>CM033720.1:57864914-58372458 GCA_019671005.1 Hibiscus mutabilis
TATAATTTCGTTATTCAATTTTGTTTTGTTTGGAATAACTAAGCTTAGTTTTGTTCTGTTTTTTACAATGAAATATTTAATGTAAAATAATACAAGTGCTTAAATAACAACCCACTTTCACGTTGATGAGTATGCCACATGAGTTTTGTCCTCATCAAAGATAGACTTCAGGGAGGAAATTAGAAATTTTAGATTATAATATAATTAATTATAATTTAAAATATTGAGTATAATTAATAAGGAAAAATATCACTTGTACTGGCGGTAAAAACGAAAAATTTCTACAAGCGCCTTAATTTTAGAGTTTAAAGACTCAATTTAGGGTTTAAAATTTAGGGGTTTAAGTGTAGGGGTTTATGCTTAGAATTTAAGGTTTGGGGATAGAATTTAGGGTTCAGATGTTAGGGTTTAGTTTTTGGGTAATATGTTAAGATTTAGGTTTTGACCTATACACACTAAATTTTAACTATAAATCTTAAATTCTAACCACACCCCCTAAATTCAAAATTCATACACTAAAACCACTAAATTTTAAATCCTAAACCCTAAACAAAATTTATAAAGCCTAAAACTAAGGTGTTTTATTTCTATAAACGCTTGTACATAGAATAATTACCCAATAATATTATTCGATATAATCAATCCTATAAAAAATTATCAATTGTGTTATCCTCCATGCATGCAACGAAACAAGGGTCCCATCAATAAAAAATGAAAAAAAAAAAAACAATGGGGGAGGGGGAAAGCTAGCTAGACAAAAGAATCAATGGTGGGGCACAAAGACCACTTGCAAAAAAAAAACATACCAACGGCATTGAGAAGTTAACTATGATTCATGTCATTGTCCTTCTCGTTAATTTGTTCATTATTTCATTTCGTTTTGTAACAAACCCTAGAATTCACAAGTTCTTAGAACAAAGTTCGGGTTTAGTCAAATTATAAAATAATGTTGGAGATACCTGTTGCGTGTAATAAGTGCTCCGTAATTGTGCAAGTGTACACGTCGCAAGTTATAGTATAAAATATATCGTCTCCACAGGGATTGATGTCACTTCAAGAATCTAATCTCTTGCACTGTAAAAAGTAAAAGAACACAAGTAGAAGATTGTAGGAGTTTAACTAACAACTAAGCTAGAAAGCAAATAAGTAAAAAATATGTAATCAAATGAGAGAGAATAGGCCAGGTTATCGTGAGTTGAGGTGTGATAGCTGATTGGATCGTCTTGGTAAAAGAGTGCAAGGGCAACTCAGTTGTCGTGGCAACTTGCGCAGCGGGGCTGCTGTGGCAACTTGTGCAAGGGCAACTAATCGTCGGTTGCCTGAGCGACTGGTCGGGCAACTGTTTGGGTGGCTGGGCAGCAACTTCAAGGTTCTGCGGAGCGTTCTTCAATTGTTTCTTCTTATCCCTAAGTCGAAACTCTAGCTATTTGTGCATGCCTTGATAATACATCCCTACGTGAATCAAGGGTGAACAACAACCAATCTTGCGTTCCTCTTATCCGTTGAAATCCTTAACTTATTCCTAAGCCGGATTAGTCTTCACCATCAATAGATTGAATAAAGACCATACTCATTCATTTCTTGAATCTAAATCTCCCGATATTAGATAAATAGATGAAGTTACGAGATCCTCTCCCAATTCACTCGCAAACAAGAATAAAAACCAAGAATGAGTAAACCTTGAATTGAAAGTGCAAACTCTTATTACCTAAATAAAATCCAATTGTTTCTCACAACCACAAAAACCCAATAACCTTAGCCAAATAGATTTAGTTCATGACTAGGTTCCAAAGAAACACAAAACAAATAATTCCTAACATAAACCTAATTGAACAAGAAAGAAAAAGATGAAGAATGGTTGAAACCTTGTCGAAATCTCTCCTTGCTTTTATCGAAATCTCTCCCCTCCGTTCTCCCCTATAGAGTTGACGGCTTGGTCCTCAATTTATAGGGCTAGGTCAAAGTCTTTTTTGAGGAGGAAGTTAAGTTGGAATTAAATATCTTTAAAGAATATAATTCTTTATTATATTTAAATTCCTTCTAGAACTTCTCCTATCTTCTTGGGATTTAATTTTTCTTTAACCTCTTCATGGAAATCAAACTCCTTTGGGATTTAACTTTGCTCCACGTCATCTTGGGCTTATCTAGTCATCAATTTTGACTACCATATCATCTTATCCCTTATCGAAAATTGTCCTAGCAACTAGCTCGGCATCTCCTTCATGCATTGCCCTGGCAACTGGTTCCAGCCTTGATTTGGCAAGTGATTATATACACACACAAAAACACACCAAAGCAGTATCTTTTTCCACAAAATTAAGCAAAATATGAAATCAAGCTTGTCCACCAAGGAAACAATGCAAACATGCATGAATGGCCAATACTGCAACTAATATGAGCCTAAGTCTAGCAATAATATGAATAAAAATGTGAATAAAATAGTACTTTTAGACACTTAACACACCCCAAACTCGAACTATTGCTTGTCTTCAAGCAATGCAAACTAATATTTACCCGCCAAGACTTCAATATTCACAAACTTAGCTTTGAACTTGATTTCAATTCTCAGAACCGTGGCACAAAGTATGATTGGCTTTTCATTTTTCAAAAAATTTAGGAGTTACTCAGAATCAAACTATAATGCTTGTGAGTGTGTGGGGAGTTGTGTGCAAGTTGATTTTTCAGATTCTATGCAAACAATAGGTTTTCAAATTACTTCCTTGGGTTCTTTTAACATGTTTTAACTAGATCCGGTTTCGGGCACCTCTAGTGTTTTGTTTTTAGTTTTCTTAAGTTAATAAATTCGACTAGAGCCAGTTTCGGGCACCTCTAGCTATCAATTTTTTAGCACATACTAGAGCCAATTTCGGGCACCTCTAGCGATCAATTTTTTAGCACATACTAGAGCCAATTTCGGGCACCTCTAGCATTCATCCAATTTTTATTCTAATCCCCCAACTTTTTAACTATCAACCTAAGTTCGCTAGAATTCCTTAAATCAATCAAGCCACACAGTGTTTCATCAAGTTTAGCATCATAGTACATTTCTAAGTGTTTCCACGTTTATCCTAGAATAAAAGGTTCTATCAATTAAGTACATTGGCAAAGTCATCATCGGATATTCATCAAATCTAGGCAATTCTTGTTCCAACTAAAGGCATGGCAAGCAATTTATGTGTCCTAAATGCAATACTTAAGATGAATGCAACTAAACATGGTAACTAACTAATAACAATCCCCCCAAACTCGAGTGAGGCATTGTACTCAATGCATGCATCAAAGAAAAATAAAAATAAAAATAAAGAAAAGTAAAATGCAAACGAGGACTTACTCTGAGAGTTCGTCGTCGTGGATGATTAGTTTCTTTTTGGTCAGTGTCTTGATTCTCTTGCTTGAATGCGGTGGTTGCTTTCTTGTTGCCGATGGTGGAATTGATCCTCGTACGGGGTTGTCCTCATCGTCATCTTCATCAATGTCATTGGCTTTTCGCTTGGACTTGGAGGATTCGTTTGGTGTGATCTTTGTTGGTGCAATGGAGGACTCGTCCGAATCTGAAAAATCAGACAATGATTAAGTACGAGTTGATTCGGGCATGGGTGCTTTACCTTGGGCCTTTGTAGTGGTTTCCGGGGCGTCTTTAGCTTTGGTTGCCGCAAAATCTTCAGTGTTGGTTGCTTGGGCAGGCGCAGTATAGGTTGTTGCGGCATCATCTGTTGCGGTTGTCGTGGCAAGGATTTCGGCAGGAAATATGGGGAACGGCACGCGACTGTCCGGGTACTTTTCCAGGATGACTTGGGTGATGGCATTGTTGTGATCCTTGATGTACCGCATGAACATTAATTGCCGATCTTTAATTTGCCTAAGGCGGTTCTCCAACGGTTGTAAGAGTGCTTCAAGTTGTCCTGGGGTTGCTGGCCAAGTTGCCCGGACATTAGTTGCTTGGGCATTAGGGGTTGCCGAGGCGGCAGGAGTTGCCGCGGCAATTGAAGGCATTGGGGATTTTATCGGTGTCTCTCCCATTAGCTTTCAGATTTGTGCTTGATTCCAACCGGACTTTGGTAGGGCCTTTTCATCAGTGGACTCACTTGGGACATGCATCTTGTTGCGCGTAATAAGTGCTACGCAAATGTGTAAGTATACACGTCGCAAGTTATAGTATAAAAGATATCGTCTCCACAGGGATTGGTGCTACTTCAAGAATCTAGTCTCTTGCACTGTAAAAAGTAAAAAGACAAGTAAAGGATTATAGGAGTTTAACTAATGACTAATCTAGAAAGTAATAAAGTAAAAGAAAAAATGAATTCAAATGAGAGAGAGATAGGCCAGGTTATCGTGAGTTGAGGTGTGATAGCCGATTGGATCGTTTTGGTAAAAGAGTGCACGGGCAACTCAGTTGCCGTGACAACTTGCACAACGGGGTTGCCTTGGCAACTAATCGATGGTTGCCTGGGCAACTAGTTGGGCAACTACTTGGGCGTCTGGGCAGCAACCTTCAAGGTTCGGCAGAGCGTTCTTCAATGGTTTCTTCTTATCCCTAAGTTGAAACTCTAGCTACTTGTGCATGCCTTGATAATACATCCCTGCGTGAATCAAGGGTGAACAACAACCAATCTTGCGCTCCTCTTAGCCGTTGAAATCCTTAACTTATTCCTAAGCCGAATTAATCTTCACCATCAATAGATTGAATAAAGATCATATTCATTCGTTTCTTGAATCTAACTCTCCCGATATTAGATAAATAGATGAAATCACGAGATCCTTTCCCAATTCACTCGCAAACAATAATAAGAACCAAGAATGAATAAACCTTGAAATAGAAAAGTGCAAACTCTTATTACCTAAACAAAAACCAATAGTTTCTCACAACCACAAAACACAATAACCATAGCCAAGTAGATTTAGTTCATGGCTAGGTTCCAAAGAAACACAAGATAATTAATCCCTAGCATGAACCCAATCGAACAAGAAAGAAAAGGATGAAGGAGGAGGCTTGTCGAAATCCTCCTTGCCCTGGATGCTTGTCAAAAATTCTCTCATCTTGCCCTCCTTGGACTTGTCGAAATTCCCTATTGCTCTCTCCCCTTGGATTGTCGAAATCTCATTGCTATTTATAGGGCTAGGCCAAAGTCCTTCTTTGAGGAGGAGTTTAAGTTGGAATTAAATTATCTTTAAAGAATATAATTCTTTATTATAATTGTATTCCTACTAGAACTTCTCCTATCTTCTTGGAATTTAATTCTTCTTTAATCTCTGCATGGCAATCAAATTCCTTTGGGTTTGGGCTTTGCTCCACGTCATCTTGGGCTTGTCTAGTCATCAATTTTGACTACCATATCACCTTTACTCTTGTCGACAATTGCCATGGCAACTGGCTCGGCGTCTCCTTCATGCATTGCCCTGGCAACTAGCTCGGCGTCTCCTTCATGCATTGCCCTGGCAACTAGCTCGGCATTGCTTTGGCAAGTGATCCTGCACATACACACACAAAGCACACCAAAGCAGCATCTTTTCCACAAAAACTACCAAGTTATGTAATCAAGCTCAACGATTGAAGGAAACATGAATTAATGCATGAATGGCTAACTATGCAACTAATATGAGCCTAAGTCTAACAATAATATGAGTAAAAAGGGTAAGAAAAATAGTACTTTTGAAAACTTATCACATCTCCTTGCAAAGATTGGAAATTAAGCAAGGGAAGAAAAGAGAACCCTTGTCTTTTGTGCTACATACAAAAATCTCATCACAAATAATTTTTCCAATGTTAATGATGCGATTATGCAAGATAGAATGTATGAGCAAAAGACGAGGTGTATCAACGGTGATATTGTGTGTTGTGGGCATTAAAGAAGTTTTAACAAACTTATTCCATAATTTTGCCTCAGGTTTAAGCTGAAGGCGATTTACCGTGCCCTTGTATTTACCGCAGTTCCAATGAGTTCCCGGTAAAATGAGTTCTTGAAGCACCTTGGCGAGTTGCTTGGGCGTGAGTTGATCAATAAATGCTTGATGCTCGTCCTTCTCAATGTAGAGCCCGTAAAAGGTGTTGATATTTTTTGGGCTTATGAGTATAGACTTGTCACGAACAAAAACATAAGGATTATCCGGGTTAAGTGAGTGGGCATAGAATTCTCTTACCCATGAGATGTTACCCAGTTCTGATTGATGGCAAAAGATTTCCCACTTTTGATGTGTAATTCTTTCGAAGATGAATGGTTCAAGGCCGAAATCTTAATGAGAGTTGGAGTATTCGAAGCCTTGTCCTTCGTAAATCTTTCGGCTTTCAAACTTAGAGTGAAATCTTTCTTGAAACATCGGTGTAGCAAACTTCTTGTATCTTGGTTCTTTGGAGGAACTTGGATGAACCAAAAATTCGAGTTTGGATGCCATGGATGATCTTGGTTGTGAGTTTGGTAGAAACAAAGAAAAGAAAGCAAAAGAAACTAAAGAGTTGCAAGATGAAAAGTAGGAATAGGTTTTTTGGAAGTTAAGGGTGATGGGTTAAATAGAAAAAATAGGTAGTAAATATTGTGGGTGAGAGTAATTTTGGAAGAAAGAAAATAAGGGTTTATATTGGGGAAAGGTGACGGCTAAGGGGTTTAGGGAAGGGGAAGGGTTTGTTCGGTTATGTAGGCTTTATTTAGGGTAAATTTGAGGCTTAATATAAGCCTTAGATTCAGCCCATTAATTTCCTTGTTGAAGAAGTTTCCTTCTTGAATCAAAATTCCTCTTTATCTTGAACTTTTTTCCTACAATTCAAAAACAAATAAAATAATGATTAAAATTAAAGATAAACTAATAAAAGAAAATAAAGAAAGATGTGCAAAAAAATTCTTAAATTTAAAATTTTAAAACAATTAGATAAATATGAAAGAAAGATGCAGTTTTAATCTTAAAGAAAATAAATAAATCTATCCTAAAAAGAAAAATAACCGAAAATAATAAAAAATAGTTCAAAAAAATAAAAATAAAAAGAAAAAGAAAAATAAAAATAAACTATCGAAAGGAGAGCATGTTCATGTATCTCCTAGGGTGACCACTTCTTTGTTACGTTCCACATGGGCACCGTTGTAGTGCTTCAATCTTTGTCTGTTGACTTTAAATTCATGTTCGTTAGTGATGGACTTGATTATCACGGCACCATAGGAGAATGGTTTGACAACTTCGAATGGTCCCGACCATCTTGATTTTAATTTTCCTGGGAAATGTTTTAGCCGAGAATTGAATAAGAGAACTAGTTGCCCTGACATGAATTGTCGCGACAATAGTTTCTTGTCATGCCATTGCTTTGTTTTCTCCTTGTAGATTCGTGCATTGTTATAGGTGAGTGGACGGAATTCTTCTATCTCGTTGAGGTCCAACAAACGTTTTTGTCTGGCACTTTCCCAATCCATATTCACGGTCTTGATTGCCCAATATGACTTGTGTTCGATTTCCACCGGTATATGGCATGTTTTGCCATAGACAAGTCGGAAGGGGGACATACCTAAGGGTGTTTTGAATGCAGTGTGATATGCCCAAAGTGCGTCATCTAGTCTTACTGACCAATCCTTCCTAGAGGGATTTACAACTTTTCGAGTATACCCTTCAATTCTCGGTTGGAAATTTCTACTTGCCCATTGGTTTGTGGGTGATATTCCGTGGCAATCTTGTGAGATACACCAAAGTGTTGCAACATCTTGGCAATAAGTTTGTTGTCAAAGTGCTTGCCTTCATCACTGATAATTGCTCTCGGCATCCAAAACCGTGTAAATATATTTTTCTACAATAATCATTGTACGGTCTTAGAATCGTTGGTAAGAACTGCAGCTGCCTCAGCCCATTTAGACACGTAGTCAACGACAAGTAGAATGTAGAGGTTGCTGAATGAAGATGGGAAAGGTCCCATAAAATCAATCCCCCATACATCGAACAATTCCACATCGATGATGTTTTAGAGCGACATCTCATATCGTCTAGAGATATTGCCCGTCCTTTGGCAACGATCATATTGCTTGTAAAACTCTTGGGCATCTTTGTACTGCTTGCCCATTGGTATTGCCGAGGCATGTATTTTTGTGGCAACTGCTTCCAAGGTTTCCAAGGCGTGTGCATTTAGAGTTGCCGCGGTATGCGCGCCGAGGGTTACCGAGACATGCGCGTCAAGGGTTACCAAGGTATACGCGTCCATAGTTGCCGAGGCATGCGTATTAGTGGTTGTCGAGGCGTACGCGTCTAGAGTTATCGAGACATGCACGTCAAGTGTTTCCGAGGCATGCTCGTCAAGAGTTACTGAGGCGTCGAGGGTTGCCGAGGCATGCACATCCATGGTTGTCGAGGCGTCAGGGGTTTCTGAGGCATACACGTCTATGGTTGCTGAGGCAACTAACAATTGCTCATCTGGGAATGCATCGCTTATCTCTAAATCTGCGTCCTCCTTCTTATTGCGTTCTAAGCGTGCTAAGTGATTGGCCACTTGATTTTCTGTTCATTTCTTGTCCTTAATTTCAATATCAACCTCTTGTAAAAGCAATATCCAACGAATCAAACGAGGTTTGGCATCATTTTTAGCAAATTGATACTTAATTGCCGAATGGTCCGTATGGACAATTACCTTTGTACCAATCAAATAGGATTGAAACTTATCAAATACGAAAACTACGGCTAGTAACTCTTTATTCGTTGTTGTGTAATTCACTTGAGCACTATTAAGAGTCTTACTAGCGTAGTATATCATATGAAATATCTTACCCGTGTGTTGGCCTAGGACTGCTCCTACCGCGAAATCACTTGCATCACACATGAGCTCAAAAGGTAGCGTCCAATCTGGTGGAACGACAATGGGTGCCGAGACAAGCTTTTTCTTTAGGGTTTTGAATGCTTGGGGTGCAAGAATCATCAAAATTGAAGACTTTATCATGTTCAAGCAAATTGCACAAGGGTTTAGTAATTTTAGAAAAATTATGAATGAACCTCCTATAAAAACCTGCATGTCCAAGGAATCTTCGGATTCCTTTAACCGAACTTGGTAGGGTCAATCTCTCTATCACGTCCACCTTAGCTTTGTCTACTTCAATTCCCTTGGATGAAATCTTGTGGTCGAGCACTATTCCTTCATCTACCATAAAATGACATTTCTCCCAATTAAGACTAAATCGGTTTCTTCACATCTTGTCAACACCTTCTCTGAATTGTCGAGGCAACTGTCGAAGTCATTACCAAAAATGGAAAAAATCATCCATAAAGATCTCAAGGAAGTCTTCGACCATGTCTGAATAGAGTGTCATCATGCATCTTTGGAAGGTTGCCGGGGCGTTACACAATCCGAACGGCATCTTCGGAAAGCATAAGTACCGTATGGGCATGTGAAGGTTGTCTTTTCTTGATCTTCTGATGCTATGGAAATTTGATTGTAACCTGAATAACCATCAAGAAAATAATAAAAGGGTTTACCTGTAAGACGGTCAAGCATTTGATCAATAAAAAGGTAATGGAAAGTGATATTTCCTAGTGGCTTTGTTTAGCTTTCGATAATCCACACAAACCCTCCAACCGGTCACAGTCCTGGTTGGAATGAGTTCATTGTTTTCATTACTTACCACCGTTATACCTCTCTTTTTCGGTACACATTGTACCGGACTTACCCATGTACTATCAGAGATAAGGTATATGATGCCGACATCAAGCCACTTGGTGATTTCTTTCATTAAAACCCCTTTCATGGCATGATTCAGTCTCTTCTGGGCCTCAATTAAAGGTTTGTGATCATCTTCTAACAAAATCTTGTGCATGCACACTGCCGGGCTAATTCCTTTCAAGTCGGCAATTGTCCACCCTATTGCCTTTTTGTGTAGCATCAACATTTTGATTAGCTTCTTTTCTTGCTCAGGCTGTAACTTAGAGGAAATAATTACAGGCAATGTATTATCGGTTCCCAAGTAAGCATATTTTAGTTGTCCTGGCAATTGTTTCAACTCAAGTATCGGTGGTTGTTCAATGGAGGGATTTTCGAGTTTACCTTCCTTACTTGAGTAATCCAGTGGTTCAAAGTATGTACCTAGTCGATTGACTAACCAATTTGCCTTTTCTTGTTATTCCTCATCAACCGGTTCTTCATACTCCTCAAGTTCTTCTTGATCGGCAATGTAGTTGCCGAGGCAACTAAATTCCTCGTCGAATTCAAACTCTGTCGTGGCATGAAGAAGTTGGCATTCTTCCAGATTATCGACATGCCTTAGTGTTTGGAACACATTTAGTTTAACTTGCTGGTCATTCACCATCATTGTGAGTTCTCCATTTTCAACATTGATCAAGGTTTTCCTTGTTGCTTGGAAGGGTCTCCCGAGAATGATAGATGCATGTTCATCTGCTTCACAATCCAAAACAATAAAGTCAGCGGAAAAAATAAATTTATCAACTTTTACCAGTATGTCTTCGATTTTTTCCTTTGAATGCATATAGGAGCTGTCGACTAGCTATAGCATAACTGTTGTAGGTCTTGCCTTCCCGATTCCTAAATTCTGGAAAACTGATTTAGGCATCAAGTTTATGCTGGCTCCAAGGTCACATAATCCTTTCCTGACATAGTGGTTTCCAATGGAACAGGGTATTGTGAAACTTCCGGGATCCTCCAACTTGGGTGGCATGCGATTGTGCAACATGGCCATGCATTCCTCTGTTGCGACAACTGTTTCAAACTCCCTTAGCCTTGTTCTCTTGGACACAATGTCTTTAAGAAACTTGGCATAGTTTGGCATTTGTTCAACCGCCTCAACCAATGGCAAGTTGATGTGGACTTGTTTTAGGATATCAAGAAACTTCTTGAATTGATATTCTTGCTTTTGTCGCTTCAACCTCTGTGGGAATGGTGGTAGAAGTTGGATATCTTTGATCCTTTCATTGGTCTGGAACCTGATTGATGGCATTGCTGAGGCAACTGGAGTTGCTGAGGCATTGTCAATTGGGGTTGCCGTGGCGTGCCTATCATTGGTTGTCGCGGCATCCTTATCGCTGGTTGCCGAGGCATGCTTATCGCTGATTGCCACGCAATTCCTGGTTCAGCATCTGAGGCTTTGTCGTTGAGTTCGTCTTGTTCTTTTTGTGGAGTTCTGTTTGATGAGCGAGCTTGAGCCTCTTTAAGTTGTTGGCCACTTCTAGTGGTGATCGCCTTACATTGCTCATAGCCAGTTCCTCTTGCGACTTCAGTATCGCTAGGTGAACCTTATTGCGGTCTAGTATTCAGGTTTTAAGCAAATTGTCCGACTTGATTCTCCAATGATTTGATTGTCGCTTCTTGGTTTTGCAATCTCATCTCGGTCATGTTAATAAAAGCATCCGTTCTTTTATGAAGTTATTATTCTCACCCATATAAGATTCATTTTCAACATAAAAGCATTGAAAGAATTTTCCAAAGAACTAGATGTTGTTGGTTATTGCTGTGGCAACTGTTGTCGTGGCATATTCTGCTAGAATCCCGATGCTTGTGCATTCTGATTGTTCTGGTTTAGAGCAGTGTTGGGATTACTCCATAAAAAATTTGGGTGTCTTTTCCAAGCTGGGTTGTATGTATTGGACATCACATTGTTGTTCCAGTTGTAATTACCCACATAAAAGCTGGATTCCGAATTCTGCATACATTCAGAAGAATCATGGTTACCACCACATAACCCACAAAAGGAATCCATTACCTTGACCTTCTGTATGTTGTTTGGTTTCTGCATGTTCTGGACCATCTTGGTTAGAGCGGCCAATTGTGCCG
The DNA here is from genome assembly GCA_019671005.1 of Hibiscus mutabilis. Taxonomy (NCBI): domain Eukaryota; kingdom Viridiplantae; phylum Streptophyta; class Magnoliopsida; order Malvales; family Malvaceae; genus Hibiscus; species Hibiscus mutabilis. The sequence continues at coordinate 57,876,652 of CM033720.1, forward strand.
AAATTGAGTATGATGATCCCATTTCATGTATTGTGGCTTGGCGTCTAACTCCTCCTCTTCTAGCAGATGGGAATTGATAATCATTCTTGGCAAGCCTATTTAGAATTTGCATTGCTTCCTCCGGCGACTTATCTATGAGTATGCTGTCTGCAGAGGCATCTAGCATCATCCTTGTCACAACGTTGTAAAACATTGTTACTTATGTCCATACTGGGAATTCGTGTAGGGGGCATTTGTGTAGAAGTTCTCTATATCGCTCCCAAGCCTCGTACATGGATTCATCATCTGCCTGCCGAAAAGAAGTAATTTCGTTACGAAGCTTATCAATCAAATTTGTAGGATTAAATCGAGCAAGGAAATCATGACAAAGATCAGTCCAAGATCCTATTAATCCGACAGGAATACTATTTAACCATGTTTTCGCCCTATCCCTCAGTAAATAGGGGAATAATCTTAGTCGTAAAACATCGGGGGTGACTCTTTGTATTTTGAGTGAATTGTAAATATCGAGGAAATATTTAAGATTTTGTCGTACATCTTCAGTTGCTGAGTTGCCAAATTGACCAATTGTGTTGATCATATTGAACATCACTGGTTTCAACTCAAAGTGGCTGGCTTCAATTTCAGGCGTAACAACTCCTGGATTAAGTCCTTCAAGATCTTCTTCAAGATAGTCTTGAAAAGTTCTGTTTCGTGCAAGAATCAATCCTCCTGCTGGAACATCCTGATTCATATTGCCGTCTTGATTAGCCATTGCTACTCTTAACCTTCGTCTGAGTCTTTGCAAGGTTCGTTCGATTTTTGGATCAAAGGGACATTCTGGTGTAATCGGTCTCACCTTGGTCATATACCAATGCAAAACCAAAGTTTGTTAACCCTTTGAATCTTAAACAAGAAAAATAAAAAGTGCAAGAAAATAAAAAAAGTTGCTATTGCCAATCCCCGACAACGGCGCCAAATCATGTTGCGCGTAATAAGTGCTCCACAATTGTGCAAGTGTACACGTCGCAAGTTATAGTATAAAAGATATCATCTCTACAGGGATTGGTGCCACTTCAAGAATCCAATCTCTTGCACTGTAAAAAGTAAAAGAACACAAGTAGAAGATTGTAGGAGTTTAACTAACAACTAAGCTAGAAAGCAAATAAGTAAAAGAATATGTAATCAAATGAGAGAGAATAGGCCAGGTTATCGTGAGTTGAGGTGTGATAGCCGATTGGATCGTCTTGGTAAAAGAGTGCAAGGGCAACTCAGTTGTCGTGGCAACTTGCGCAGCGGGGCTGCCGTGGCAACTTGTGCAAGGGCAACTAATCGTCGGTTGCCTGAGCGACTGGCCGGGCAACTGTTTGGGTGGCTGGGCAGCAACTTCAAGGTTCTGCGGAGCGTTCTTCAATGGTTTCTTCTTATCCCTAAGTCGAAACTCTAGCTATTTGTGCATGCCTTGATAATACATCCCTACGTGAATCAAGGGTGAACAACAACCAATCTTGCGCTCCTCTTATCCGTTGAAATCCTTAACTTATTCCTAAGCCGGATTAATCTTCACCATCAATAGATTGAATAAAGACCATACTCATTCGTTTCTTGAATCTAACTCTCCCGATATTAGATAAATAGATGAAGTTACGAGATATTCTCCCAATTCACTCGCAAACAAGAACAAAAACCAAGAATGAGTAAACCTTGAATTGAAAGTGCAAACTCTTATTACCTAAACAAAATCCAATTGTTTCTCACAACCACAAAACACAATAACCTTAGCCAAATAGATTTAGTTCATAGCTAGGTTCCAAAGAAACACAAAACAAAGAATTCCTAACATAAATCTAATCGAACAAGAAAGAAAAATGAAGAATGGTTGAAGCCTTGTTGAAATCTCTCCTTGCTCTTGTCAAAATCTCTCCCCTTCTCTCTCCCCTATGGAGTTGACGGCTTGGTCCTCAATTTATAAGGCTAGGTCAAACTCTTTTTTGAGGAGGAAGTTAAGTTGGAATTGAATATCTTTAAAAATATAATTCTTTATTATATTTAAATTCCTTCTAGAACTTCTCCTATCTTCTTGGGATTTAATTTCTCTTTAACCTCTTCATGGAATCAAACTCATTTGGGATTTAACTTTGCTCCACGTCATCTTGGGCTTATCTAGTCATCAATTTCGACTACTATATCATCTTATCCCTTATCAAAAATTGCCCTGGCAACTAGCTCGGCATCTCCTTCATGCATTGCCCTGGCAACTGGTTCCAGCCTTGCTTTGGCAAGTGATTATGCACACACACAAAAACACACCAAAGCAGTATCTTTTTCCACAAAATTAAGCAAAATATGAAATCAAGCTTGTCCACTAAGGAAACAATGCAAACATGCATGAATGGCTAATACTGCAACTAATATGAGCCTAAGTCTAGCAATAATATGAATAAAAATGGTGAATAAAATAGTACTTTTAGACACTTAACAATACCAAGTTTTGATTGTTATTCGGCTTTGTTAGTACTAAGATAATGGTTGTTAGTTATGTTTTATGTAAACTTAATGACATCATAAATGGGATTAATTAGTGTGCTCTTAGACAAGAGAGAGTAGATATTAATGTAAAAACAAGATAAAGAACCATTGTTTATGGTACAATGTAATGCTTAAGTCATTGATTGATTTGTTTTGTAGGAAAAAAAATTGTAAAGTTTGATTGACGTTGGATCGAACATGCTTAAACGCTCCATATTTTTAATTTATAAGTAGAGAGGGATATATGTTAAAAAAATCTCACAAAGGATTATGAAATATTATAAGGTGTTCATAGAATGCTTTAAAAAAGACCATTAATCAAGTGAAAATATTGACACGAAAGTTCATTAACATTGTTATCAATTAAAATTTTGAATTAGACCTTTGAATATTAGAATGCCATATATTCAAATCTAACGAAAGTTCATTAACATTGTTATCAATTAAAATTTTAAATATGACAAGTAGAGGGACTAAATTTCAAAAGCCGGGGAGAAGGAATGAGGACATAATTAAACCTTTTTCATTTTTTTATTTGGTTATTAAGGCTGAGTGGAAATAAATCAAATTCATTGACTTTTTGTTTTTATGCATTGAAAGGAAGAACTTGTTTAAACCAAGCTAAATAATGAATTTGACTTAATTTAGTAAGTGTGTTAATTCGACTTTAGTGTGAATGTCAGTTATGAGTATGTTCAATTTTTAAAGTTTTTCCATGTATTTGGAGGGTCTTTATTGAAGGTCCTTAAGGGGCATGTATCTCCTAATGTGTTAGATATGGGTGTTAGTCACATATAGTTCAAGAAAAAAATAAAGAGTCTAAACAACATAGAGTAGGTTTCTCTTCCAGCTATACGGATACGGTGAAGCATGTTAAAACATTTTCTAGCAGCCAAATGAACCTTGATATTTCCTCTAATTATAAAGTGTATCAAAATTATATTTTTTAGTTGGATGATAACTTTTTATTAGAATGTTTTTAATCTCTGAAATATTTGCAACTTGATTTCAGCTTGAATTGTTGTAAATACTCTTGCATTTTCGTTGTTTCCTTCTTTTGTTTCTAAATTATATGCTTTATTATTCATTTTCTTCTTCATTGCCCTTTAAAGTTTGAAAGGCTGCTTTTATTTAAGCCTATTCATATCTATTTTCTTAGTTTAATCATATTCTTTGGTATATTATTTTCAAAATTATGAATATGGACTTAGCATATTAGATTTTATCCAATGTTTTTTTTATAGGTAAAAGTACCAATATGAATAGATGGTATAGGAAACAATGAGTATGTTGGTGTTGGTGCTCGTTTTGGACCTACTTTGGAATCGAAGGAGAAACATGCAAATCATACCAGGCTTGCTCTTGCGGATCCTCCTGATTGTTGCAGCAAACCTAGGAACCAGGTTTTCGAATTTTGATCTGTTTACAATGATGTCCATCCACCTTGGCTACTTGATTTATTCTTTCTAACATGTGCATGTCCATGCACTATTTAAACTCCACTAATTAGCTTGATACAAGGGCCCATGTACTATTATGCATGCATTTGATTTTGATTTTGGTTAGAGTAAAATCCTTTAACTATGCACCAAGGAACAAAATAGGTAGAGGGGATTAAATTGCGACAAAATGTACTTTTTGTAATAAAATAAATATTTTGTTTAACAAATATTTTAAGTTAATTGTGACAATATATTTTTTGGAATGAAATAAATATTTTATTTAACAAATATTTTGAATATGTAGTTTACATTTTTTTGGAAAAATGGTGTCATTCGCGACGTTTGTAAAGACAAACGCCACTAAAGAACAGTTACTCGCGGCGTTTGTAAAGACAAATGCCACTAAAGAACAGTTGTTAGCGGCATTTTTCGTTTGTAAAGACAAACACCACTAAAGAACATGTTTTTCGCGGCGTTTGTTTTTATAAACGCCACTAAAGAACAGTTATTCGCACGCCACTATAGATCTTGATTTTTTGATGTGTTTTTTGCCTGAAAATGCCACAAACTGTTGCGACGCTGGTTTCAACGGCACTTCTTGGGCCGCTTTCCTAAGCGTCGAGAAAGTTTTTACCGGTGCTAAAAAAGTTGCTATAGGGCTAAAACATGCCTCTAAAGACATGTTTTGTTGTAGTGCAAACAACGTTGTTGTCGACAAAAGATAAACACCATCAACAATAACATAAAAATCCATATAGAAATGATAGCATGTTGACAAATTAACTTTACCAAGACTCAACTATGATCCATCATTGGTAATGGCGAGCACCTATCAACATGAGAGAATCAGTCTAATGGTCCAAATCAGTGATAAATCATCAAAATAATTGTATAAAATCAATTAGAGAGACTACGTCAAAAATAACCCTAAAAATGAGAGGGAAATGAAAAACATGCTATAAAATGATAGAAAAAAACACCTATAAAATGAGAGAAAAAACACCTTTTATTTTTTTTGGTTTAACTATTGATTTTCGACCTATTGGTCGACTAATTCAAATTGAATTTTGCAGAGGTCCATTATGGGGATCCTCCCAACCTGGTTTTTTCATTCACAACGTCATGATTCGAACTCCTAACCTTACTTAAGAGACCTAACGTTTCATCATACTAGATCAACTGTTTGTTGGTAAAAACTTATTAATCAAAATGACAAAATAAACTCAAATATCATTCCATTCATTTTATTTATGAAATCTAGAAAGATATCATTAACAAGATATTATTTTCTTTTTTTTTCTTGTTCGAGTGCCAAGCCAAAGATAGTTGTGTTCATAGTAGAGCCTAAACAAGGCTAGTCTTGTCACCCAAATATTCCTTTGAGAATTGTGTTCCTTTTTTGAAAAAGGTGAGTCAAATAAAGTTGTAAAATTATGATAATGCTTAGTTTTCTAAGTTCCTCTTTTCAACAAAGACCGCTTTTCATGTCTTTTTGTGTTGTGTTTCACAATTCACTGTTTTAAAAATAAAAACATAGACCTAACCCAAATTCTAATTGTCCGTCTCATCAAATAATTAAAACAAAACAAAACAAATCCCAATTTTTTTAATCATAATTAATCAATCAATCACTATAGTGTTTTCTTAATCATTTTATGTATCATGTTTAGGGATAGTCATTTGATTTATATTTGACGGACTCCGACCCAATCCGACATTATAGGATCGTTTTCTATAAAAAAAATCGAGTTTAAGTCGGGTCATATAGTTTTGTAGAGGATAAGATCGTGTCAGGTTTGAGTTTAGGTGAAAATATTCGACTCGAATCGATATAATAGTTAAATTATAGGGATAATTGCTATTGTGCCCTTATCTCTATTTTTTAATTATATTTTTTTGTCGAATCAAAATGGGATAATCATTATAATACTTATATATATTAATTATATTTCTATTTTTCAAATAAAAATAATTTTTTTATTTATGTCGGGTTAGTTTCAGGTCGGATGGAACATCATCAGACGTAACATCGGTCGAATTTGGATCTGTAAAAAAACCCGACCATGACCATCTGTAATCATGTTCTAATACAATACCAATTCATCGGCCATTGTCTTCTACTTATGTTTGTTTTTGGATCAATTCACAATTGGTACTCAAACTATAATGTTTATTTCATTGTGATACTTAAACTTTCATCTTAGCAAGGAGTGGTATCTAAACTTCATTTTTCATTCCAAACTACCTCAAATTTGACTTTTCATTAAAAAGAATAGTCTTCAATCAAATGGAACTTGTTATGCAAGTATTTTCATATGTCACTCAATTATTGAACCACATCGTTATTAATCATCGTTTTTTAAAGATTGATTGTCAGTTTGACAAAAATTAGGATCAATTTGATGAAATGTATAACTAACAAGATTAATTTTGTAATTATATCAATTCTTTTAACTACCATCTCAGCTCCTTTATTAACTTTTAATGGTTAGTGGTTTGATTGATACCATTTAAATAGTTTAGTGATCTTATCGATAAAATTGAAAGATCGATGGTCAAAATAGGACTTATCCAATAGTTTAGTGGTCATGGTTATAGTTTACTCTAATTTTTTACTTTCTACTTTTGCCTTTTGACTGCAAGGGTACTTTAGTCTTTTGACTTCAAGCAACAAAAATGAGATGGGCCCACAGAAGAGTCCAAAAATCTGAAATAAGCCAGAAGGTATGCGATGATCACGAGAAATCGTTACTACGGTTTTCCTCTTCGGCTTCTGTTACAGAAGAAGCAGTCTGCACACACGTGTTCGGACACGATCCGCCCGCACGTGTAACGGACTCTCGTCACTAGAGGATCCCTTTTCTCTCCCTCGAACAAATTTCTAAAATGGTTTCCACAAACGGACAAAATCCATGCACGTGGCAAAACCCACTTAAACCAATATATGTATATTTAATGATTCTTCTATAGGTTTAAATTTAGATAAAAACTTTGATACACAAGATAGTTGGGTACACTTTAATTTATATAAATTTATTATATTTAAGATTTAAATTGTTTGTTTAGGGTTTAGTGATTTAAGGTCTTTAGAATTTAAAAAATAGTTGTGTAATAATTTGTGCGCATTCTATCTATGAAAATATAACTCTTAAAAATATAAGATGTGACGTGGTGCTTGCACATTTTATTCCTTAACCATAAGGTCAGAGATTTGATTCTTATCAATGGGAATATATCGCCAGTTGTTTAGCTCTTAGTGAGAGCACCCACTGCGAGAAGATTAATCACTGCTATCAGCTTAAACAAAAAAAAGTATAAACCTTAAGTATTAATTTCAATAAAAAATAAATTTTATGTATCAATTTAAATTTATAAGTTTTTTTTTTGAACAAATCTTAATCCTAATCCTACCTAAAGGGGTGCTCCTAGTGGGTCTAGAACTCATGACCTAAAAAAATATTAGGGAACAAAGATAAGCAGTTTGACCAACCGACCAAATATGTTTGGTCATTTAAACTTATAAATTAAATTCAAATATCTAATTTTTCATACATAATTTAAATATCAAATTACATCTTAACACCAAATATAGCTATCGAATAAATATTTAAAACTTTTTCTGTTTGAAAAAAAAAACTTGTAACGTTACAAAATACACATTTATTAGATTATTATTTTTCAATAATGAGGTATTGGTTGTTGTCATGGTCATTAGTAGAACGTGTGCGTGTTGTAACTGTTCAATGCCTCGTTTTCCGAATGAGACATGGATTGTATGCACGACCGTAACGTACCTCCTTTGATATATATATATATAATCAGTTCGTCTAATACAATAAGATCTTGACTTTTTTAAATAGTATTATATATTTAAATTTTAAAATTATGAATAAAAAAATTAAGTGAAAAAAATTATCTCCATTACGAGTCGCTGTATTATTTTATTTAGATTTATTGATCAATAATTTTATATTTTTATGAGAAATATTGTATTTGGTAATAGTGGTATTTATTAGTTTTGCTGACAACCCTAAAACGCACCAATGAATTAAAGGATTCCACAAGTCAAACAAGAAAGATCAAAGCCATTAATTATTATTACTTTTGAAACAAACAGAAAACAAAAAGAAAGTCTCCCTAAATACGTTACAACCTAATCTGCATATGCATTTTTCTTGTGACAGAGGTTTCTCATGCCTGCATGATATGTGTGATAGTTTTCTCCATTTTTTAGATACATTACATCACCACCCTCTTTTAGTTATACTAATATATATTGTTATAATTCCATGGCCAAAATTAGCTTTGATTATATTAATATATTCGCATTACTACAATCCGAATTAATCATTATAATATAAAAAAGTTTTTAGGGTTTAGAATTATGCATTTCAATCTCCGACTCAGTGGTGGAGTCATGATTTTTATATAGTGAGGTCAGAGTAGAGTACGAAGATTCCCATATCACTACACTATAAATATTGTTGACTCAATACCCTAACAAATCAAGTGGAGTCAATTCTAATATTTCCTATAAAAATTCTATACTAACTCCTTGAAAACCCCATTTAATTCTTCAAAAATTCCATACCAAAAGTGGGGTCAATTGACCCCCTAATTTACATGTGGCTTCGCCACTGCTCCGACTCTACCTATCAGATTATGTTTAATGCATTTGGTAGCAAGAACGAAGTTAGGATGGGTAAGTAAATTGTTTTACATCAAAATAATAAGAATTTATTAAATATTTAAATCTAAAATTTGGGAGGATCAAGATTTTGTTTGACTAACATTTAAATTAAAAAGGAATTAAAATGTCATTATACGGGAAAAAAATCGAGGGGAGAAACAATCTCTCACAATTCCTTAGTAACTTCGTCCATGATTGATGGTATATATATCCAGTAGCGGATCCAGAAATATTTTTGAGGATGGTCACGAGTCAGAGTATTTTTTAGGGTGGGCACAATTAAAAAATCTCAAAATTTCAGGGTGGGCACAAGTTATAAAAATTTTAAAAAAATTAAGGAGTAATTTATAAAAAAATCAAAACCAAATGTGTAAACTTTAAAAGGTTTAGGGTAAGCACGGGCCCACTCATCCTTCCACGTACGTCTGTCACTGTATATATCGGTAACATTTTAAATTACATGATATCATCTCATTAAAAGCTTTTAAACACAAGTTACCTCTAAGCTTGATAACTTTGATCAAATTGACCCTTAAACTTTTTCAGTCAGACTGGCGCTTGAACGTGATAAGATTGATCAAATATACCCCTAAATTTATTTGATTAAATTTTCTCATGAACTTTGAGAACATGACACAAAATGACCCATAATATTAATTGCATTAGTTTTTTGATAATTTATCATCATATAACAATAAGGTGGTGACATGACATTATCAACAAAAAAGCATGATTTTAAACTTTATTTTCAAGAATTAATCTGTTAATCTAGGATTCAATCAAATTAAGACCTAATCGACACAAAATTACATAATTAAGTATTGAAGAAATAAAATGACATGCATCATATGCATGATTGAAAGTTGCTTTTCATAATATTATGAAAAGCCAATGCATGGGAAACTAAAGAATGCAAATATAAAATACTCTTTATTTTTTAATGGAAATATTGAATATTTTTATGAAAGCATAAAAAGTGGGGCAATGATTTGACTGGTCAAAAAGATTCAAAAAAGAGAAGGATATATAATAACTGCTAATGTTTAATAGGTTAGCTAACAGAACCTTGCCTTAGTAAAGCATACAAATATAATTAAAGTCGCCTAACAATCAATCAAAAAGCAAAGAACGAAAAGGGAAGTTGAATGACTCACTCCCACCAAGAAAGATAGTAGAAAACTTTTATTTATTTATTATTTTTAATAACTTGTTTTTAGGGGTTTTAGGTGTTGTTTTTTTATATTTAAGATATTTATTGCGGCCAGTTCAATAATTAATTTTTCATGTTTTGTTGATTCATATATAAGAGAGACGATAGTCATAAGTAAAAAGGTGATAATATTAAAAAATATATTAGGATAATTAAATGTTGAGTTCAACAAGTATTAAATTTATATTTTTTGAATAGTTTAAATGTGATTACAAGATATTATATGCTCATACATATTCTTAATCATTTGACAATGCACACACACCTCACAGACAAAACGATTGAACTTGAATCTCCTAAGATAAACATCATCCGCTTTTTTATTGTGATCACTTGTTAAATTCAATATTAAATATGTATTTAAAAATATTTTATAGATTTAATGAAAATTAAGCGTTGAATATAAATATATCGTTCAATAAATGTAACTTTTTTAATTTTGAAAAAAATACTTAGAATATAAATTATCGAATGAAAAATAATAAAAAAAATTACCAAATATTCAAACTAATAATAAAAGGAATTAATTTAAAGTATTGTGATATAATTTCTTATTTAAAGGATAATATAATGCTAACATAAAATATATTGAAAAATTCAATTAATGTTTTTTTATCAAATTCATTAAAAGTAATTTAATAAAAATTAATTTTCAATTAATTATATTATCAGATACAATTTGAAAGGTTAAATTTTTATGGTTCTATAATATATGATTAAATTATGAAAAATTTTGTAAATATTCGAACTGAAATCTCATTAAAACAATTTTTTAGAAATTCAAGACATTTAAGCCAAGTGAAGAGATGCATTCGTTAATTCAAAAGAAAGAAAACGAAAAAAAAGTGAATAGTGATTTGATTGACGAAAGAAATTAAAAAAATACATTAATTAAAGATTCCCCTAATCCAAAGAGAATACTATTTTTGATTGTGGAAAAACCAGTCAAGCACTTGATATTTAATTATCACCACCAATCACCTTCTTAATTAATTATCTTCCATTTTATTGCTGTAATGACCCGAAATTTCTAAGTCAACATTTGAGCATTGACCCGGGTTTGGACCTTTGTGTTGGTTGGAATAATTGGACTCATTAGGCTAAGTTGGGCCTTTTTTGGATAAAAAATTGGCTTTATGTGCTTGGGTGGTGACCGTTTTGTTTTACGGGTGAAGATGAAAGGTATCATATTGTAATTTTACCCTTTTTGGAAGGAATGGTTGATTTCTACCAAATAAGCTTGTTTGGAGATGGGGTTTTTGGGGGACAAAGTGCCTTTAGTGAGGTCACTATTCCCTTTCCCCTTCCCCTTCTTCTTCATCTTTCTTCATTTCTTTTTCTCTCAAAACCTTCATGGCTATTTTGAATTAAAGCTCCCACCTTTTTACTCATTTCTTCTACCCATAATTCAAGATTCGAGTATGTTTATCAATGGGTTTTTGGAGATTCAAAGCTTTAAAGGTTTTTCCTTTGAGTTATGCTTGCTAATTCGTAGCTAAGGTCTTCCCTATCCTTTGGTTTCGGGATTGCTAGCTAAAGGGCAGTACATCTCTGACTCCTTTGATTTTTGAATATCATAAAGTAATTGCCTTGTTTGATTTTATCGTTAAAGATTGCTAGTTGGGTGTTTTAGTATCTTAAAGCCCTTTAATGGTGAATTTCAGATTAATTGTTAATATTGTGTAACAATGGTAGCAAATCATCCTAAGTAACTCCCATAAGATGTATGATTAGGTTAACGGGTTAAGGGTTACGTTTTGGGGGCCTAGAAAGTGATTTCCTGAACCTTGGAAGCTATTTCTGGGCTTCGATATCGGTACGCAGAAAGCCCGTACCGATACTCTATGTTAATTATGATGAACACATGTGAGTTTTAAAAGGGGCATCGATATGCCTAACGAGGGTAACGATGCCTACTGTTCTATTGAAATTCCAGTAGCTTAAAATGGTATTGGTACGCTTGAACCCGAATCAATACCTAGGGGGTATCAGTACGGGGGAACCGTGTATTGGTACGGGTCAACGGTCAACCCTTTTCTCCATAAAACCGAGTATCGATACACTTATTCTGGTATGGGTACCTAGAGACCAGTATCGATACTTTTGGGTGGGTATCGGTACCTACTGGGTAATCTGCCCAAAATTTATTTTTAAGTTCGGAGGGTCTATAATTCGAGGGGCTAGGGCCCAATAGGCTTCTAATATGATAAAATAAATAGTAAAATTGAGAATTCGAGTTTTAACCCTCATATACGAGAGTAACGTGTAATAACTTGATAAATGATGACTCGATAATCATGATGGTTAGAGTTATGCCATGAGGCATTTGTGATGGCTTGGCTTGGTGCCACTTACCTCTTAGTGAAGTGTATGAATGCTCGGGGAGTATGTGTTATCTTATGAGTTTGGTAAAGAATCCGAATATCCTAGAGTCAGTACTACGGTACTTATATAAGGAGATGTGTACTTCGGGCTGAGTTATTAATTACATCTGACGTACCCACGGGTTGAATAATCTGGGTGTAATTAGAAACTTATTCGTTGCTATGGTGATCTAGATAGGGTAATTAACTCGATATGCTGAGTGACCTTGATTAACCTGATTGGTTGAGTGACTTTAGGTAAAGACTACTTGTGGCTAATGTGATCCAAGTATGTCTAGGACGTATCTGTGGTTATAGTAATTCAGATATGGTCCTTTCAACCCGATAGTTGCGTGAGCACGGGTAACCCAATGGTTGTATAAGTACGGGTAAAGTATTGGCCATTATATGGATGATGTATGAATGTACTTATGTATGTTGTGTGGTTGTTATAGTTTGATAGCTTATGCACCATATGGCTGAGTGATTAGGGTATGACATATATTAACGCGATGTGATGTATGAGCTCAAGTATCTCGATAGGCTATGTGACCTTGAGTATGACAAAGCTTGTGGATCCTATAAGACTTCTTGTTGACTTGTTGATGCTTAGAGATAGTTGATCTGAAGACTCTAGCTAGTGTAGGCTAGACGATAACTCATAGATAGAAAATCCTTATCTATGCCATCTAGACTATTTTATCTTGCATGCTTATTTTATGATAATAACGAATTGTGGCAGAGTAGAAATGTACCACTGAGCTTTGTTATCTCAGCGTGCGGATGCGTGGTTTTTTCGTGCGTAGGTTGATAGGTCGTCTTTTGGAGGATCATATCGATGAGGATTTCCCCCAGCACCGCGGTTGCTTCAGAGTACAATACTTGTTCTTTTAGTTTGGGCTAATGTATTCATAAGACCTTACCACTGTGAGTCTGTAACTCTATTTAAAATATTGTCTTGTTAAGCGATGTTTTAAACTTGAAACTCCTGTTTTATAAACTTATTTAAATACTTACTTAATAAAATGGATTTATGAATGATTTGATATTTTGAAAATAGCTAAACTTATGTTTTTAAATTATAAATTTGATGGGTTGGTTCGGGTGACTCGAATGTAGTACTTCAGATCTAGATCGAGATTGGGGTGTTACAATTGCATTTGAGAATAAATAAAAATATTTTCAAGTTTGTTAAAAGGTCTAAGTGGTGGGAATCATTAAAAAATCTTTCATGCAAGTGGTTAGGGTTTTATAATATTTTATCTTTTTGGTATATTGGTGTAACGACCCAGTTTTCGGGTAAATAAATTGAGTTTGGACCCGAGTTGTGGGCCAATGGTTGAGAGCCCAACCAAGGTTTTTGGGTTAGAGCGTTGTGATAATTAAATGGATAGGATGTGTGTTATTAAAATATTTGGATAAAAAAAGAAAAAAAGAAAAGAAAAATGATAAAGTTGGATATATTTTGAATTAAATGGGCTGATGTGTAGGGAAGAAGAGGGAGAAAAAGGAAAAAGTAAAAAGTTGATAGTGGGAAAGAGTGAGAGAGAAAAGATGAGAGAAAAGTTAAAAGAAGAAATTTTAAACTCCGACACAGAGATCTAGCCGTCCGATTGCGACACTACCTCTGCCATTGTGTTTATCTCGCCGAAATGAGTCCGTCAATACCAGTGGCACTGCCGTTAGAGCTGCCATTAGAAGGGGTAAAAAGTTTTGGGTTGTCCAGTTGAAAGGGTTAGAGGGTTCAAATCAGAAAACTGAGGCAACCATTATTTTTAGAAGGGTCGGGAGAGTTAGGATAGTTATTCGCCGTCATCGATCAACCACCGAAGCCGCCCTCACGTGTCCCCACACTCCACTACCGCGCATGGGCGTGGTTCTACACTAGGCGATCGAGTTACTGAGTGAACTCAGCCGAGTTGGCCTGAGTCAGACCGAGCTAACTCAGCCTAAGTTGAGCCGAGCCAAGTCTCAGTGCCATCGCACTGCCAGTCGTCGCTATCGTCGTTGACCATTGACCGATATTGACTTTTTCAGGAGACCTTACCAGAGGGTTTCTTGATGTTTCAGATTTATCGGCGTAGTCTGTTTTAAAAAATTTGAACCCGGTAAGCTATTTTTATGCGTTTGACCTTGTGAATAGTATAAGAGGTGCATAAAATTAATATATTTTTGTATTTGTTGATATACGAGGATTGTTCGAGTTTGGACATTGAATCAAGTAGAATATTAGGGAAGTTCGAATGAGGGTTTTAGTGATCGGCTTAAGGTTAGTACATCTCGAACTCTGAAGTGCTTCAAGAGCATCATAAGTGTAATTGCCTTGCATGTTAGTGGTTGCAAATTAGGAGATGAGTAATAAGCATGTGTTGATACTGGTATTTCGAGGCATGGAAATTATTGAGGTGTTTGATGAGCTTGTGAATGTTCAAGTTGTTATGGGCTTAGAGATCGTATAAGATTGTCTGAATATCCGTATGATTATCTGATTTATGATTGATATATGATGATGCCTTGTGTGCTAGCTGAATGAATTAATATGTTCTATTGAATATTGGTTAGGGGCAATATTGATAAATACTCGATTAAATGTTTATGAATCTGGAATGTATATTCGAATAAATGGGTAAAAAGTCGACAACTAATATTATTGAATTAAATGTGTTAGCTACACAATTAAACGACTTTCATAAGCTTTAGGGATCGATTATAGAATTGTAAATATTCATGATTCGACGAATTACGTGAACATGTGAATAGAATATCGGTACGAGCTTAGTTGTACCGGTACATGATTGGGGTACCATATTGATACTTATATTCGAGTACCAGTTTTCACTGAATTGAATAATTTATAAATGCAAATTAAGGATGGAAATTAGTATATATGCTAATAATTGAATTATGTCCTGATAAATGAAATAACGTGGATTACTAGAGATAATGAATGAGATAAATTATACACTTTTCTATAACGTATCAACAACTTGTAATAGTAACCTTAGAGGTCCTTGGTGGATCATGTGTGGTTGTGCCATGTGTGGGCACTTGTTTGGTTATGTGTCTTTGTTTGGTGGGATCCGGATACCTAATGAGTGAGTGTTGCAACACATGAAGGCCACTCGATGTGAGATTCTGAGTGATGAAATAAAAGTCATCCGATGTAAGATTTCGGGTGATGATATTTGCTTGATGTGAGATTTCGAGCCCCACTCAATGTGAGATTCTGAGTGAAGACTCGATATGAGATTCTAAATATACCCGCTCGATGTGAGATTTCGAGCAGCTCGATGTGAGATTCCGAGCATGGGTAGGTCTCCCAATGTTGGGTGATATTGGGCATCACTCTTGGTTTGTTTTATTGATGTACTTATGTTATTTGAGTTGTTGTTTATATGCTTGATATGTGTTTAGGCGATTATGGTAGGGCCACATGTTATTTATCTCCTTTTATTGCTCGTACTAGCTTGCATGCTTACATTTATGATTAGCATGAAGTATAGTAGAATAGATGTGTACCACTAAGCTTTGTAAGCTCCACGCTCAGAATCGTTGTTTTTGTGCGTAGGTTGGGCTTTGAATCGTGGGATCGAGGGGCACTATTAGATCAAGATTCTAGCACATGGTGATTTTTAGAGTACGATATTTGAGTTTAGTGGGGTATGTATTCATAGGACTTTACATGTTGGAGTCGGTATCTTCTTATTTGAAATTGTATTAATTAAATCGTACATTCAAATGTTTTAAATTTAATTTGGAGCTCCTTTGTACTATTTTGATTTCTTATCTAAATTCACAATTGTTAGCTTTAAATGTTTTTACGAAGTACTTGTTAGACTAATCTAGTTTGAAAATTTGTATGGTTTTAGGTTTGGGCTTGAAGCCCAAATGTGACATCCAGGTCGAGGGTGTTACAATTGGTCTACTAATATGATTCTAATACTGTAAAAGTTCATTATAAGACGGCCCTTCCAACTACGGGTGTAAATGAACTGAGCTTGAACGAACAAGACCAGTTCGTGTTCGTTTGTTTATTTTTAAAGGTGTTCATGTTTGGTTCGTGTTCGTTTAAATTTTAAATATTGTGTTATTTTTTAAGGTGTTCGTATATTTAGTGTTCACGAACGTGTTCGTTTAAGTGTTCGCGAACGTGTTCGTTTAAGTGTTCGCGAACGTGTTCATTAAGTGTTAGCTAATGTGTTCGTTTAAGTGTTCCAAAACGTATTCGTTTATTCGTTCGCGAACATGTCTGTTTATATGTTCAAAAATGTTAACTAAATTAACAATAAATAAATAAATAAAACAAAAACAACAAAATAAAACTTATATTTCAACATGAACTTATATAACATCCTTAGCAACAACAAAAATAGTATTTAGATACATCCACAAGCATTTTTATCCTTTAAACTAGCTTATAAACGAGCTTATAAACGAGCCTATAAACGAGCTTGTTCGTGAACATAAACGAATCGAACATACATATGTTCATGTTCGTTTGTTTATTAAACGAACATAAAAAATTGTCCATACTCGTTTATTTAACTTAATAAACGAACGTTATACAAACGGTTAGTCGAACGGTCTGTTCATTTACACCCCTACTTCTAACTCATTTTATTTCATTCACAATATCATAATTTAAATTTCTGACCTTACTTAAAGAACATGTTTATTCCGGGAGATCAACTTATAGTTGATTATTTTAAAATATAATATTATCACTTATTCTTTGATTGCTTGCGATTTTCATTGCCTTTTCATGTGCATGCAAAGCTATCTCGTAGACGAGGAACAAAAGAGATGAATAAAAAATGGTATTGCTTTTGTTGTGCCCAGTTAAGATTTATGCTACTCTTACAAAGGCAAATAAGAAAATTCATATACATTTATATATGCATTAAACCAAAAGGCATTGTACTCGAGTACATTATTTTAGAAAGAAGAGAAAAATCAAAAGTAACTTTAAATGAATTTAAATTGGTTTTTGAGTAAATTCATATATAATTAAATCAGTTTATATATCAACAAAAATCTTAATTCGATTAATATTATTGTTATAATATTTTTGAAAGTTGTGAGAAATTGACTAACTACCAATTAATAAATGGCTTAAAAAAAAGTCCTCAAATTATGCATTTTTTTTGCTTTTTGCCCTTAAACTATGATTTGGGTAAAATAGGCCCTTAAACTATCATTTTTGGTCACTTTAAGTCCCTAAACTATGATTTGGGCAAAATAAGCCCTTAAACTATCATTTTTGGTCACTTTAAGTCCATGGTTACAAAAATATCATTTTATAGGCTTTTCTAACATATATAAATTTGTATGTTCTTTTTTAAATTTTAAAATATCATATATCAAAATAAGCCCCTAAATTATCATTTCTGGTCATTTTAAGTCCGATAGTTATTTAAGTCAAAAGAAAATTATTTCGACTAATAAGATGTTGACACATCACAAAGATTTTTTGACCAATTGATAGTTTTGGGGACTAAAAGAAGAAAAATAACATAGTTTAGATACTTGTTTTGACCAAAAATAGTTTAGGGACTTAAAGCGATCAAAAATGATAATTTAAGAGCCTATTTTGCCCAAATCATAGTTTGAGGGCCAAAAACAAAAAATACATAGTTTTAAGGCTTTTTTTTTGTTTAAGCCTTAATAAATTTATAGTGAGTCGGTGAATGACATTACACTATTTTATTAATAATAAACATACAATTTTAGAGAAAAAAACATTTTAAAAATAAATATAGATAATTTTGTTTAGCCCTGGGCAATATTGTATTTTCTTTGATACAATACCTAAATTATTCATATATGTTCCTATCAATAAATCATAGATTATTGTACGTTTATATATGTTCAAATTTACATCCTCTTTCATATATTACAATAGTAATGATGTCAACTGAATTAAAATTCAGTCGCTTATGTTCTAAAGTTGTGTATAAATATATTCGACAAGTCACAAAGTGTACCATCTTTCGTAACCAACAAAATAAAATATATATATTTAAATAATAAGTTGAAATTACAAGGAGGGAAGTAACATCAAGGGAGGATGCATTGTTGAAATGGACAAGCTCTCCCCTGTTGCCCTATTGGGCATATCGTCATTATTTTAAGCTTTGACGGTTTAACAATCTCCAATGCCCAAATTAATTTTTTTAAAAATCAAATTATTGTTATCATGGAATCTTGTAATTTTTTTTAAAAATATAGATATTTATATAAATTATAACACGTTAATACGAGGGTAAGTTTCATCACTTGATTTTTTTTCTCGACTTTTTTTAAAAAATTGAAAAGAGTGTAAAAACTATGCAATTATAGCAGGGAATTCATATCATGGTCTAATAAAGATAGAATAGTCTGAAGGGACATCAAAAATAGAGGTGCAGTAGCGCGGTAAATTGTCGAGCTTAACAAGCATGTCTAGCGGTCTATTACTCTCACGGGGAGTCCACTGAAAATCGATAGCCCATCCCAATATAAGATGTTTAGCAATGGCACGGACAATTGAATTGGAATCTGAGCTTACATTCAAACCTCTCAAACGCGGGATCGCCTCTTTACTATCGGACTGAATTAAGAGACATTCGAAGTCATTATCCTATGCGATTTGCAATCCGATGAGGATTGCCCAGAGCACCGCATGAAGAGGCTATGTGATCCCTATGAACCTTTTGAAACCAAAAATTCAGGAGCCATCATCCGAGCAGAAGAGGCCACCCACCGAGCCTACACCATTTATTGGCGAGACAGTACCGTCAACGTTTAAGCATACTCTTCTCACGTCCGGTCTCGACTTTAACTCCTACAATGAAATTATATTTTTTATCATTTTAAAATTATTAATTTAAATTTAAAAATTTTATAATTTTATCTCTACCCGTAAATAAGGAAGTTAGGGGAGGAAAACGAGGGTAGTGGTGGGGGGATGTGGGCTGAGGACAATGGTCAGGACTCTGAAATCATTTTGAATAAAAAGCAAAAGTGTATGAGAAAAGGACAAACAGATTCTGTTTTTTTTTTCTTCCCTTCAATCTCCGATGTGAAACACTCACTCCTTAGTTACATCAATTTCTCAAAATTAGTGTTCATTAGGTGGGTTAAGTTGGTTTTGCATTAGGTATATCTAGGTTAGATCAATTAGGGTTTTTAAAGATTATTTATAGATCGAATCATTTTGAGTTCAGATCATTGTAGGTTAAAATTATTTATTTTGGATCGAGCAATTCAGATTTACCGATTAGATTCTTCAAATAAAGCCCTATTCAATCCAAATCATTTCAAGTTTAGGTTATTTTGTCTTTGGATCATTCGATGTTCATTTTTTTTCTAGTTAAATTTGGGTTAGATTCCTTTCTGATTCCCATTATTTCACAATTTTAATCAGACGATTTTGAGATTACAACGTACATGGACGGAGGGACATGGGTCTCGGGAGGGGCCCATGCCCCCCAACTTAAAAAATTATTTTTTATCTTTATGGTGTAAATTTTTTTTAAAAAAATTAAATTATTTGTACATTTGTCCACCCATCAATTTTAAAATATTTGAGTTTGTCTCCGATTCTAAACCTAACTCCGTCCCTGACAACGTATATAATCAATATTTAAAAATTAAAATAAATTATAATAGGACTTACACAAAAACAACACGAGAACTCACACATAATTTATACAGAATGAAACCTAAGGTAAGAGTCTCAAAGTTTTCGAAACATCAACCTTACCATTAAACCAAGAGTTCGAATTAATAAATATTTAATTGGTTAAACAAAACAAAACCTAACACCAAAACCAAAAAAAAACAGAGGAGAGAGACATTCCCAACAACCACACGAGCGGTTCTCCAGTTGCATGCAAAAGCAAAGCCCCAGGCTTTATTTATTATAATTCATTTTATTTATTTTATTTAATTACTTATATTTAATTTATTAATCTACTAATTTAAATTAAATTTTGTAAAAAAAATTCTAATTACTTTTTTTTATTTACAACATTAAAATTCAAATATTTAATTTTACTTAAAGACTTGATCTCTCAACCCCTAACCCAACTTGTATTGGTTTATTTCCACCGTTTCTTTAATCAATAAAAGAAACAATCAAATCTGTCCCCTTGCCCTTGCCCTTGCCCTTGCCCTGACCTCTTTTTCCATTGCCTTTTTAAACCCAATGAACCAACCCAGTTTGCAAACAAATTCAGAATAGAAAAAAAAACTCTCAAGAACCGTTTGCCTTCTTCTCTTCTTTTAAATCCTCTGTTTCCCCCCTCTGATTTCTTCACACTTTTGATTTACAAAGAGACCAACTTTCCCACCCCATCCTTCCTTATTTTCTCTCTTCCCAAACTCTCATCTTCCAATGTTTGAGACTTGAAAGATACAAGCTTAGCTTCTTTTTCTCTTTGATCACCTGGTTTTCTTTTCTAGGTTTATCCTGATTTTTGAGAATAATGAGTCCACAAGAGATGAACTTTTTGGCTCCTCCTGCCATGAACTCTCAAATGGTGTTTCAGATTCCAACCTCTTCAATGGAAAAAGCCGACAAAAGTTTGAGCTTTGAGCCATTTCAAACCAGGGGAGGAGCTACTCAGGCTGTTGAAAAAAGGGGACTTTCTTTGGATTTAGAGGTTGAAAATGGAAGGAACGGTGGGACCAAAAATGGACACACCAAGCTTTGTTATAGAGGCCATTGGAGACCAGCAGAAGATGCTAAGCTAAAGGAGCTGGTGGCTCAATATGGTCCTCAAAACTGGAACTTGATAGCTGAACAACTTGAAGGGAGATCAGGTTTACTACAAAAAGTTCCAATCTTGGTAACCATAATCATTAGTTTTTGCAATGGTTTGATCTTTCTGCTAAATGGGTGTCCTTTTTTGGTTGCAGGGAAAAGTTGCAGATTAAGATGGTTCAACCAGCTAGATCCAAAGATAAACAGAAAAGCATTCAATGAAGAAGAAGAAGAGAGGCTTTTAGCTGCAAACAAAGTGTATGGCAACAAATGGGCAATGATTGCTAGGCTTTTCCCTGGTAGAACTGATAATGCAGTCAAGAACCATTGGCATGTGATAATGGCAAGGAAACATAGAGAGCAATCAAGCATTTATAGGAGGAAGCCTTCTTCAGCCACCACCATCACACCTAAGGGTTTGGGTTTGGATTTGACTGTTCAGAACAATGCCTGCAGTGACCAATCAACCATTTCATCAGCCTCTACTAGCACTGATCTAGCACTCACCCCTTCTTCAACTCATCAAATTTTCACCACTTTTAGTCCAATGGGTATGTTTATTTTTTACCAAGAGTTGAAATTATCAAGTTTTTTTCTTGTGTTCATATGAGGAAATGATAATCTGCAGGTGAAAAAGTGGATGTGTGTTACCAACAAGGAGGAGCAATGGGAGTGGGTGTTGGGGTGGACCAATATGCAAACTCATCAGATTCTAACTCAGAAGTTTCAGCAACTGAGTCAGTGGGCACAAATAGGACCAACCACTCCCTAACTGCAAATGGAGATGTGAAGATCCACAACATAACCTTCATTGATTTCCTTGGATTAGGACCTTCTTGAAATAGCAACTATGGGGTTCTTTTTTAAATTATTATTTTTTGTTTGGTTAAAAACTAAAGAATTCCAGCTTAACAGAGAGAGAAAAATTGGGTCCAATGGGAAAAATGTTGGGCTTCTGCAGTTGGTCTAATTATCCTTTTGATTTTGTATATGCTGTTTAGTTCCATATATATTAGCTTTAGCTTTTTGAGAAATATATGACTATACTTTCATGAAAATATATATAGAGAAGAGAGAGTTCTACTCCATATACTACACACCAAAGAGTAGGGTTGTTTGAGATCGAATATAAAATTAGTCTCAATTTAATCCTTAATCTGAAGTTATTGTTTCAATTAAATCTCTGTCGGTCTATTCTGATGTTAAAATTAGTAAAAGAAGCAGTGGATGCACTTATTCACTATAAAATCTGTAGAGAACCAATGAGAGACGGTCATAATAAGTTTTACAAGTCATTTCTAGACGTAATTCAGGGCAAATAAGGAAGATTTTTTAGGAACTACGTTAAATCCAACTAGCATTTGTCGCCAAAGGTCATAGCTAACTTGATGGAAGAACATAATCTTCTCTAAGAATTTAGTTAGAATGTTTCGAAGTTTAAAGATTAATTTAAAATTTATTCATAGTTAAAGATATTAAATATATTTTTATATTTATAAGTAAAATTTAAATCGTTTTACCGTATGTGTTCAGAGCTGTGAATATCCTTCTCAGTAATATTATATTTAATGTTTAAACTTGAATTCTCTCTTTGAAATACAGACGATATCTCATATTTAATCATATTTTTTCCTATTTATTTTATGACTGAAGAATGAAAGAAAAATTAAATCAAAGTTCAGTATCTACCAAAATTGGATGAGTTGAACTTGGCCATCTTGAATGACATTTAATAACAGTGGTTGTCTTTGATTTCCTTTGACCATGTTTTGCACACCATGTAGCAATTAATTCCACCCATTTTCTTTTCTTTTCTCTTTAGCCAATCAGGCTGACATATGTGGTTAATTAAGTCAGAACCAGTGGACCACACAGACGAAATATCAATACTATTTCATGGCTGCATCAAATGGGGTCTACTAATGTAGCATGAGGTTGGTCTTATCGGACATGACATTAGGTTCTTTAAAGATGATTAGATGTACGAATATAATGTTGTAAATAAGTTAAATTGTATTGTGATAATCTTTCACATAATAGACCTATCAATATTCGACCCGAATTAATAAGTCAATAAATCAAATACTAGTGATTACGAAAAAAAGCAAATTAGAACAAACTTGTACTTTTTGTGAGTCATTAACAATTAACATGATTTGTTTAACATATTCTTACTTTTTTTTGACAAATTTAGAAAGTTGTCTGTTTTTTATTTGGTATTGAAATCTATAATTGTGAACCGAATATAGTGAGTAGATTTTTTTAATATTTTAGTGTGATTAAAGATAAAGTATGTTTATTAGCTTTTTAATAATATATATACATCTTGCAGATAAACTGTTCGACTCATACCACCTAAAAATAAAAGCATTTTCTTTTTTTGCTGAGAATACTTGGTGGCTTACAAGATAAAGTGTTGAAGATTTTACCAAATGAAATAAAGCTTATTTTAATTTTTATTTGTCATGTTTACATAATTAAAATATATATTGAATGAAAAGAGTGAAGAACTAATGAAACCAACAACCCCAAGCCCCAATCACCAAAAAAGAAAGAGAAAAATCCACTTGAGTTAAATGCTTTTGGGTCTTGCATTAATCCATATCTATCAAATGGGTTTTTGCTTTTCTGTGCAAAGTCCTATAAAAACCAATCTTATAATAATGGTTTAAACAAAAAAAAAACAACTCTCAAACTATTTTTTTTCTGCTTTTGGCCCTTAAACAATGATTTGGGTAAAATAGGCCTTTAAACTATTATTTTTGGTCGCTTTAAGTCACTAAACTATGATTTGGGCAAAATAAGTACCTAAACTATGTTGTTTTTCTTCTTTTAGTCCCCAAAACTATCAATCGGTCAAAAAATCTTTGTGATGTGTTAACATCTTATTAGTCAAAATAATTTTCTTTTGACTTAAATAACTATCGGACTTAAAATGACCAGAAATGATAGTTTAGGGGTTTATTTTGATATATGATGTTTTAAAATTTAAAAAGAACAATAATATTTATATATGTTAGAAAAGCCTATAAAATGATATTTTTATAACCATGGACTTAAAGCGACCAAAAATGATAGTTTAAGGGCTTATTTTGCCCAAATTATAGTTTAGGGACTTAAAGCGACCAAAATGATAGTTTAAGGGCCTATTTTGCCCAAATCATAGTTTAAGGGTCAAAAGCAAAAAAAAGGCATAGTTTGAGGGTTGTTTTTTGGTTTAAGGCTATAATAATCTATAAATTGTAATATAATTGTATTTTTTGTATGGTCTATGTCTTGTTTATGATCATATTTGAAGTTCATAGACGTTTCTCCTAACAATGTCATTTATAAAATTTAAATTTGCGTTTCTACTTAAAAATACAATATACTTTACAATTCTTAACGAACTTAAACATCTTAAAGATCTTTTGTATAACATTCTCAAAGTTCATTCAATTACCATTTGGTTGCACACTCTTCATTTACATTTACCATTTTTCACAAAAAGGTAAAACAGTTAGATATTGAAGAACAATGCATGTTTACTCGAGATTTAGGCTCCGTTTTTTATTGTGTTTAGTAATCTAAACGGACGTTTGCCCAGTATTTTTTGTCAAAAAATCAACGGTTGGCTTGCAAATGGGCGTTTGCCCATCACTTTTAACGCCTAAACGAGCGTTTGCTAGCAGTTGAATTTTTTAGCTTTTGTAAATAGCCGTTGCAGCCCCAACGAAGATTTGGGGTGCAACAATGACAAACGAGCCTTAGTAATTTTTCATATTTTGAAGAAGATTCATGACCGAAAGGTCTTGTTTCAAAGTTTTTAGAACTATTTTCTTGCTAGTATTTTTAGCTTTGTAATATTATCATCATTTTCTTTAAAATTTTTCTGATATATTCTTCAATCTTCTTAAAGTATAGTGATTTGCTACTTTTAATCACGAGTCTTGAAGATGCATTCCCTAACCATTTGATGATAAATTAATCTCTAGATTAAGGAATCAACCATTATATATGATTTGAGGGAAACAAAGTACGACGCACATGAATTGGAGTGTTAACCTAATTAAAATGTGGATCATAAAGTTACACTTTTAATGTGGGGAACACAATTTATGATTATATTGTCCATAAAAACTGAAAATATTGAACTTAAGTATATTCAATCTCATATCCTCATTAATATTATATCGATGACAGTGTTAATCGAGCTATATAAATTAGGTGAAACCCCTTTTTTCTTTCTTATTTTCGTTATGGTATATAAATATAGATGAATTTAGATAAAATTTAGGCTTAAGGGTTACTTTTGCCCCTGTAGTAGTCCTAATTTATCGTTTTCGCCCTTGTGATATTTTTGCATCAATTTAGCCCCTGAATTAGTCGAATTACATCACCGTTTGCCCCTTGACTGATAGGAAGTCAACCTTATTTTTTAGTCAAGGGGCAAACATGATGCAATTCGACTAGGGTGAGCATTCTATCGAGTCGAGTCAAGTAAAAAACTTTTGAGTTATTCGAGTTGACGCGTCATATTTTACAACTCAAACTTTATTTGAAATTTTTTCGATTCGAGTCGAGTTTATGAAATTTGAGTCGAGTTCGAGTCGAGATTTTGAGTTCCTATACAAATTTAATTGTAATTATTTATCACGTTATAGTACGATTTGATTCTAATTTAAATAACTTTCTCTAATCATATAAAATATGCATATATATTTCTTCAGATTTTTTCATATATGACATATATTTCTTCATATATATTTTATATCGGTATATATATCAGGAGAAATTGAGGGACTCAACTCGAACTTAAAAAATAAATCCACTAACTACTAAAATTTTCGAGTTATTCATGTTATTTGAATTTCTATTTTACAACTCAAACTTTATTTGAAAATTTTTCGAGTCTAGTCGAGTTTATGAAATTTTGAGTTGAGTTTTTTCACCTTGATTCGAGTCGAAAATTTTAGTATTTTTTCAAGTTGAGTCGAGTTTTGCTCACCCCTAAATTCGACTACTTCAATGGGTAAATTGATGCGAAAATATTATAGAGACAAAATCAATAAATTGAGACTACTACACAGGCAAAAGTAGCCCTTAAGCCAAAATTTAAAATTCAAGGGTTGATCAAATTTGTGGTGGACATAACATTTGTGTTGGTTAACAAACAACAAATATTGTTCTTATTTCGTATTTTGAGAATGTCTATCTATTTAATTGGCATCCTTTAATTTTGTAACCTTTTTATAATATCTTTATTTATAATAATAAAATCGAATTGGGTTATATTTTGATACACAAGCTGTGTAAAAAAATTAAACAACCCTTTTATATTTAAGCTGTAAAATCTAAAACCTAAATCCCTAGTCTAACACCCTAAAATCTAAATCTTAAACCCTAAACTCTAAATTATAACCATAAACCTTAAATTCTAAATCATACAACCTAAACCCCTAAACCACACCCTAAATCTCTAAACCCTAAAGTTAAAAGGCTTGTATCAAAATATTTTCCAAATCAAATTGGCTTTAAAAAACCATTTGAAAAAAGAAAACATATTTTTGGATATTTTCTCTCTTTTAGAACATTGGCCCATTAGTGTACCAACACACATTAAACCCAAAGTTTGTGGGCTTTTTCTTCATATACATACATACGTAGTACGTACGTACATACATAATTTTTATTATTCGAAAAGATTTTTTGGCTTTATTGTAAGATTAGGTTTTTTTTATTAAGAGAGATACATTCTAAAATTAAATGTCAAGATTTAAACTTATATAAAATGAGATAATATAAGTATTTATGGTCAATCGGCCAATTAACGTAAGATTTGATTTTTAACTTTGATGTTATAAAATGGATTTTATATTCAGCTATTTTATTTATTTATTTATTTATTTGTGGTTTATTAGTAATTTTTTAATAAATTTTACTTATTTTTTTTAAACGAGTGCCTTTGAATTTTATGAATATTTTTTACAATTTTAAATTAATTAACATTTGGTTAAACCCGTTGAATCATGAACCAATGGTTTGATCATTCGGTTTCAATAACATCAATTAAAATTGATTTTTGCAAACATTTTATCCTAAAATCTTTTTGGTGTTGGAATTTTTTAATCTCTACTAATTACATAAGTCTCAATTATATCTGAAATAAGTCATATCAAACCCTTCAAAGAAAGGTAAAAACTTTTCTAACACTGCTCTTTTATATTCACAAAATTCGAACTCAAAATCATACTCAAAAGACATCGAATTACTTAACAACACCAACGACACAATATCCACCTCATAAAAAAAATTCCATAGCCTCCGATTGATTGTCTCTATTGCATTCCCATGAATGAAACCACAGAGATGATGCAAACAACTGTGGAGCAGTCCCAACAATCACCCCAAGAAGGTCATGAATGAAACCAGCCAGCAGGTTTACCACGAGCAGAGTCACCGATGTTAAACTTAATAGTATTCGTAACCGAAAAAGTCGAACTGATCCCATATCGAGATCAATAACACCCGCCTCACACAGCTTTGGGGAGATCCATCATCAAGCTTTAACTATGTGCTCAATACCATTTTATTGATTGAGAATCAATTCTTTAGTATTAAACTATGTGCTCAATGTTGTTATTAGGTCTCGATTTCAGGTATTGTCAATAGATATTAAGATTTTTTTCCTTTCATTTAAGTTTGATTCAATTCAATTCTGTAACTATCGAATATAAGGTAATCAAAGCCAAAAACAAAAAAGATGTCACCCTTCTCTTCTAGCTTGGTTGATGGTATAAGAATTAATTAAGAAAACTATGTTCAGTTACATTTAGACATGGAGTTCTTTTGTTTTGTAATGAAGCACTAACACACACATATATATATATATATTATAGTAATGTAAAATTATTATATAAATGATAACAAGAAAGGACTAGAAGCTCAAACTTTCATTCATGGCAATTGGCATGACATCCATGCTAGTTTGGTTGCTAGCTACTACTCCCACACGCCACGGGCAGCACAAATCTTGTGCCTTTCTCATAAAGACAACCTATTTCTCAACTTTCACACGCACACTAACATAATCTAGACATATTATAATTTCAAAATTTTAAAATATGAATACGATATGTGTATTTAACTTACTGTTTTCATTATCGAAACCGTTAGATTTATTCACACATGAAACATTTTTTTCGTTCTTATAAGGTATAAATTTATGGCAACAATCTATGTATTCTGCGAAATTTTAAAATTTAGTCCTTTGTTTTTAATTCTAGTGTCTGAAATGGTAATAACGTTAATGGCCTTCCATTGAATTCGGATATATGGCTGTAATATTGTCAATTGACAGTATTATCAATTGAATTCTCATTTCTAAAATCAGACAAGTAAAAGATCTAAAATCAGAAAAATTTGAAGATTACGGAACTGAAGGGATGATTAGACCTTGTTATGGAACCAAAATCCACAATATGAAACAAAGCAACCCCTCACACCCACCAGCCTCTTCCCATTTCACTCCTTGCCATTCCCCGCCAACCATAACGCCAAGCAAGCTCTCTCTTTGTATTTAATTTTTATATTATAAACATTTATTGTTATTATTATTATTGGACCCAAAGAGATAAAAAAGAAAGGCACAAAAGGAAAGGTTTCCCCATTCACGAGACCAACGTGCCCTCCCATTCAATTCTTATTCACATATAAACCCAACAAAATCTCACCACCTTTCCTCATTTGCTCTCTTGAAAACATAACCCTAAATAGCCCTTCGAAAATGGCTGAGCCACACTGCAATGGCGTGTCCGAAACTACTCGTAGGAAGGGTACCGGCAAGCGTGCCACCATGTCGATCGAGTCGGTGGTGGTGCCGGAAGTCACACCGGCCCCGACAACACCATGCGGTGCATGCAAGTTCCTGAGGAGGAAGTGTATTAGTGGGTGCATTTTCGCACCCCACTTCGGGTCGGATCAAGGTGCGGCGAAGTTTGCTGCGGTCCACAAGGTTTTTGGTGCTAGTAACGTTTCCAAACTCTTGCTCCACATCCCGGTGAACCGGCGACATGACGCGGTGGTCACAATATCATACGAAGCTCAGGCTAGACTATCAGATCCGGTTTATGGTTGTGTCTCGACCATACTTTCTTTACAACAACAGGTTAATCTACACATGCACTACCATATTTTAGTTTTTTCCAAATTTGTTTTTTTAAATGGAAAGCAATTAGATATTGTTGAGCTAAGCTGTTTATTTCTTGCTAGCAACATCTTTCATACTTGTTTCTAAAGAAACCATATATGGACACTAAAGCTTCACGTTTTTCTCATTGTTAAGGTTGGCGATATAATGTTATTCAAATTTCGGTAAGCTTTACTATATGTTTGATATAAATATATTTAATTTTATAATTTTTTTGTATAAATTTCAAATATCATACTATATACATCGTTAGTGCATCAAATATTAATTCATATAATTTTAAATATGTTTTATCATATAATAAACACCCAAAGATTGTTGCAATATAAAATTATTGCAAAGTTTGAGCTTAAATATTCTTTAAGATTGCAAAAAATGTGATATTTAAAATAATTATTTTCTAAGTTTTTTATATGATGAAAGAAAGAGTACTATTCCTTAAAACTTTTTTTTTGTTAGAATTCATTCCATATATGAGTTGTACTTGATACTTATGAAAAAGATCAAGCAATTCCTGTCTCGAATTTAATTGATTATCGAAATTCAAATTTCGAAAGCTGCAATCATCTTAGGATTTTTTATTCTTTTTACAGAAAATTATTACTGATTTTCTTTTCGCAGGTAGCATCGCTGCAAGCCGAGCTAGCAATGGTGCAAAATCAGCTGATCAACAGTCGATTCGTGATGGCGAATGCCCTTCAGAGCTCGCAGCAGCAGCAACAACAACATCAACAACATGAGCAGCATATAGCATTGCTTCAACCGGCATACTCGAGCAACTCCTCGGCATCCAATAACCTCATCAACATAAGCAACTTCGCCTCCAATTTCGAACTCGTGGCTGAAACTGCCACTACTGCACCTAACTCTTCTCAAAGCATGGACCATCTTCAGCTCTCCATGCCGTGCCATGACGACGAGGGCGACGAACAAGATAGCCGGATTCCGCCCATTTTCACCAATCAAATAATTCATCGTACATAAGCTTTATGACATCTCTCTCTATCTATATACACTTATATTTTTGTTCGTTTTTCCTTTTGTTGCCTTGGAATATATAAACTTATTAGTTTGATTAGTTTATAGACATATATGGCGTGGGGTTTATTTTTCTATAGAATGGGAGACATTTCTATTTTTATATTAATCTTATTATTTCACATATTCCTTAACCAATATAAAATAAACATTATATATAAATATAAATCAATTAGCTTATTGAGATAGTTATGGGTGAAAGACGAAGAAAATAGAAGAATAATCTTTATATTTTTTTCAAGTTGTTAAGCTTTATTATATGATATAGGGCTGTAAACGAACTGAAAGTTTAACGAACCGTTCGATGGGAAATTCGTTTATTTATTAAACGAACATGAACAATATTTTATGTTTGTTTAATAAATAATCGAACATGAACAAAGAGCTCGTTTGTTCATTTACGTTCGGTAATCCGTTTGTTTATGTTCTTTTATGTTATTTTAAATTTATTCACACATGTACATTTATATTTATTATTTTTCACAACAAAAGTTTATATTTAAAAAATTTTAAAAACATTTATTAAAATTATGAAATAAAAAGAAAAAAATAAAGAATATTCAATGTACAAGAGTTCAAACTTTTTAAGAAAAAAACTAAACAATACTCAATGTTCGTTTGTGTTTTTTTATCATTTTAACGAACGAACACAAATAGGCTACATTCGTTAACGAACGAACATGAACAAAAAACTATGTTTGTTTAGTTGTTTGTGTTTGTTCATTTGTTCGGTTAAAGTTAAATGAACAAACATGAACATACCATCGTATGTGTTCGTTCGGTTTATTTACAGCCATATCCCTTTATGTCAAATTATTCTTTTCTGTTTTTCTTTTTCATTTATATATATGCCTACAACTTCAAATGGGTTAGTCAATATTGGGCCGCCCAGGCCTGCAAGAATGTTCTTGGATAAGGGAGATGTTAATTTTCTGGATAAAAGCATATAAATTGATTATTATAAATCGTAAGTCCTTAAATTTTTGGAAAAAAAAATTAAGTTCTTAAATTTTTTTGCACCCAATTAAGCTCTTATATTCTAAAATTTCATCAACTCACCCCTTTGACCAACGTTGACTGTTAAGTTTAACAGTTTTTTTTGGACTAGTTGGTGCAATATGTCGTGTTACATTGTTATTACTTTACATTTCCATAATTTGTTTATTTTATTTAAAAATTATTTAAAAGTTTTAAAAATTATAAAAATTAGTTTTCTAAAAGAATTTGTAAATGTCATATGAAAAAATTGTAGTGAGTCACGTGATAGTAATTTCTCAAGAAAAAAATCGTCAAAAATTGATGGTAAAAATCGGTCAAATAGCTTAATTAATTAAATTTATTAGTTCGAAGACTTAATTGAGTGTAAAAAAAAATAGAGACTTAATTAAATTTTTTTTCAAAAATTCAGGGGCTTAAAGCACCCTTAAGCCATTATTAAAAGATACATTATCAATAAAAATATTTACAGATAAAATTGAAATAATGATATGTGTTCTACTCAATTAGTTTTTTGCTTTTTTTATTTTGTGATTTCTGGAGAGAAATTAACTCCAAGTGTTATGAAAAAAATTATGAGTTTTGAAGAGAAAAATTAAGTTGTAGTGTTAATTTACAAAGTGTTTTTGAGCAAACTTAGCTTTTGGAAATATTTGTAATGTAAGTGTTGTTTTTTTTTCGAGTGCTATAAAATAAACTAATGTAAAAATTTATTAAATTTAACGGTCACTGTTACAAGGTATTATATGTTCATATTTTTTTAATTCTTTAATAAGACATACACCTTACAGATAAAATTGCTCGAACTCGAATCTTCTAAAATAAAGTATCATTTTATTTTTACTGGACCACTCGTTAAGTTTATATATAACACCATATTTGGATGCCATTAATAAGTATATATTTCTATAGTGTAAGAAATGTTGCTTTCAATTTGTTTTGTGACTTTGAAATGAATCAAGTCAAAAATATCGAACTCACATTAGTTCAAAAGCCACTTTCATGGTAGCAAACTTTTTATTTAAGTCGAATTATGATCCAACAACAACCGGTTTTATTAATTCGAATATTAAATAAATTTTTATATTTTAAATATACAGTGTTAAAATTTTAAAAAATAAATTCAGATTAATTAGACTGTTATTACAATTTACCAGCATCTAAAAACCTTTCTAATTTTTCATAATAGTGTCGTGGTAGTCTTAATGTTGTCGTCTGATTTTTTTTTCTTTTATTTGTTTTTAACCTCAAATAAGATATTTTTTAATTTGGATTATTTCATTTCGTATATTTTATTGCGTTTGTTCGTCTGCTTCTGTGACACAATTTTAGTCAGTCTTGTGCTACAATATTTGTCTATCTTTATGATAGTTTGGCGATCGTGCAACAGTCATTACGACACATTCTATGATCAGAGAAGGTCGACAGTTTAAAATGGCTAAATTTACATTCAAATATTAGTTAAACATAATACCAAACACCAATATTTGATAAAAAAAAAGCACGAAATAACGTAGCTTTCACTCACCAACTCTCTACATTGCTTCTCTGAAAATATCATTCTCCAAGCCAAATCAATAATGTTCAGTTCATACACTTCCACCAACCCGCCAACTCACCCTTATACCTCATATTGACTTAAAATTAATTGAATATGATATAATTAAAAGGCTTAAACCAAAAAATAGCCCTCAAACTATGCTTTTTTTTTCTTCTGCTTTTGGCCCTTAAACTATGATTTGGGCAAAATAGGCCCTTAAACTATCATTTTTGAGCAAAATAGGCCCTTAAACTATAATTTTTTGTCACTTTAAGTTCCTAAACTATTTTTTGGTCAAAATAAGTACCTAAACTATGCCATTTTCTTCTTTTAGTCCCCAAAACTAGGGTTGTTTAAATCCGGGTACCCGATCTTCGAGTAGTAAAAAATACGGCACATGTCCCGACCCGGGTTTTGCGGCTACCCAAAATTTCGGGTATTTGGGTACCATATATAAAAATATATATTTTTTAAATATAAAAATATTATATTAGTTTTATAAAATATAAAAATGTATTTATTAGTTTAATATAAAATATGTATTTATTAAATTTAAAAATATAAAAAATTTAAGATTTTTTTATTAGTTTAATATAAAAATATGTATATTAAATATTAAAAAATATTAATTTTAAATATATCTGGGTACACGATTGTAATCGGGTACTCAAAAATTCTTAATTTTGTGACCCAGGCCCGACCCGGGAAATGACGGGCCGGGTACCCGACCCAGGTAAAAAATAATTTCTGGGTAAATACATAGTTATTTATGTTCGGGTAATCGGGTCGGGTTGAGTATTTTTGAACACCTCTACCCAAAACTATCAATTAGTCAAAAATCTTTGTGATGTGTCAACATCTTATTAGTCGAAATAATTTTCTTTTGACTTAAATAACTATCAGACTTAAAATGACTAGAAATGATAGTTTAGGGGCTTATTTTGATATATGATATTTTAAAATTTAAAAAGAACATAAATGTTTATATATGTTAGAAAAACCATGGACTTAAAGTGACCAAAAATATAGTTTAAGAGCTTATTTTGCCTAAATCATAGTTTAAGGACTTAAAGTGACAAAAATGATAGTTTAAGGGTCTATTCTGCCCAAATCATAGTTTAAGAGCCAAAAGCAGAAAAAGGCATAATTTGAGAGCTATTTTTTGGTTTAAGCCTAAGTAAAATGTACATGTAAGACGAATATGTAAATATAATAAAAACATTATTATTTAATACAAGATAGTTAAGAATGTGTGTATTTTTAATTGTGAAATAAAAAAATCAATGATAATTATCTATAATAAAAATAACTAATTCAAAAAAATATTTAAAACTACAATATGTTAAATAAAAGAAAAAGAATTCTTAAATAAAAAAAAGAAAACATTAAAAGTTGGTTATTGTAGTTTGATTTTTTAAAATTTGTCATTCTAATTTATAAAATTAGGAAAAGTTGACTTTCTTAATTGAATTAATTTCTCAATTTATGACTAATTAAAATAGAGTGAGTAGGATGATATTCATAAATTATAAAAAATGGTCAAGTTTTTTATTACTTTATATACTCCGCATAAGTTGTAGATTTGATCTTTACATTCTAATTTATTCACTTTTAGTCCCTTTACTTTTAAAATTTTAAAAATTTAATCCTAATGCAAACGTGTTAAATCAAATTCTGCCATTAATCTATATATTACACATAAGTTGTAGATTTAGTTTATATTATGCAATCTGATTATTTTATATCCTTATAATTTCATTATATTGTCTATGTATTGTTTGATTCATTACTAAAAAAATTAAAATTTAAAAAGGTACAACGATTAAAAATCAACCAAATCAGAGTACAAAGACTAAATCTATAACTTATGCATAGTACAAGGACTAATGAAAGAATTTTACCAATAATTCAGATTTATTCTTTTTAAATTTTATAACCACTTGTATTCAACTTATTAATAATTAATTTAGATTAAATTTTACAAAGACTCAACACGCGACATTCTTAACTTAATTTTCACTATTTCAATATTAAACTCTTACTTTACTTAAAATATAAAGTCTCGTCCGGCTGAACAACTTATTTTTGGTCCAGATCTGTTCGTTAAGCCTTTATTTGGAAGTGGGTGGCCACTAGCCAGCCGGCCACCATTTTTTACTTATAAATAAGCAAACAGATTCCCTCTCTCAAATCGTTCAGCTTCTTCCACTGAATCTCTTCTCCCTATATCTTCTTTCTCCGGTTCCATCTCCGTTCTCTACGGTACGGTCCGGCTCCTCCTTTCACCACCGTCCGTTCTTCACTTTTTTCCATGCATCTTCTTCTCTGCTTTTATTATCCATCAATGGAATGCCACTCTTTTTCCTTTCATTCATTTTCTACCGTCATTGATGCTCCTTTCTGGGTTTTCATTAATATGATTTCAACTTCTCATTACTAATCTGGGTTTTTTCAATAACGTTATAAAATTGTATCTTTTTCACTGAGATCTACCTTCAAGTGTCATGATTTCAACTGTAAAACTTGATTTTCTCTCCGGGTTTTCATATTTATAACTTGAAAGTTTCTATTTTACAGCTTGGGTTTATGGAATTATCAAAGAATCTGTTTTGTAAGTGAGATCAATTGGCCACTGTTACTAGCATTGGTTCTGGAATTTATATATTTAGTGTTTCATCGACTTGTTGCTATAGATCTAAAGTGAGCATTATCTTATCTTAAAACTCTTAGATCTGCATTTTGTTTGGTTATGTACATGAAGTTATGTTTATCTCTGAATTTTGAGGACTCCTAGATTACTAAATCACGTGTAACAATTGAGATCTTGAATTTTAAGCATATTTTGCATTTTAGTATATACTACAAGATCCTTTTAGTCACATGACTTTAAGCTAGGCTAATACTTCAATTAACATGAGTTTTTTTTTTTTTATCTTAGTCCGTGCTGAATTACAGATTCTGTATGGATCTTACTTCTTAGCTTTGGTTATGTTGCTATCTTTTGTGTTTGATTTTTATGTAATGAAGCTGAATTTTGAATTTTTGTCTGTTCTTTCATTTGATGCAGAAATGGCTTCCCACATCGTTGGATATCCCCGCATGGGACCGAAGAGAGAGCTTAAGTTTGCTTTGGAATCTTTCTGGGATAAGAAAAGCAGTGCTGAGGATTTGCAGAAGGTTGCAGCTGATCTCAGGTCAGCCATCTGGAAACAGATGGCCGATGCTGGGATCAAGTACATTCCAAGCAACACTTTCTCTTACTATGACCAGGTGCTGGATGCCACATCGATGCTCGGAGCTGTTCCACCTAGGTACAACTGGAATGGTGGGGAGATTGGATTCGACACTTACTTCTCCATGGCCAGAGGAAATGCCTCTGTTCCTGCCATGGAAATGACCAAGTGGTTTGATACCAACTAGTAAGTTGTCCTTCTTGGTCATACTTTATTAGCATTGTCGAGCTTTCATAGTTTTCTTGTATTAATACCTATTTTCTGTGCAATGTGTTGTTTCAGCCATTTCATTGTTCCTGAATTGGGACCTGATGTTAACTTCTCTTATGCATCTCATAAGGCAGTGGATGAGTACAAGGAAGCTAAGGGGGTATGTTCTTTGGAACCAATTTTTCTATCCATCTACCAATTTGGATTCATAAGTTGTTCTAATTGCTTCAAGGTTTTCGGACCTAATCGATAAAAGATCTTTTAACATACTTTATTCGATACAATGGCTTAGAACATATGGTTAATTTGGTTGTGATTCAGGGGATTGTTTATTTTGTGGCTGAGATTTAAATGAAGTAATTATTTATAGCTCTTTGGAAATGTTTTTTTAATCCTCATTATTTAGAATGCCCTGACTGAACTGGGAGTACTAATTTGACTCACTTGATTATGGTGAACTTTTTTTGTATTATATGTTTGTACATCTTAAGTGATGTTTTTGTTCTTATTGTGAAACTTGGATGCTGACTTTCTGTCCCTCACGCAGCTTGGAGTCGACACTGTTCCAGTTCTTGTTGGTCCGGTCTCATACTTGTTGCTTTCTAAACCAGCAAAGGGTGTTGAGAAGACCTTTTCTCTTATCTCTCTCCTCCCCAAAATCCTCCCTATCTACAAGTAAGAATAGGTTCACTTATTTGTCAACATGTTTACTTTTTATTACTATAACTGCTCTAATTTGCTATTATATCTGACTCTCTCTACAGGGAAGTTATATCTGAGCTTAAGGCAGCTGGTGCTTCCTGGATTCAGTTTGACGAACCCACCCTCATTTTGGATCTTCACTCTTACCAATTGGAAGCATTCACTGCTGCTTATGCCGATTTGGAATCTACTCTCTCCGGGTTGAATGTTTTGATTGAGACCTACTTTGCTGATCTTACCGCTGAGGCTTACAAGACCCTTGTTGGATTGAAGGGTGTCACCGCTTATGGTTTGGATTTGGTTCGTGGAACCCAGACCATTGATTTGGTCAAGAGTAACTTCCCCAAGGGAAAATACCTCTTTGCTGGAGTTGTCGATGGAAGGAACATTTGGGCCAATGATCTTGCTTCTTCTCTTAGCACCTTGCAGCAGCTTGAGGCTATTGTGGGCAAAGGTATACTTGCATTTGATGGTTTGTAAATTACCCGGTGAATGTTACAATTGTGTTATTTATCATTGACTGATATCTCTCGATTAATTTCTCATGTGCAGACAAGCTTGTGGTGTCCACCTCCTGCTCGCTTCTCCACACCGCCGTTGATCTAGTAAACGAGACTAAGCTAGACGATGAAATCAAATCCTGGCTCGCATTCGCTGCCCAGAAAGTTGTTGAAGTCAATGCACTTGCCAAGGCATTGGCTGGTCAAAAGGATGAGGTATCTCCTTATATGTTTGCCGCTTGTTTTTGCTTTCTCAAGATTGGACGACACATGTCCCTTACTAGTTATTTATCTATTTTCAGGCTTTCTTTGTTGCCAACGCTGCCGCTCAGGCTTCGAGGAAATCCTCCCCAAGAGTGACCAATGAGGCTGTTCAAAAGGCTGTAAGTGTTTCGATAAATTTTCAGTTATATCTTTCAAATGACTGCTCTGCAGTGAAAAATATTTATTTGCTTGGTGTGTTTGACCATGTTTGCATTCCCAGGCTGCTGCTTTGAAGGGCTCTGACCACCGTCGTGTGACAAACGTTAGTGCTAGACTAGATGCCCAGCAGAAAAAGCTTAACCTACCAGTCCTCCCCACCACAACCATTGGATCCTTCCCTCAAACTGTGGAACTCAGGAGAGTTCGTCGTGAATTCAAGGCTAACAAGTGCGTAATCTAGAAATTTTTCTTGATATCTTTCGTATAAGATGTCATTTTTTAATCTTCTTTTAACAAGTGATCTTTTATTTTCTTCAGGATATCTGAAGACGAGTATGTTAAAGCCATTAAGGAAGAAATTAAGAAGGTTGTTGACCTTCAGGAAGAGCTTGACATCGATGTCCTGGTTCACGGAGAGCCTGAGGTGAGCATTTGTTTTGTTTCAGCCTTTTATACCTTAAGTTTGTGGCAAGCATCCTAACTATCACTTAAAATTTTGCAGAGAAACGATATGGTCGAGTATTTTGGTGAGCAGTTGTCTGGTTTTGCTTTCACTGTTAATGGGTGGGTCCAATCCTATGGATCTCGCTGTGTTAAGCCACCAATCATCTATGGTGATGTTAGCCGCCCCAAGCCAATGACTGTTTTCTGGTCATCGACTGCCCAAAGCTTGACTCAGCGCCCAATGAAGGGAATGCTTACTGGACCTGTTACCATTCTTAACTGGTCCTTTGTCAGAAATGATCAGCCCAGGTATTTCCTAGAAAGTGTATAGGCAAAAAATGGTCAGAAATATTGCATTTCTATCTGCATATTCATAATTTGACGTTGTCCGATTGTCATTTCCAGATTTGAAACCTGCTACCAGATTGCCTTGGCCATCAAGGATGAAGTTGAGGATCTTGAGAAGGCTGGTATAAATGTTATCCAGATTGACGAAGCTGCTTTGAGAGAAGGGCTGCCTCTTAGGAAGTCCGAGCACGCCTTCTACTTGAAATGGGCCGTTCACTCCTTCAGGATCACCAACTGCAGTGTCCAGGACACTACCCAGGTTTGTACATCGCCTCACCCGTTTCACTTCTCGATACTCTATGATCACCATTCATTCTCATTGGTAAAAATTGGACAGATCCACACCCACATGTGCTACTCCAACTTCAATGACATCATCCACTCGATCATTGACATGGATGCCGATGTGATCACCATCGAGAACTCGCGTTCGGACGAGAAACTCCTGTCAGTCTTCCGCGAAGGGGTGAAGTACGGAGCTGGAATCGGCCCCGGTGTCTATGATATCCACTCTCCGAGAATCCCATCGACTGAAGAGATCGCTGATAGGATTAACAAGATGCTTGCAGTGCTCGAGACCAACATCTTGTGGGTTAATCCCGACTGTGGGCTCAAAACTCGTAAGTATGCCGAGGTGAAACCGGCACTCAACAACATGGTTGCTGCCGCTAAACTGCTCCGCACCCAACTCGCCAGTGCCAAGTGAGAGGCTTTACGAGAGAGTGGAAATACCCATGAATGGTTTCTCATCGTTTTCAAATACTGTTTTCTTTATGAAATATCTGTTGGCAATAACAAGCCCTTCAAGGCCAATTGGTTTTCTTTTAATTTGGAATCTTTATGCTATTCTTTTGATATGAAAATATATATAATATCATGTTCCTGCTTGATTTTTGGATATAATTTGTTGAATTTTATTGGAAAACGCTAAAATTTTCAATTGAATTTCAAGTTAGGGCCACAAAGCATAAACTTTGTTACATAAAAAAAGCTGTTGATGAACGGAAATGTAAAGAGTAATTAATCAGTATCTGTTGTTTTCATGAAAAATGGTAGATGATCTAGTAATCTTCAGGTGGTTCTTCGTCATCTTCGGGAGCATCGGCGCCGACTTCCTCGTAATCTTTCTCGAGAGCAGCTAGGTCTTCACGAGCTTCAGAGAATTCACCTTCCTCCATACCTTCACCTACATACCAATGAACAAATGCTCTTTTTGCATACATGAGATCGTACTTGTGATCGATTCGGGAGAAAACCTCGGCCACTGCCGTGTTATTGCTGATCATACACACCGCACGTTTTACCTCAGCCAGATCACCCCCGGGTACCACCGTAGGTGGCTGATAGTTGATGCCACACTTGAAACCGGTAGGGCACCTGCAACAAAATCGATGTTTTCTCGCAATGATCATAAAATTGCTTGTACATAACTCATTTTGCTGAAACGTAAGATTAAAATGTCAACTAACCAATCTACGAACTGAACCGTTCGCTTAGTTTTGATTGAACGAACAGCAGCATTTACGTCCTTCGGAACAACATCTCCGCGGTACATCAAACAACATGCCATGTACTTGCCGTGCCTCGGATCACATTTAGCCATCATACTTGTCGGCTCGAAAACAGCACTGGTAATCTGAGGAACCGATAGCTTCTCATGATAAGCTTTTTCAGCTGAGATCACTGGGGCATACGATGATAGCATGAAATGGATACGAGGATATGGCACAAGGTTCGTCTGGAACTCGGTAATGTCGACATTGATAGCACCATCAAACCTCAACGAAGTTGTCAAAGACGAGATAATCTGAGATATCAAGCGGTTCAAATTCATGTAAGTTGGCCTCTCGATATCCAACGATAGCCTGCAGATATCATATATGGCTTCGTTGTCGAGAAGCACCGCAACATCGGTGTGTTCAAGGAGAGAATGTGTTGAGAGAACGCTATTGTAAGGTTCCACAACTGCAGTAGAAACCTGCACAATGGAAATAATTGTTCAATAACTACGAACATAATCAATTATTTAAGTTAAATTCGTATATTTTAACCAGAAATTACCTGAGGAGAAGGGTAGATGGTGAAGCCAAGTTTAGGCTTCTTCCCATATTCAACAGACAAACGCTCCAAGAGCAATGAGCCTAAACCAGAACCAGTTCCACCACCAACAGCATTGAACATCAAAAACCCTTGCAATCCACTGCAGTTATCAGCCAATTTTCTCAATCTGTCAAGGCAAACTTCCACAATGTCCCGACCGACTGAACCATACGATAACAAATCAACGACTTGAACTCGAAACTGATCCAAACTCAAAATTAAATAAGTTTAATTGTACCTGTATAATGTCCTCTTGCAAAGT
The DNA here is from genome assembly GCA_019671005.1 of Hibiscus mutabilis. Lineage (NCBI taxonomy): Eukaryota > Viridiplantae > Streptophyta > Magnoliopsida > Malvales > Malvaceae > Hibiscus > Hibiscus mutabilis. Next base: position 57,917,595 of record CM033720.1, read on the forward strand.
TATTAGCAGCATCTTCCTTGCCGGAAATAAGTTGCTCCGGATGAAACAGTTGTCGGTAAGCCCCGGATCGAACTTCGCCGATGACCGTCGGCTCTAGATCAACAAATAAAGCTCTTGGCACGTACTTTCCGGATCCGGTTTCGCTAAAGAAGGTGCTAAAAGCGTCATGGTTGGCACCTGCATTGTCCTCGGTGCTGCATGCAAACACAGTACGAGTTTATTACCCATTTAATGCTACCAAACTCGCTGTAATATGTATTTTTTGCTAATTTAATTTTTATTATAATTTAATTATTTATACTACAATTTCTTTACATGTATATTTTGTAATTATTTTCCCATTCGTTCTGTCAAACAATTTGAAAAACCAATAATATATATTTGGGTAAACAACCCACTTGTTCACTAAACTATTCATACTTTCTTGTTTTGGTCAGCAAACTATTATATTTGGCAAAATCGTCACTAGCGTTATGTTTTTTTTCTATTTTAGTCACTCGACGTTAAAAAAACTCATGAAAAAGACAATAGTTTTCTGACCAAAACATGAAAGAAGCAATAGATTGGTGACCAAAACAGGAAAAAAGTAATATTAGTGACCAAAATAGGAAAAAACGTAATGTTAATAATGATTTTGCACAAAATAATAGTTCGATGACCAAAACATGAAAGGGGGAATGGTTTAGTGACCAATGGTATTGTTTACGAAAAATTATTAGATGGGTCTAGCTTACTACGTCATCCATGGTCTCATCCAATAATAATTTTTCATCTCATTTTTTTTCAAGATGAATCTTTACCTCTTACCTACATGTCATTAAAAGAGTGGTAATTATTTAGAAGTTATGCTGAAATGGACAAATCTCATTGGATAGACCATGAATGACGTGATAAGCCGAGTCCATCTAATAATTTCTAGTTGTTTACCCTAATATTTATCCCATTGTACACAGAAAATGTCAATGTGTAATCAGATCACCACATTTTTAAAGGGTTAAATACTCCTTTAGTACATGAACTATACTCAATTCCTCAATGTCATACAACTTGTTTTTTTAATTCTCAATTTCATACACGCATTTTTTTTCCGTTAATGGATTTACTCATTTCTATCTTGGACCTTTTGGACTAGTGAGAAAGTGAAACATGACATTTATTTTTTTTTTAAATATCTATTTACTTAAGGTATAATAACAAGTTTATACCTTCTATACAATTTGGCCAGAATAAAAATACTAGATTCTAACAGCAAACACATCAATGATGAAGATGGTAATTGCATGATGCATGCAATACATGTAACATAACAACAACAATGATGATGATGATAGCATGATACATATACAAAACATACATAACTGATGACGATGATGACATGATACATGCAACATAAAGCATACATATACATGCTGTCTCACCTAGGCATCATGCCATCAGGTTGAATCCCATGTTCAAGGCAATAAAGCTCCCAGCACGAATTCCCAACTTGAATCCCAGCTTGTCCTACATGAATGCTAATCACTTCTCTCATATTTTTCTTTTTTTTAAAAAAAACCCAGATTTCCAATAAGCTTTTCTATCTCTCCCTCAACACTTTCCTTACAATTTATGATGGAAACAAGTTGAAATAATTTCCAAGAAATGAAGAAGAAGAAGAATGAGCGTTCAAGAAGAAAAGGCTGAAAAACGGGTATAGATTCATTGTCAAACAACCACTAACAATGAAGAGTTGGTTAAGGTCTAGCCAGCCATTTGGAGCCATCTGTATGGTGTGCACCATTTGTTCCACTTCCTCTTTTCATATTTTTCTATATTTACTTCTGTTTATCTAATTTTATCATTGTCTTTTATGCTCTATTTGCGCAGATTATGCACGTTGAAATTCAAGTAAATTAAAAATGCTTGACTATTTGTTTAATGTATAAAGAAAGTTTTTAGAAGTCTAAATATCATTTTGTTACGGTCTGAAATGTTTGTGGTGCAATCAATTTGGTAAAAAATAAAATTAGTAAAAAATAAAATTTGCGGTTGAATAACATTGTAGATAGATTTTTAAAGTAGGAAATTTAGTTTTACGATTTAAGGATTTAATTTAGGGTTTAGGTTTAGGGATTAGAATTTAAGGTTTAGAGGTTAGAGTTTAGGTTATAGGGTAATATGTTGAGTGATTTAGGTTTTATGCTATAAATTCTGAATTTTAACCATAAACCCTAAATTATAATCACAACCCTAATTTCTAAACCACTAAACTTAAACACCTAAACCCTACCCCTAAATTGAATATCTAAACCTAAAAACTAAGGCAAGTGAAAACTTTTAGTTTCTACTGCCGGTGTATAAATAATTACCCATGAAGATTTGGTATAATGGTATGATTTAAATTTCAAAAGGTATATTACGAAAGTGACCACTCAACTGTTTACAGATTTTTTAATTTAATCACTCAACTATGATAATTTATAACTCAACTATAGTTTATGTATAGTATAAGGACTAATAATAGAAGAATTTGACTTAACAAATTTAATCACTTATGTTTAGGTCCGGACTAAAAGTATAAAATTTGAAAAATAGACGGACTAAATATGATCAAATTAAAATAGGACTATATTTTATGCATAGTATAGAGATCGTCATGTAGAAAAATAAGCAAAAACCTTAAATCAAGAAAGGAGTGAAAATCCCCAAATGAAAAATAACAACACCAGACCACTTTCTCTAGCTAGCGATCGAGTTTTTGTGTGTGTAAGCGACCTACTCTTAGGCCCATATGAGGTCTAGGTGTGCAGACAGTAGGGTTGAGTGGTTGGCACATTGTTTCTTTGAGAGAAATATTCAAGGATGATTTGGGCCTATAGGTCCTCATATTGCGCTTGTTGTCGAGCTATGAAGTTAGAGTCTAGCTTTTATTAGGTCTTACGGGATCCGATATTCAAAGAATCTCTGTTGCATTGTGAACCCTGGAGAGACTTTATCGAGATAAGTCTTTAGACAAAAACATGAGAAAGACTGACTCGTCTAAATAACATCTCTTTCAAATATTGTACGGCTTGACAACCGAGCTATAAGAGACATATCCGCGACACGTAATATCATCGATTTGGAGTAAACCAAGAAACCGGTATACGTGTGGCCCAAAACAAACCTTTTGGATCTTACGACTCTCTGGATACCATGTTAAGTTTGAGAAAAGAATAAAAGGAATACACTGATTCTCATTAGAATAATCATCAGAATACAAACATATTTATATGCACAACCTTTCCAACGTGCTAACTAACTGTATGCTAACAAACTAACTACTTTAACTAACTCACTAACTACTCATTACAATTGACTTCAATCCTGCTAACAAATATAAGGAGGAATTTTGAACTGTTATAATTATTTTTAGACCTTATTTTTGTTCGGACAAGGATCTGAAGCCGGAGAAGCAAATGCCAGAAACTCAGAGTTGTGTTCAAAAACATCCATTGTTTTTGTATCTAAAGTAATCACTGCTTCAATGTCTTTATCCTTCCCCATCTCTTTTAAAATAAAGATATCTAAAAACGAATAATAGCGAGACTCACTCCTCCACACCCTCAACGCCGTTGGCTCTCCCCATCCAAAATCAACCAAGTTTTCCATCCAGAGTGTTCAACCAACGGGTGCAACTGAAATTATCGACTTCGCCTTGCGCGGAAAAATCTGTGGCAGGATTGTATTGATCATTCATGAATTTCGCCACATCCCCACTCTGTAAACGGGGAATTTGATCGTTGAAATGTTGGATTAAAATTCAATAATAGTGGGTACATATTGTCATAGGTCGTGATCCAAGGCCCAAGTCATTAGCACCACAGGGTGCACACCAAGGTGTCCATGAGGTTCTGAGGCACATTTTGGGCTTGAAGAGACCACCAGACTGGCCCGATCCGTGGGAAGATCCAAGAAGGCTTATCCATCCACAACTATGTGAACATAGGAGATTCTTTCCATAGATAGATAAGGAATATTCTTGGCATTATGCCTTGTGGTTGGTTGAGTTGTATCTAGGCCGTTGATGTAAATCAGTAGGGACCGTCAGATTAGAGGGGACTCAACTATAAATAGAGGCCTCCCCACCTCAGTTGTAATCATCCATCTCATTCCATTCATTCTCTCATTTGAGAAGAGTAATAAGACTCTGAGGCATTTACTCTATTTCTCCTCTTGTTCTTTCAATTGTCTTTGTTTCCAAAGCTCTTCGAGCTAGTTGCCTCTCGAGTGGCCAAGAGTAGCCACCATAGTGCTTAAAGCGCTTCCGCATCCATCGAAGCCTGGAGGGCTTGTTCGAGCCATTGCCGAGCATGAGTACTCGCAAGGCTGGTTGAAGGCTTACTTGGTCGTTTGTCTTAAGGACTCGACTAAGGCCGCACGTCGGGCTGGTTCAGAAGTCTAGCCCCGTGACAGTTGGTATTAGAGCCCACGGTTCGTAGCCACGGTTCGTGAATCGAGTGCTCGTGGAAGGCATTATTGGAGATGGTGACAAGGAAAGGAGGAAACGCTGCAGCACAGAAGGGTGACGAGGCCCAGGCTGTCGAAGGAAGGACCCAGAGGCATAGAGACTTTGTGGCGTCGTGTGGAACGATATGGGCCAAGTTCGAAACCACCAGGTTCCAGAGGAAAAGCCTCGTGAGCGCCAAGGAGAGCCTCGAGGTGAAGGGCCAAGAGGGGGAGTAGAAGGCATATCAGGCATGACGAACAAAGTGGAGGGACGGAGTGATGCGGTTGAAGCCAAGGTGCAGGCTTCGACAAAGATGGATGGGACTTTGCATGGCGGGGAAAAGCCATCGAGGTGGAACAAGCCCAGGATGCTAGTCCGACCATGGGAAATGAAGCCACGGAGGTGCTTCTATTGTGACGGCGAGCATGAGTCAAATGATTGTTCCAAGGAAGCCGACCTTTCAGCCATCAAGGTAAACGATGAGTATGTGAAAAGGGAAGCTAGAGCTGGCATGATTGTTTCGTCTACAACGGTCAAGCCGGAGGTGCAGCGAAAGTGTCTTCGTTGCGAGGGGCCACACAGTTGGTTCGATTGCCCGACAGAGTCAAGTCGAGGGAGGAGAAAGTGCAATGGAAGTGTTTTCATTGCATGGAGCCACATCGTTGTCGTGATTGCCCACATAGAGTCAAGCAGTCCAAGGTACAAGACAAGCCCGAAGAGAGCGAGGCTTTGAAGCTCGATTCGTTATGTGAAGAGCCACCGTTGGGCAAGGTGGAGGGTGCATTGAACTTCGGGGAGAAAGAAGTGGCAATGCAAAATGGGGCGTCGGACTTCAAGGATGTAGAAGGGCAGATGCATTTTAGAGTGAACGCGAGGGAGTTCATCCCGAAGAAGGTACATCTCGAACACAATCTTTGTGTTTTTGGTTTTGATTTGTCCGGTTTGTTGGGTGTAGGCAGCAGAAAACCTAACCCATCAGATGGTGAAAGTTCAAAGGCGACATCCAAACCTTTGTTCGAGGGTCATGGTGATCCAAGTGGAGACAAATCCCAGCTGCTAGGAAAGAGTTCCTACGGTCGAGATGTGCGAGGTGGTTCGACGAGAGATGTTACATGGCGGCGGCAACCAAAGCGAGGAGTCCATATGGGTGGACAACCCAGCACGAGTCAGGTGCTCTTTATGGGAAGAGCGGTCCTTATGGGGGGACAACCAAGCTTGATTCAGAGTTAGGAGAAAGCTAAGGTGCCAAGGAGGTCCTAGGATCGTTGCCAACTTCATCCCGGAGTAGCGACGAGGGCGTCGCCAAGTTTGGTGGGGGAGAATGTCACGGGCCGTGATCCAAGGCCCAAGTCATTAGCACCACAGGGTGCACACCAAGGTGTCCATGAGGTTCTGAGGCACACTTTGGGCTTGAAGAGACCACCAGACTGGCCTGATCCGTGGGAAGATCCAAGAAGGCTTATCCATCCACACCTCTGTGAACATAGGAGATTCTTTCCATAGATAGCTAAGGAATATTCTTGGCATTATGCCTTGTGGTTGGTTGAGTTGTATCTAGGCCGTTGATGTAAATCAGTAGGGACCGTCGGATTAGAGGAGACTCAACTATAAATAGAGGCCTCCCCACCTCAGTTGTAATCATCCATTCTTTCATCTATTCTTGAGTAATAGAGAGCGCATTCACTCTAAATTCTCTGAGTTGTTCTTCTCTTGTTCTTCGCGTTCTTTCAGAGTTCTTCGTAGCCGATCTCATAGTTTGCTTCCGCTAAGAACGATCTTGCGTTCTTCGTTGCCTTCGGAATTCGATCTTTCAGGTCGAGGATTCAGGCTTACTTAGTCATTTGTCTTAAGGACTCGACTAAGGCCGCACGTCGGGCTGGTTCAGAAGCCTAGCCCCGTGACAATATGTATAATGTACGTTGCTATTATAAAGTTTAACACGTAATTAAGTGACCAATTATGTTATACGTGTTATAGGTACTAAATTGTCATGGAATTAAAAGTGTAGATACCATAAGTTAGATTTATAACTCAATGAGGGGCAGAGTTGTAAATATTAATAAACTATTTTAATTCAGTTTATATAAAGGGTAGTGGTCCCCGAGATATAGGTTAACTTGCATATCTCTTTTCCCCGTCTGAGAGTTGTGTGGCAAGAGGTAATCTATCATCTCGGAAGATCAAACCCTCTCTGGAAAATCTCCATCGATGGATTCAGGTACGCTTCCGCAAATCTAGTTTTTATTCTTAATGATTTGACATACATATAGTCTTGGGTTTATATTCGTATCGAATATATATTTTGGTTTCTAACAAGTGGTATCAGAGCCAGGTTTGTCGAATCATTGAGATAGTAATTTTCCTTTCCATCGTTATTTGCCGATTTGAAATTCATAGTTTGTGTATTCATGGTGATCTGTATTTTGTCGATGGATTTAGATATTCCTCGATTGCGTAATTAAATCGGCAATTAGAAAATTTTGTTTGCATGTTTTACTTTGCGGCAACCTTTGCAGTAACCCTAAAATTTACATATTCAATTTCGATTGAATTAGGGTTTTAATTCTCATGGAAATTATGTTTTGCTTTCCTTTTGGAATTTAGCATGATTATGTTTCTGTGCAATTTCTATATAATTATGTTTGAAGCCATGAATATGTTTAGAAATCAAAGTAATTTTGATTCTATATTGTTGCTTTGATTTAGGTTATTAAATTATTTCTAGAATATAATTATGACCTTAATTTTATATTGTTTTTGCTTTATCAATCGCATACTTAGGTTATAGTTAGAAAAATATATTTTATTTAAAAAATATATTTAATTCGGTTGGATCAAAATTTTAGTTTTGATCATTAGGTATAAAGATAAATATTTAGAAACATATAAATTCATGTTTTTGCTATGTCTAATATTTTAGTGAGTTAATTGAAACACAATGTCACCAAAGTGACCGCTTCTGCATAGATTAACTTATTTAAAATATCAAGATGTTTGTGTTTTTGTAATTCACGCGTTTATTAATTGGCCCAAAGGAAAATTAATATTTGGCCGAATTTCAAATAACACATGTGGTAATAAATGTGTGACAATTATAAGGTAATTTATGTGTGCAATACATTAGTCCAAAGATTAACCTGTTGTTCGACATAGTTTATTGTCAATGTTTGATTGCTACAACAAGAGTATCGCTTATAGTTAATATTATTGTCCAAAGACTTGAATATTAATGTTGTGTTTGATATCTTGAGGGGAAGTAGTCATTATTTTGAATTTATTTGTTTACTTATGAATTATTGGTGTGAGCTTGTTTATTTATTTATTTACTATTCTTTTGTTCTATATTCAGCTAGTTCTTATGCTGCCACAATATCTGCTAATGTCAATTCTATACCCATGCTTAATGGGACGAATTTCAAGAAATGGAAAAGGCACTTACTGATAGTGCTTGGCTGTATGGACATAGACCTTGCATTAAGGGAAGAACAACCTGCACCTCTCACTGCGGCAAGCACCCCTGATGCAAAAAAGGGATTTTGAGAGGTGAGAATGTTCTAATCGCATGAGTCAGATGATCATGAAACACAGTATTCTGGAAACCTTTAGGGGTGCAGAATCTGAAGATATTATTCAGGCTAAGGATTTCCTTGACAATATTGAGAAACGTTTTGTCAAAAACGATAAGGTTGAGATGACATCACTTCTGAATTCTTTCATGTCTATGAAGTACAAGGGTCAAGGAAATATAAGGGAGTACATTATGGAAATGTCTCATATTGCTTCAAAACTTAAAGCACTTAAGATCGAGTTTTCTGATGATTTACTCGTCCTTATAGTTTTGGCATCGCTTCTTGCACAGTTTAACCAATTTAAAATTATTTATAACTGTCAAAGGGAGAAGTGGACTATAAATGGGCTCATTTTTCATTGTGTTCAAGAGGAAGAAAGGTTGAAGCGTGAGAAAACTGAAAGTGCTCATTTGCCTAGTGCCTCTAAAGACAAGGGCAAGAAAAGGAAATATCAGAATGAAGTTGCTAAGGGTCCAACTCAAAAGAAATAAGAGAATGTTCCAAATAATTGTTTCTTTTGTGACAAGCCTGGACACGTGAAGAAAGATTGTACCAAATATCACTCATGGCGTGCAAAGAAAGGTATGAATCTTACTTTGGTATGTTCTGAGGTTAATTTAGCTTCAGTACCTAGAAACACTTGGTGGTTAGATTCTGGTGCTACTACTCACATAAGTGTTTCTATGCAAGGTTGCCTGAGCTATCGAAAGTCAAGTGATGGTGAAAGAAACATCTTTGTGGGCGATGGAAAATCGGTGGAAGTGGAAGCAATTGGGCATTTTAGGTTGTTATTAGGAACTGGTTTTTATTTGGATTTGAAAGACACTTTTGTTGTTCCGTCTTTTAGGCGGAATTTAGTTTCGGTTTCTTTGTTGGACAAATTTGGTTATTATTGTTCATTTGGAAACAATCAGTTTACTTTGTCTTTAAATTCAAGTATTGTTGGAACTGGTTATTTAAATGCTTATGACAACCTTTATTTGTTAGATACAATTGCATCCTATAATGAAGCCTTACATGTGGAATCACGTGGTACTAAGCGAAAATTAAATAAAGAAAATTCAGCACATTATGGCATAAACGCTTAGGTCATATATCAAAGTGTAGGATTGAACGTCTTGTGTCTAATGGTATTTTAGAGTCCCTTAACTTCACAGACTTTAATGTTTGTGTTGATTGCATCAAGGGAAAATAGACCAAAACTAAGAGATTATGTGCCAATCGTTCTACAAACGTCTTAGAATTAATTTATATTGATATTTGTGGGCCATTCCCTACGACATCTTGGAATGGTCAACAATATTTCATAACATTCATAGACGATTACTCACGCTATGGGTACCTATATCTCATTCATGAAAAATATCAGTCTTTGGACGTGTTCAAATCCTATAAAGCTAAAGTTGAGAATCAACTCAACAAAATGATTAAAAATGTTCGATCTGATCGTGGTGGTGAGTACTATGGTAGATATGATGGATCAGGTGAACAACGTTCAGGACCATTTGCAAAGTTCCTAGAGGAATGTGGTATTGTCCTACAGTACACCATGTCAGGATCACCTAGTATGAATGGTGTTGCTGAGAGAAGTAATAGGACTCTTAAGGATATGGTAAGAAGTATGATTGCTCAATCTACCTTACCTGAGTCACTCTGGGGAGAAGCATTAAAGACAGCAGCGTACATTCTGAATAGAGTACCCACTAAAGCAGCTGAAAAGACACCTTATGAGCTTTGGGTGGGTAAAAAGCCCACCTAAAGCATTTTCACATTTGCTGATGTCCAGTTGAGGCAAGGCCTTATAGGCCACATGAAAAGAAATTGGACTCTAAAACAGTAAGCAACTACTTTATTGGTTATTCTGAGCGATCTAGGGGCTATAAATTTTATGATCCCACAATTAACAATATTTTTGAGACGAGAACTGCAACATTTTTTGAGGATGTTGAGTTTGGAGGGAGAAATAAGGTTAGAGACATTGTTTTTTAGGAGGAATTGAGTTTTAACTCAGTTCCTACTATCACTTTTGATGATGTTCAAGTTTCTATATCGATCATCAATCAAGAAGTGAATTCGAAACCTCAACAAGACAATGTTGAACAGCTTTCTCCTATTCAAGATGAGGTAATTGTTCTAGAAGAACAAACTCAACAACCTCAAGAACAAGTGCCATTAAGGAGATCTACAAGAGAAAGGAGAAACGCTATTCTGGATGATTATATTTGTGTTTCTCCAAGAAAATAAGGATGACAATGGAATGATGGAAGATGATCCGATCAACTTTCATCAGGCTATGCAAAGTATTAACTCTCAAAAGTGGATTGATGCCATGCAAGAAGAGTATAAATCTATGCAAGACAATAAAGTTTGGAAACTTGTCTCATTACCTGAAGGTGCAAAACCAATTGGTTGTAAATGGATTTTTAAAACCAAGAGGGATGCAAATGGTAATGTGGAGAGGTATAAGGCACGTCTTGCAGCTAAAGGTTATACTAAAAAAGAATGCATTGACTTTTCAGAGACTTTCTCTCCGGTTTCATCGAAAGACTAATTTAGGACAATCATGACACTTGTAGCTCATTTTGATCTTGAGTTACATCAGATGGATGTTAAGACTGCGTTTCTCAATAGATACATTGAAGAAACAATTTATATGGTGCAACCAGAAAACTTTGAGTCGGGAGACCCAAAGAATATAGTTTGCAAATTAACAAAATCCATCTATGGACTCAAACAAGCTTCTCGTCAATGCTATCACAAATTTCATCAAGTAATTGTCTCGTTTGGTTTTGAGATGAATATTGTTGATGATTGCGTGTATCATAAGTTTATTAGGAGTAAGTACATATTATTGGTTTTACTTGTCGATGACATTTTGCTTGCCACGAATGATATAGGCTTACTGCACGAAACTAAGAGATTTCTATCTAAGCATTTTGAAATGAAAGAGCTTGAGGACGCTTCTTTTGTTTTAGGCAGATACATCGAGATCAATCCCGGGGTACTCTTGGATTGTCACAAAAGAACTATATCAATAAAGTACTTAAAAGGTTTGGCATGCGAAATAGTAAACCAATAGACACCCCTGTCACTAAATGAGACAAGTTTTGTCTTGCCCAATGCCCTAAAAGTAATCTTGAAATTCAAGAAATGCATAAGATTCCTTATACGTCAGCTATTGAGAGTCTAATGTATGCTCAGGTATGTACGCATCCGGATATTGCATACATTGTTGGGATGTTACTCAGATACTCAAGCAACCCTGGTATGGACCATTGGAAAACAGCCAAGAGGGTTATGAGGTATCTTTAGAGAACAAAAGATTATATGCTCACATACAGGAAATCAAATCATTTGGAGGTCATAGGGCATACGGATTCTGATTTTGCTGGATGCCAAGATAGCAGAAAATCTACATCAGGCTATATTTATCTGTTAGCTGGTGGAGCTATATCCTGGAAAAGTGCCAAACAGACACTTGTAGCTTATTCCATTATGGCATCAGAGTTTGTAGCATGCTACGAGGCATCAAATCATGGAATATGGTTGCAAAATTTTGTCACTAGGCTGCGTATTTTGGAGAATATATAAAGACCACTTAAATTATTTTGTGATAATAAATCAGCAGTGTTGTATTCCAACAACAATAGGAGCTCGTCTAAGTCAAAGCACATTGACATAAAGTTCTTAGTTGTGAAAGAAAGAGTGCAAAGTGGACAAATATCTATAGAACATATTAGGACAAACTCTATGATAGCGGATCCGCTCACACAAGGTTTACCACTCAAGGTCTTTCATGAGCACACTGCTCATATGGGTGTTACATTATTTAAGGATATTATTGTTTGAGTGGGAGTTTGTTATTTGTTCACTTTATATTTATGTTTATTTTTAGACATTTATGTATTTGGTTATTTTCTGATTAGAAATAAAGTATTCAGTTTATTCACTCTTTCTTATTTGGATCAGGACCTCACTTATGTTTAAAGAGGACCAGTTGGAAATAGGCATGTTCGGTTCACATTTACATGTAATTTCCATGCTACGCATCCATGATTGATCTATGTCATTTGATTATGTTTGTATACGTGACCATTGATGGGTCCAGTCATGATTGATATGGCGAAGACCGCTTTGATCCTATATGGATATAATTGATGGACGAGATTGTTATAGAATACCTATTACATGATAGCAAATTTTTGAGCTCATAAGGTCGTACATTTGTCAGGAAACACATGTTGCCCAAGTGGGAGATTGTTGATTGAAATTCAATAATAGTGGGCACATATGTATAATGTACGTTGCTATTATAAAGTTTAACACGTAACTAAGTGACCAATTATGTTACACGTGTTATAGGTACTAAATTGTCATGGAATTAAAAGTGTAGATACCATAAGTTGGATTTATAACTCAATGAGGGGCAGAGTTGTAAATACTAATAAAATGTTTTAATTCAGTTTATATAAAGGGTAGTGGTCCCCGAGATATAGGTTAACTTGCATATCTCTTTTCCCCGTCTGAGATTTGTGTGGCACGATGTAATCTATCATCTCGGAAGATCAAACCCTCTTTAGAAAATCTCCATCGATGGATTCAGGTACGCTTCTGCAAATCTAGTTTTTATTCTTAATGATTTGACATACATATAGATCTTGAGTTTATATTTGTATCGAATATATATTTTGGTTTCTAACATGAAAATGTCTATTGCTTCTCTTACCAAGTAAGCCAAGTGGTCTAACTCGATGTCCCTATCGGCCGAGTTGCATGTTGAAACTGTTGTTCCAAATAGATTCCCTATTGTATATTGGGGTTATTTTGGCTTCAGTCTCGGTCGTAGATTAATCGCTTGAGTTAAGACTGATGGTTTTGAACGTCCTGATGCCACTCTAGAAGCCAACATATCATATTTCCATAGAAATGCGGAAATAGCTACGGTTCGAGTTGGATGCTCGAAACGTTTGCTTTTGGCTTGGAACTTCATATCGCTTATTGCACTGTCGTCAAACACGAATCTCCTTGTCGTGCGCCAACCTTCTTGGAACACAAGGCTTTCCATTGAAGATATGTAATTTTGCGGGATCGGCTCCAGCGGAGGGAACAAACGGGACCCTATGTCAAGCATATCAGGATCAGGTATTTCACCATCGGAGCCTCGATTGAAAGCTGCCTAAAGTCGAAGCCGTTGCCACATCGATGATCTTGTGGGAACAACACATGACAATGACGATCCTGCCGCAATCGAATATGTTGATTTGAATAGCTAATTGGGGCGATGTTGAAGTTGGAATATTACAATAGGGTTGGCTTGGAAGCAACTGTTTCACCCACTCTTGCTCCGTCTGTGCAACGCAATCAGCCAAGCAACCTTTGACCCTGGCTTCAACATATGGCATTCCTTTGTCGTAGGAGCTGACACAGCGGTTGTCGATTGTCCGACCGGACAAAGGATAATACTGACTCAGAGCTTTGGACAACAATTTCTTTAACCCGACCAAGGTTTTGACTGTGTCTAAATGGGAATCATTCGGTTTGGTGTAAAAGAACATGTATGGCATAACATGATGGGCTAATCTGATCGAAAAATGATAACGAAAATGGCTTCCGAAGAGAAACTTCCTCGGAAGATGGCTTAACCATTTCCTTTGAAATAATATGAACTTCCATCTCGATCGAATTTTGAAGGAAAAAACTGATTTATTTCTTCTTTGGCTGGTTAAGATGATGAAAACAAGCATTCAACTGTCTGTATTTATAAGCTTTGCTAAGGCAGTGTTTGCTTTCAGAACTTAAGCTTCACCAATCGACGGGTTTGGAAAAACAAATCTCTGCTTATGTTCGTTTATAACTTTTTTTTGTGTTTACTTTCTGTTTGTTTATTTATGTCATTTCAACACATAATTGAATAATAAACGAACAAATTGTAAATAAATATATTAATTCTTATTTACTTTCTATTTGTTTATTTAGGTATGTTTTAATGGTTAATGAATTTTTTAACGATAGTTTAAAAGAGATATAATTTGGACACTTATTTTTATTTAAGCATAATAATAATAATAATAATAATAATAATAATAATAATAATAATAATAATTTTTGAGTGGATTTATTCAACAACAACATTATTATAATTATTATTATACAATATACATTTTGGTTCACTTTAATATTAAAAAATTAGTATATTATATTTTCGAGTAGCTCACGAGCTTTTTCGAGTTGGGTATCAAGTAATTCAGCTCGATTAGTTAAAAAATCAAGCTGGGTTCGAGCTAGAATCAAGTCTAGTGAAGTCCAATCAAATTGAGCTTTGACCGAATTGGACTCGAATAGCTCATAATCAGTGTCGTCTCATTTACGAGATGGTTAAAACACAATATTTTTTTTGCAGAAAGTTTAAACAAAGAATACTAGCTGTCATCGATTTCACCTAATCCATGGAAACTAATATCTTTAAAACCCAATCGGAGATGGAATCAATCAATTGGAGAAGGTCAATGATTCCACAAGTAATCAACATCTTGCTATATGCCCTTTTTGTTTTAATCAAGTCAACTGTATGATGCATTATGTCACGTGGCTAGAGTTCCAACCAGCCCACCGTGCGGCCTTAGGCGATGTGACACAAGACAAACGCCTAAGTAAGCCTTTTCAACCCTATCGGAAGATCAAACTTCCCAAGCACCGACAAACGCAAAGCGTTCTACGCGGAATCGGATCAAAAGAGATGAGCGAAGAAGAACTTCGAAAGAACGCTCAAGAACAAAGAAAGAACACAAGAACACTCAGAGGATTTAGAGTAAATGCCTTTATTCCTTGGAAACTTGGATACTGAATACAAAATGAGGAGGGGAAGGTATCTATTTATAGTTGAGTTCCCTCCAATCCAACGGTCTATACAGATTTACATCGACGGTCAAGATGAGAGCCTCTATCTTATCTACAACATTTGAATTTTAAATTTCAAACAATAGATAATGTGGGAATTATCTTCAATTATCTTTAATTAAATTAAAGATAATTTATTATGGTAATTACTATGTCTTCTTGGATCTTCCCACGGATCAGGCCAGTTTGGCGGTCTCTTTGGGCCCAAGATCTCTGTCTGAACCTCTTGGGAACCCTGGTGTGCACCCCGTGGTGCCAATGACTCGGGCCTTGGCTGACGGCCCGTGACAATCTCCCCCACCAAACTTGGCGACGCCCTCGTTGCTCCTCTCGAACAAAGTTGAGATCAATTCTGGAGGTTCCTTCCGCACACCTTGGCTTGCTCCCAACTCGGAATCTGGCTTGATTGTCCCCCCATAAGGACTGCTCGCCTTGGCTCGCACCGCCATGCAAAATCAACCGTCCCAGGCACATCTTGATCGTAGGAACTTTTTCCTACCAGTTCTGACTTGCCCCGATCTGGACTCTCCCGATCCTTGTGCACAAACTTGGATGCATTCATATTAAACACCGAACGAACCCTCGGTACTCTGAGTGGTTGCTTCGGCCCACACCAAGTCTTGGCAACTCCATCTGATGGGTTAGATTTTCTGCGCCCTACACCCAACAAATCCGGCAAATCAAACTGTAAAACACTATCACCGTGCTCAAGACGTACCTCACTCATTTTCCCAGCATTTACTCTACACATCAATCCTTCGTCCCTGAAGTTTGATGCCTCATTGCTCCTCGGCAATGCAAAACCTATCGACACTTCTCTCCCATTGAAGTTCGATGCCTCGGCTACCTCGCTCATGGATGGCTCCTCGACGGCCTTCATGCCAACTGCCTCGGGCAACTCTCGCCCATCCAAGGTAGTGTCTCCAACTGCGCCTCCAACTCGATGCCTCCTTGGCTTGGAGCATCTTCGATAAGCTGAATGGCTGTCAGCTTCTTGGTTCCTTGCCCGTTGTCTCGGCACACAGGCACAATACACCGCTGTCTCGGATCCAAGATGCACACGACGTTGGCATACGAAATGATGAGAGCTTCAATACGGTCAAGGAAGTTTAGTCCCAAAATAAAATCAAAGTCATCTAGCTCGATTACCTCGAAATTCTCTTTGGCCTTCCAATCCCTAATCTGCAACTCAATCTTCCGCCCTGTTCCCACAACTGGAACTTCCCTTGAATTCACCGCCTTGATCTTACCGGTTGAATCCATAACTTTAAGACTAAGCTTCTCGGCAGCCTTCTTGGACATGAACAGATCGCTTGCCTCGGTGTCCACCAAAGCACTCCTCGATCGTCCCGCCACGTTGATGTCGACAAACATCAACCCATTCTACTTCTGGCTCTTCCTCGCCTTGACAGAATCCAATATCATCGAGCCAAGCTTCGCAGCCTCATCACTCTCAGACTCGTCCTCCTTGGACTTCTTGACTCGATCAGGGCATTCTCGCTCTAAATGCGGCCCCCTACATCGGTAACACTTTCGATGTACTTTTTCCACCCTCGGCCCCCTCGAGTTTGCTCGACTTCCTTTGTCCGCCTGGGTCTCCACACACTTCTGGCTCGCTGTAGCATTTTCTCCCTTCTTTAGTGCCATCTCTACTCGATGCTTCGTGCCTCGAACTAGCTCACGTCGCTCGAACAAGGCTCTGATACCAACTGTCACGTGGCTAGAGTTCCAACCAGCCCACCGTGCGGCCTTAGGCGATGTGACTCAAGACAAATGCCTAAGTAAGCCTTTTCAACCCTCTCGGAAGATCAAACTTCCCAAGCATCGACAAACGCAAAGCGTTCTACGCGGAATCGGATCAAAAGAGATGAGCGAAGAAGAACTTCGAAAGAACGCTCAAGAAAGAAGAAAGAACACAAGAACACTCAGAGGATTTAGAGTAAATGCCTTTATTCCTTGGAAACTTGGATACTGAATACAAAATGAGGAGGGGAAGGTATCTATTTATAGTTGAGTTCCCTCCAATCCAACGGTCTATACAGATTTACATCGACGGTCAAGATGAGAGCCTCTATCTTATCTACAATATTTGAATTTTAAATTTCAAACAATAGATAATGTGGGAATTATCTTCAATTATCTTTAATTAAATTAAAGATAATTTACTATGTCTTCTTGGATCTTCCCACGGATCGGGCCAGTTTGGTGGTATCTTTGGGCCCAAGATCTCTGTCTGAACCTCTTGGGAACCCTGGTGTGCACCCCGTGGTGCCAATGACTCGGGCCTTGGCTGACGGCCCGTGACAATTAGCACAGGTAACGTATTAGGTATAATTTAACTTCTCATCCGTATTTTATCTCCCTATTTTTTTATTTTCTCAAATTATTTTTGTTATTTTTTCTTTTCGATTTTTTTGTTCACATAATTCAATTACAAGTATATAAGTATGTGTGATGTACGCTCTCATAATTTTTTATTACTTTTTATTTTTATATTTTTTTAAAATATAAAATTTATTTTACATTTGCCGTACATTTGTCATACACTTATCGTACCCATACCTTGTAATTTTGAAAATTAATGAGTCAAACCAACTACATGCTAAAAATACAAGCACCATAAAACAATTACAAAGGATGATTCAACATCCTAAAATGTTATGTTTCCATTCCATTTAAAGGATTATGAAGTTTCGACATGGTTCTCGTGTTAGAATATAGGATTAGTTTTAAAAGGAATGTGAGTACAAAATAAGGTACCAATGGGCAATTAATTTAAATTTTAGGATTTAGGGTCTAGAGTGTAAGAGTTATACTTTAAACTCTCTAAATATGACACATAACAATTTTAAAGACCAGCTTGTAGGAGGAAAATTACATTACTAGTTCATGGAATAATCAACCCATCTTGTTTTCCCTTTAATTGAAGGGTTGTAACACCCTCGACCCGAATGTCACATTTGGGCCTCAAGCCCAATCCAAAACCATAAAATTTCTCAAATTAGATTTAGCCTAAACAAGGTATTTCCAAAATATTTGGATCCAATAGTTGAAAACATAGATAAACAATTTAAATCGTTACAAAGGAGCTCCTCTTTAATTAGAAATATTTAAACATTCGAATTGATTAATACAATTTCAAAAGTAAGAATTACAGACTCAACCACGTAAGTTCCTATGAATACATAGCCCACTAAACGCAAGTATCGTACTCTAAAAATCTCCACATACTAGAATCCAGTTCTTATAGTGCTCCTCAAACCCACAATCCAACGATCAACCTACACATGAAAACAACGATTCCGAGCGCTGAGCTTACAAAGCTCAGTGGTACACATATACTCTACTATACTTTATGCTAATCATAAACATAAGCATACAAGCTAGTACAAGTAATAAGGGGAGATAAATAAATACAAAGTGCTACAACTAGTCGCCTAAACACATGCTTTCATCATAACAATCATCATACATGGCCTACAAGACCTAACTATACTCGAGATCACACTAGATTATCCGAGCAAAAGCACACAAAATCATAACCACAAACTTGGAGTGAGGCCCGATGCCACATACCTTCGGGAACATGCACTTTGAGTGAGGCTCGGTGCCACACAGCTTCGGGAACGTACACCCATGCTCAGAATCTCTCGTCGAGCATCTTCGAATGAGACCTAGTGCCATACAGCTTTATGAACATACATTCGACATCTCTAACCATGGTGTTGCAACACTTTCTCATCAGGTATCCGTATCCCATCAAACAAGGTAACTCAACCAACCAAGTGTCCAAACAGCACACAACATGGACTCGATTACCATATAGTACACACCATTAACATGATTACCAATCTCTATGGTTTCTATCAATTATCAAGCCATTATTTAAGTTTACCAACTTGTTAATACATTATGAAATTGTATATTAATCATCCTCATTTATTATCTTTATTAATCCATATTATATCATTATCATCTCACGTAAATTTTCATCTTTTATTAGCATTATAAATTATTCCGCTCAATAGGTACTGGTACTCAAACACGAGTATAGATACGATACCTCCAGATAACTGTACTCATATATGTACCATACTAATATTGTTTACTAGAAATCCTAGATTTCTACAAGTACCGGTACGGGTCGACCAGTACCGATATAACCCCCAATTGCGTACTGATACAGCTAAAGCTCATACCGATATCTTACTCACGGGTTCGTACAATTTCCTCAGATTATGATGTTACAACGCTTATTCGATTCCTAAAACTTATGAAAATCATTAGGGTTGGTTTACTAACACATTAAATCAATTAATGTTAATTATCGGCTTCATGACCATTTATTCGAATATTACCATTATTATTCCATTAGTACAATCTCTACTGAACATGCCAATTTATATCTCAAGCACTCAAGCAATGCAACATGTAAATCAACCAATCAGATAATTATACAAATATTCAAACAACCCTACATGGTCTCTAAAGCTTATACAAGTCTCATCATATTCACAACATCATCATGCCTCATACATATATCAAGTCTCATGATACCGGTCTCACAGCATGCTTATTCTTCGCCTACCTATTTTGTGAACACTAACAAGCAAGACAATTACATTTATGATGCTCGTGAAGCAATAGGAGTTTGAGTTGTACTAACCTTAAGCCAACACGATAAATCCCTATCCAAGCTCCTCCAAAAATCTCTCTAATTTCAATATTCGAGTCCACAAAATCCCCGATAAAACAAATACAACTACATAAGTCATTTTACACTATCAGACTACTTTAAGGATGATAATATGTTGGATAATATGTGTGTTATTGGTAATTTGTATCATCTTTTACTGAAATTTAAGGATAATGAAACTTTCTACATGTTTGTTGTTTCTTTATATAATTTTGTTTACAAACTAGTGCATCAAATTTGAACAATAAGACATAATATATGCTACAATAATATAAAAGCTTAAACAACATTACTGTCAAACATAAAATAGTATCATTCATTGAATAAAATGTCAAACTTAAACAAAACATTTTCATTCTATTGACCAATAATCAGTACATTGTCTCAATTGAAAATTATACATCCAATATTAAAGTTTGCCAGTAACAAAATGATCAGACTCGTCTTAATAACAAAATATCAAGTTTGGACAATAAGTTCATAACAAAATATTTTCTTCCCATCACCATAGGTCATTTTTTAAATTCATCTCAAATATAGTTGAAGCTTCATCCCAAATGGAGTTTTGTTGATGCCATTTATTTATTATTTTTTTTTTGCGTAAGTTCATCATATTGCTGTTGTTTAAGTTGTCTTGTAGTTATTACTTGTTTCCTTTCCCTTTCTGGTCAGGTCCTTTCCAAGCATGTTGGTATTCAGAAGTTGATGCCCCAATCTTCCTTTTTTTAATGCAACTTTAAATACTCTTTCATTTGGCAAACCAGGCTGTAAAAAGAAATGTTTAAAATTATACTCCCTCTGTCCTATGAAAATTGTCCCTTATTGACTTTTTTTGGTCAATTTTTTTAACTTTGACTCTTTATTATTTAAAATTTATCATTGATAAAAATCAAGAAAAATATATTTTAAAAAATTTCAATCAAGTAGTTTTAAAATATATATTTTATAAAATTTAGTTTTTTAAAATATTTATAATAATGATGGTCAAAGTTTAAAAATCTTGACTTTTAAAAAGTCAATAAGAGACATTTTAAGTGGGACAGAAGGAGTATGTAGTTCAATATATGTAAATGTAAGAACATAATGAATAAAATCATACTCACATTTAAAATTTCTTCCCTAGTTTTTAAGTTTGTATATAGGCCCATGTGTAGACTCTCTAGGTGAAATGCTGGTAAAAGTAGCAAAAGATATGTGTTGGAAAGTATAAAATCGTGCCAAGATGAGTCTTTTGCGTGAAAGTATACACGATCTGCAAGTAATACAACTGGTAAGCTGAGTATCGATCCCACAGATATTGACTTGGAACTCAATTGCTTTGATTGTTACTTCCCTTAAGAAAAAGTTGATTTGTTTTGAAGTTGATTTTTAAAATAATTGAAAAGAAAAGAAATAAAACTAAAGTAAGTCATTGGCAAGGAATGTGCTTTAATGAATGATGAGCGTTGGCAGGGAATGTCTGGTTTTCACGCTATTTATGTCATGCCAGCCTTTAATAACAACCAGTCTTGGCATTGTTTGCCGAGCAGATTCAAAATTACCAAAGCTCCTCTCGATGGTCATTGCCCTAAATTGATCATGTAAAAACCCCTATATCTCTATAGTGCATGCTTTTAAATAAACCAGTTTGATTAAGATCCAATCTATACTCCTAAGGGGTAGAATTCACTCCCGAAGTAAGTTCATCTACTTAAACGACTTCTATCGAAGCTTCTCTCCTTAGTATTCAACAACTTAATCGTTGCCACCCCAAGTCTGTTAAGATATTGAGGAGCAATAGGCTAATAGTGCCAGCTCTCGCTTGACATAGTATTTAGGAAATATTAAAGTATGTCGAATAGTGAAAACATTGCCAAGGCAGATTTATTATTAAAAACTAAAACATAAAAATAGCGTTCAACGCAAACATCCCCCACCAACCATGAAATTAGTTCATGGTGAGGGACTTAACCAAACGTTTCCCATGTACATCATCATTTAAAACAAAATAAAATAACTTGAAAGAGAAAATAGGCTAGAAGAGGTCTCTTGATGCAGCTCTTCAAGATCCAGGCTTCTCGGCCAAGTTGGTCAGACCACCCTTCCTAGGTGTAGCCGATTGTCAATCGTCACACACCAACTCATCACTTTGATCTTCTTTGCTCTCCTAAATGCTAGCTTGGTTGGTGTTTAAATAGGCGTGCGAGGAAGGGATATGATTAGCTCTTCAAATTTTGAACTTCAACTGCCCAAGGGATAAGGGATTATCATCTTATCCAAATTTGAATGAGAGCTGATCAGGCTAGGGCTGGCGTCATATTGCCGATGCTGCATTGGCGTCCAAGCTTGGCATGAATCTGCCAGCAAGTCTTGGCACCATCTTATCCGCTATTTTTTCGGAGATTGATCCAATTGCTATCTTTTCGGAGCCTGATCATTTCTTATTTTTTTGGGGTCCAACAACTTCTTGGCGTGGCATCAAGTTCACTTCTCTGCCAACCGGTGATTGGCATTGTCTGGTCCATCTGTGCCAATAGCACTCGGCATTCTCTATGGTGCTTCTTCCTGTGTTGCTTTTCTGGGCCAAATCCTATGCCAAACCTGCAAAATTGCCAACAAAACAACCCTTCACACTGGCATAGACAAAACTCTAAACTCCTTGTGCAAATGCATGATTCTAACATCCTAATGCAACTAAATGTACCTAAAAACAAGCAAAAACATTGTAAGATTGGCATTAAAAACAGTACTTTTGGAGAGGTAACACCATGCGAACCACTTTACTTCTTTTGTTGGATGTAACAATGTTTTTATCGTTGTCCATCAATTTTTTTTTCATGTTTCTAGTTGTTGGACATTACTGTTAGCCTAACATGAAATAGAATCAATCTTAGATTAGAATATTGGTACAAAAATATAATAAGTGGTCTAATTTACACAAAAAATGTAAAAAATTGTTATACCTGACGGTTTACTGGAAGAGGCTGTGAAAGTGTAACTGGCCTTATTCTAGTCCCAGTGGTAGTTGATCCATCATTGATAATAGTATCCTAAATTTGAGAAAAATATTATATCATTATATTTATTGTAAGTAATTAAAATTTGCTTTTTACCTGATGGTTTGTTGGAAGAGGCTGTGAAAGTTGACATGGTCTCATCACAATCCCAGTTGAAGTTGATCCCTCATTGACAGTGGTATCCTAAATGTGAAAAATAATATATTAGAGGTTAATGTTTATTATAAATAAACATTTGTAATCCAATAGAATAGGTTGTTATATTGTTTACCTGTCCAGCATTTTGTTTAAGGACTTTTTTAAGACAATTGACCTTCATATGGCCCATTTGTATACAAAGACTACATGTCATTTGTAATCCAACTCTACTCTACTTGTCAAATTTGATCTTAATAGGCTCATCCTTACTTTTTTCCTTTTTTTGGTCTTCCTGTCATAGGTTTCAACTTATGGGGTTAAATTGGATCATCTAATCTTTTTGCCCAAAATTTTTCCTCCCTAACTGGCTGTAGGACTGGACTGTAGCTTGTTATATATCTTTTCTTATTGTACCATTCACAAATGTAAGTGTGGGGATCCTTCGAGTCATGGTACATTGCACAAATAGCATACCAGTATGGAATTTCAGTTAGCTCTCATTCACTGCAGGTACATGTCTAGTTTCTCAAATTCATTGTGTGTTGGTCTTTATCACGAGTCACCTCGAATCCTCCATCACCACTTCAAATCATACTACACTCGGTGAATTTATTCATATTCCTTTCAAATTTTTGTATAGCACTAGTAAAATATTTTTTGTCCACTTATCTTTTTAAATTCTCTTAACATGCATTCTTTTCATAATTATTTTTCTGATTTCTTCAAGCATGCTGATAATAGGGTAACATGTTGCCTCCACAATCCATCCATTGAAGGCTTCTACCATGTTATTGTCTACTGTATCACATTTGAACATGCCTGAGAAATATGTACGACACTAATACCGTGGAAGAATAGCCAATCATTGATAAATTCTTAACCATATCTTCAAGCTTTTTCAGTTGGTCATCAAAATCTTCAACATATATCGATCTTACACAGTTTCAAAACTGAATCTTTCTATTAATACTTTTATACGTTTTGTGCAAATTAGCATAAATATGTTGGGCACACATTCTATGATCCAATTGAAGAAAATACTGATTTAATATTGATATCATATCTTATGACAGAAACAATATAATAAATGTATGTTATATTATTGAACTATAAAAATACCAAGGAAAATAATAACTCAATAATTTAAGTGTTTATACCTTTTGCTGGTCTGACATTAATGTCAACCTTTCACCATTTGTATGATTTAAGTCTTCCATTAACTTAGTGAGGAACCACTTTCATGATTCTTTGCCTTCACATTCGACAACTGCCTATGCTACTGAAAACATTTAATTATTAGCATCCTTGCCAATTGCAACAAGTTCACCCTGAGTTACTGTTTTCAAAAAGCATCCGTCAACTACAATGAATGGTCTGCACCATTCTCTCCAACCTAAAAAATAAATGAATATTAATTGTTAGTTCTTAAAAAAAGAACCAAATGCAATGTAACATTGTAAATCTTAACATACCTTTCTTTAAAGCAGCAAAACATATATACATCCTATGAAAAATTGCTTTGTTTTCATTATCTCTATGATCTTGAATAGAGATTCTGCTTCCAAGATTGCTACGAAGCAACTCAATAGCATACCCCCACAGATTGACATATTCATCAGCGTAAGAACACAATTTCTTTTGAAACACTCTTTTTCTAGCTTTTTGACACTGGTTATAGATAGCATATGCACCTAACTCATGTTTGCACATCTCTTTTAAAGTATCAAATTTTATTTTGGGGTCAGCTAAAATCCTATCCCTGAATTTGTTCTCAATAAGCTTATAACTGATTATTTTGTTTTTATTTTTTTAAAAACATTTATGGACCAGGTTGTATGTTTTGACCACAATACAGTTAAACTTACGGTCAAAGCTTCCAAATAATAACCAAAGACAACTATCCCTTCACTTCACCCTCACACTTTTTGGTTCACTTTTGATGAACCTTAAAGAAACATCTTTCATTAAAGTATATTTTTTATTGCGTCTTTGAATTGAGTGTGACATGCAAATCTAAGTTCTATTTTCCACAAAAGAAATTTAGAATTAGGATCATATGCATTACCTACTCTAATATTTTCTTTGTATGTTCCACAAATTCTGTCATCCTTATTACCAGTATCATTATACTCTCATGGATCATCTGATTCTAAGTAATCACTTTCATGACCTTCTAAATTACCATTATCCTCTTTCGATTCATCTATTTCTATTACATCATTTTTAACAACTACATGATCATGAACTTCAACATTAGTATTGTCTTCACTGTTATTACCAGTTGATGAATTATTGTTACCATTAGTTCTCAATGTTTTCCTAATTGATTCAACTTCTTCATCTACAGAAAGTATTTTAACATTCAACACAAAATCAATGGACTCTTCTGATGTTTCTTCCTCACCAATACCAGCTTCATAGATGTTTGGATCATCATCATTGACTATATCTTCAAAAATAATTTCATTACAGATCACATTGTCTACAGTTTCAGTGTCAGTATTTTTCCCCAACATCAGTATACACATGAGGTTATCTTCAATTATAGCATCATGGGATAAATCTTTTTGAAAGTTTGCATTTTTCTCCCAAAAACAGTTTAATTACAGATCATAGTATTCACACCTTCAATTCTAGCATTCCCCCCCCCCCAAAAAAAACAATATCCATATGAGATATATCTTCAGTTCCAGCTTCATAAAGTATATCTTCATAAAAAAATTTATTGGGAAGCACAGAGTCCACACCTTCAGTTCTAGCATTACCCCTATCAGTGTCATTATTGTTTTGGCTAGAAGAACCAAGTCCCTCAACTACTTCTTTACTTTTTTAATGGAGTCACCTATCACGTAATTATTTGTGCGGTGCACATAAAGGTTTACAACACCCTTACTATTCATAATCCCTAAACATTGCCTAACTGATTCATCATCTACCACTAACACCGATGCATCACTATTAAATGTAACATCTGGTACCTTATAGTACAACCATGAATTAGAGTCATACCCTAAATTCTTTATATTTTTAATTATATCCCAATAACAAAGTCTATCAGCTCAACTTGTAACTTTTCAACTTTTCCATTTACATACTAAAATTTAGACGAACCTACAATTTTACCTTCATGATGGTACTGTAACACAAAAAATTTCTAGTTCAGTATTCATACTGTAACACAACAAACATGATGTTAATAAACACATCAACATTTTAATAATGGCAGAAACTTCTATTCATCCAAATTAAATTAGTAAACAAACGAAAATAGAATATCTTTGCAGTTTTCAATGAAAAGCATAGAGAACTTTTTTTAGTTAAACATGGTGTGCTTGAAATAGAATATCTTTACAGTTATTAATCAAAACAAGACATGGAGAATTTTTGCATATGATATTGTTCAAAAGAAAACAAAAATGAGAGAATCTAAGTCCTTTTTTCAGTCAAAAGCATGGGGACCATGGCAAAAAAATACAAAAAAATCACATGAGTATAGAAAATGTGTGTCAAAGTAATTATCAACCAAAACAAGAAAAAAAAACTAGTGGAAGTTCGATTAAAAATTAGTAGAAGTTGAATTAAAAAAATTAGAACTTTCATTGTAAAATCTAAAAATTACAACATATAAAATCAACCATCGCAAGAAATTGATAACCCTAAACAGTAGTACAACTTAAAACCCTAAAAACATACCTATTGATGTTGAGTTTTTCAAATCTAATTTATGCAAAATAGAAAATCAACGAGTCAGAATTTTTTCTCCCTCAAAAATTTTTCAATGAAAACAAAATATCTTTGCAGTTTTCAATGAAAAGCATGGAGAATCTTTTTTTGTTAAACATGGTGTGTTTGAAAACAAAATATCTTTGCAGTTATTAACCAAAACAAGACATGGGGAATCTTTGCATATGATATTGTTCAAAAGAAAACAAAAATGAGAGAATCTAAGTCCCCTTTTCAGTCAAAAGCATGGGGATCATGACAAAAAATACAAAAAATCACATGGGTATAAAAAATGTGTGTTAAAGTAATTATCAACCAAAACAAGACAAAAATCTAGTGAAAGCTCGATTAAAAAATTAGTGGAAGTTGAATTAAAAAAATTAGAACTTTCATTGTAAAATCTAAAAATTACAACATATAAAATCAACCAGTGCAAGAAATTGATAACCCTAAACAATAGTACAACTTAAAACCCTAAAAACGTACCGATTGATGTTCAGTTTTTCAAATCTAACTTCTGCAAAATAGAAAATCAGTGAGTCAGAACTTTTTCTTCCTCGACAATTTTTCAAAATACCAAATGTTGTACCTTTCAATGCTCTTCTCGAAACCCAGAGGCTAGAAGTTCACTTTCGAGAAGATGCTTGCACTTGATTTTCGATTTTTTTTTTTTTTGCATACAAAGACTATGAATTCAATCAGGATTTTGTGTTTGAGTGTTTTCAGTGAGATTAAGAGATTAGGTTAAAAATTTGGGGTTTTTTTCTAGCCGTTGATTTTAGTAAATATTATAAATATTTTATTTTTTTACTAACACATCATCATCAAGCCACATCAGTAAAATTGGCTGACGTGGACCTAGCTGGCGTCCACAGATGCAGAAGACTAACAGTTTTGTTAGTCAAAATGGTAAGCGGTATAAGATGACGCAATTAAACAACTTCGGGGGCTAAATTGATGCGAAAATACTATAAGAGCTAAATTGATAAATCGGGTACAAGGACAAAAGTGACCTTTTAGCCAAAAATAAATGAATGGTTTCTCTTGCCTTCCTCGCCCCTTAATGAAAATGAAAGAAAAGATGTAATGTTACTATGTACCGATGAACTATACAAGTTCATATTAGTCAGTTTGGTTAAGTTTTTAAAAAATGAGAATGGTAGGTGAGGGTGAGAATGGTCGGTGAGAGTGTCACCGGTGGAGTGAAGGTGAGGGAGAGTTGGAGGTTGCAATTTGGGGTTTAAGTTTTGGCTGGTTTGGGTATAGAAAGGAATTATTTTTTATTTTAAATATTTGTGTATTTAATAATAAAAAATATTATTTTTTCATTTATATTATTTTTATATTTAATAATAAAAATGAAATGTCATAAAATAATAATAATAAAATAATCTATAGTGTTTAAAATAGAAGTAATTCAAAAGTTCAGTTATTAAATTACAAATTTTAAAAATTAAGTGATCAAAATAAGAGTGAGGAAATAGTTGAGTGCTGAATGATGTATTTTACCTTATTAACAACGCAATATACATACTTCTTCGTATTCTTTTTCGTATATGTAAGATTATTTCAAATATCTGTTCCAACAACAAAAGTGATGTGATGGTGAAGAGGGCGGCGACTCGAATGCAAAGGGCTTTGGGCGGTGTTCGGACGCCATGGTGATATTGTAGATGCTTTCATCCCGATGAAGTGGAGTAGATCCGGGAAGCGGTTCGGCTTTGTAAGGTTTACTAATGGTTTTAAAACCCAATTGGAGATTGAATCCAATACTATTTGTCATTGATTCCACATAATCCATGGAAACTAATGTTTTTAACACCTAAAATTGGAATCATTCAATTAGACAAGGTCAACGATTCCTTGTTCGGCCTGTCTGAATGGACAAAAAAACTTTTGTTCCTAAAAAATCAAATTTTAAGAACTAATAGTAAATTTTAAATATTAATTTCTAAATTTTAAAAAATATATCTTATCCCAAATTCTTTAAACCTTAACCTTAAACCCTAAATCAAATTTTTAGTATGGGCATAACTAGGGGCACAAAAAAAGACAGATAATTTCTATTATGTCTGAATATTATTTGCCTTTCTGTTTTAATCGGTTTTAAGTCGAGTAATACGAAATAGTACTACAATCCTTCGGCAAAGATCAAACCAACTACATGATTAAAATACATGCATCATACTACAATTAGGGATGGACCGATGGGTGGAGAGGACAGTCGTTTCCCTCTACAAATTTGAAATCTGATATGATTTTAAAAAATTTAAATTTTTTATATATTTATTATTGAAAATCTATTTTCGCTCTTTTAAAATTTTATAAGTTCGCCCCTTAACATAAAATCATGTGTCCGTCCCTAACTCCAATAACAAAGGATGAACCAACATCGAATTCTATTCATCTTTCCATTCAATTCAAAGGGATTATCAGCAATGGATATTCAACCTGGTTCTCAGGTCGGAATATGGGATTAGTGAAGAAAATCATGAGAAACAAGATGTCAAAAGTGTGTGAAATTAGAAAGGGATTGGTATAGCTTATGTTAATCTTGAATATTAGTAATTATTTTATGGGTTATATTTTGATATATAAGCTGTAAAATTTTTTATACAACCTTTATATTTACGGTATAAAATCTAAACTTAAATCCCTAGCCCTAACACCCTAAAACCTAAATCTTAAACCATAAATCATAAACTCTAAGTTCTAACCACAACCTTAAATTATATACCCTACAACCTAAACCACAACCTAAATCTCTAAACTCTAAATTTGAAAGGATTGTGTATCAAAGTATTTTTCTTATTAACCATGAGATGTTGTGTGATGGTTGCTCACCTCATCCCTTAACCATGAGGTGAGTTCTATTCCTACCAATGAGAATGGAGTATATTTCATGGCTATCTGTTTACCTTTTAGTGAGAGCACCTTTGCTCAAATAAAAAAATATTTTCCTTATTTTATATATAAAAGAAGGGTTATATTTGATACATGTGTTAAAAAAATATACAACCCTTCTATAAAATTTAAAATTTAAATCTCAAACCCTAAACCCTAATTCTAACTATAAACCTTAAATTATACACCTTATACACTAAACCCCTAAACCTAAAACCCTAAACCCTAAAATTAAAAGGCTTGTGTAAACTAAACTTGTGTATCAAATATTTTCCATAAAAGAAAGCCAATCTCATGTCAACAACAATACAATCCATCTCCTCCTGGAAACATTTGCTATAAATAACAAAGATTAAGATATTACCTGGAAACAATTAGTTTGGGATGACATATTCGCCTTGGAATATGATAGAAGGAATATGCTGAACTTGGTAAAAAAAAATTAATCGCTATAATTCATGCATATATAGGACTAATATAGAAGAATTTGACTTAACAAATTTAATTGTTTATGTTTAGGTCCGGACCAAAAGTAAAAGATTTGAAAAGTAGAGGGATCAAACATGAACAAATTAAAGTAGAGAGACTAAATTTAGAATTTACTCATAATATAGGGACTGATAGAAAAATTTCACTAATTTACACAAATGGTTGAAGTGTTAATTTACACAAATGGGAAGAACACAAAAGATGCACATTTATGTTGGAGAGTAAAACTGGATTGTTAAGAAGAAAAACAGAAGTTGCAGCTGATATGAATCAAGTTTAATTATGATAAGTAATCGGAACACCGGATTGCCTTTTCCATGGATGGAATCCAAATACCCAACCCCATTTCACCCCTGAAATTGAAAGAAAGAAAAACTAAGGCTCAGTTTAGTTTTAGAAAAATATTTTTCAAAATAGAAATGAAAAAAAATTGAATAATTAAAATAAAATACAGTTAGAGAATATTATTATTATAATAAATAAAATATGAGTAAATAAACCAAAGTTTTGAAAAAAGATATCAGAAGGATTCAAACCTGGGTTAAAATGAGGTTAAAATTAAAAAACCATTGTTTTAATATTTTTCATTTTCCTAAAACATTTTTAATGAAAACATCTTTTTATGTTTTCAAATTTTCACTTATTTTTGTTTTTATTTTCTAAAAATCATTTTCTATTTTTATAACCAAACACGTTTTCGTCATCGTTTTTTTTTTTATTTTTCAAGAAAATAAAATGAAAACTGACTACATTTTCTAGAACCAAACGCACACTAAGATTCTTGATTTCAGAGTTCATATGGAGTGATCTGCAATTCATTTATTGTTCCAAGAGAGCTTTAGAGGGATGTGTTTAAGTTTAAGGTTGTTGTTACTTGAGTAGTTATGATTAAGCATTTCCTGTGTATAACATAAGAGAGATTATGTATGGAATTACCTGCCAATAATCACAATTGCTACTTGTCACACTACGTGAATATAATGGAAGGAACATCCTGGACTTTGTAGAAATCCTCTCCTCCTTCCTCCACTCTGTCATTGAATTCCATTGGCATTGATTCAATCTTCAGTTCTTGGAGGGTTGTAATGAACCTCAATCCATCTGGAACCATCTTCAGCTCCTTGCAGTTTTTGATCTTCAATCGCCGAAGACAAGGCATGGCTCCTTCATCCACATTCCACTCCTCCAAACCGAAGAATCGTTTAAGTGTCAAGGACTCGAGTTTAGGAAAACCTTTTGCAGAGCAAAACATTTTGTTTGCTCTTAAAATCCCATACTGCAATTTAAAAATCCTTAAGTTAGGCAGCTTCTCCAGGGTTGACATCGGATCTTCCTCAGGGTGGTACCATCCAAGAATCACCAACTCTCTCAGATTTGTCATGTTGATAAGATCCTCTACATGACAACTCCTGGGGTTGAAGTTCACAAGTGTTTGCAGGTTTCTCAAAGTATCCAACTTCAACTTTGTTTTACTAGTATATTTCCAAGGGAGATATAGATGTCTTAGTTGCTCCATCCTCCATAGCAAATTTGGTACATGAATAGAAGCATCAATTCTTAAATCCAAGGTTTGCAAGCACCTTAAGTTGCCCAGAGATGATGGCAACTTCCACCACACGAAATTAAGACCCCTTAGACTCAAGAATCTTAGATGGATGAGATTACCTATATCATTGGATATAACATGCATCCTCCATCAGCAGATCCTCCTTCATAGTCTAGGACTCTTAGCAATCTGAAATTCTTGCACATGTGTCGCCAAACTCCCAGAATTTTAGGAAATACCACACAATAGAACACACAAAGCAAGTTAATCCCAGAAATCCACAACAGTGGATTCAAATGTTCATCTTCATGCTTGTCTACATAATTCACCATTGTCTGGGGTAATGAAGCATAATCTTCCGCATTTATCTTTTCTTTTGAATTTCAATTGTTGTTATCTTATCGTTAGTTATTCTTGATTTAAATTCTTTATTTTCAAATTTATTTAGCTTTATCTCCTTTGTTGATAATGTAAATCGGTTGGGGTTCTTTCTAAATAAACCCTTCAACCATGTTCAATAAATTCAATTCACTTTCTACATTACTTCTTTATGGTAATCAGAGCCTAACGTTCTTACAAACAATTTTTCCCCTTCCTTTTACACCACAAATGGCTCCTTCCATTGTCAACGCAGATAACTCAACATCCACAACCACTATTGTTCAATTTAATCCCCTTGCCCAACTTCCAATAAAACTCACCGGCAGCCAAAACTTCACCATTTGGAAAGCTCAAATTGAAATGTTAATGCATGGTCACAACTTATTTGGTTATCTTGATGGTACAACAACCACACCACCTACAACACTCACTGTTGAAAATCAAACCACTCCAAACCCAGCTTACCAAACTTGGTTTTGTCAAGACAAACTAATTCAAAATGCCATTTTAGCTTCCATTGAACCTACTCTTGCCTCTACCGTAGCAATCACATCTAATGCTCATAATGCATGGCAATCACTACATACAACTTTTGCCAATAAATCCCAAACTCTGATTCTTAGCCTTCAAGATAAACTTGCACATGTCACCAAAGATGTACGACCTATCGTTGATTTCCTTCATGAAATTCGTTCAATTGTCGGTGAGCTTGCCACTGCAGGTGAACCGATCTCCAACACTCGTCTTATTGTTCAGATACTACAAGGTCTTGGTCCTGAGTATAAGCATATCTCTGCTGCTATCAAATCTCGTGAAACCCCAATAACTTATGAGGAGCTTTATGAAAAACTCCTCGATCATGAAATCTTTCTACAACATGAAGACAACAAGAACATGTTGGTAAAACCTGTTAGTGCCAATGCTGCTCAAAACTCATCATTCACACCATCACGCTATGACAGTAATCGTCGATAGAATCCTAACAACCATTACAATGGGCGCACCCAACCTTGGCGGCCTCGACGTAATACTCAACAACAACAACGGTCTACCAACATTGTGTACTGCCAACTATGCAGTAGACCTGGTCATTCCCCTCGTGTATGTCGTACCATGTCTCACAATCATATTCAAGAAAGAGCCAATTTTGTCGCTCGCTCTCAAAGTT
Source organism: Hibiscus mutabilis (assembly GCA_019671005.1). Classification (NCBI taxonomy): domain Eukaryota; kingdom Viridiplantae; phylum Streptophyta; class Magnoliopsida; order Malvales; family Malvaceae; genus Hibiscus; species Hibiscus mutabilis. Next base: position 57,950,570 of record CM033720.1, read on the forward strand.
CTCAAGAACCTTGGATAATAGATACCGGTGCCACTCATCATATGACATCTGATGTTCAAAGTCTGAGCACTACACAAGACTACCATGGTTCTGAAGAAATCATCATGGGCAATGGTAACACTGTTCTGATTTCGCACACTGGTAATGTTACACTACATGCATCAACTAGAAATTTTCAACTTCACCAAACACTTTGCTCACCTACCATTAAAACCAATCTTCTCTCTGTCTCTCGTTTCTGTCTTGATAATAACACCTCTATTGAATTTTTTTCCTTTCTCTTATCTTGTGAAGGATCTGACTACAGGGGCGCCACTATTTCACGGATGAACTAGAGACGGATTATACCAATGGTTGCCAAGCAGTATCCCTAATACACTAGAATGCAATATTGTTGCCCATATCACCTTTGGCATCAACGTTTGGGTCACCCGCATCATCGCACCCTCAATAAAACTTTAAATTTGTTTTCGATTCCAATTTCTGATTCTCAAAAACAATTTATTTTTCATTCTTGTCAATCTAATAAAAGTCACCGGCAACCTTTTTCAAAAACCTCTTTGCGAAGTGAAAAGCCTTTACATTTAATTTACAGTGACTTATGGGGACCATCTCCTATTTTATCTATTGACAACAAAAGATATTATATTTTATTTGTTGACCAATTTTCCAAATATATGTGGTTGTTTACCTTAAAAATAAAAAATGAAGTTTTACACACTTTTAAAACATTGCATCCCTTACTTGAGCGTCAGTTCGAAACGAAAATTATGTCATTATAGACTGATGGTGGTGGAGAATTTCAAAGTCTTCAAACTTATCTTCACTCTCATGGTATAGGACACTTGATATCTACTCCATACACACCACAAAGGGTAGCCTTAGTTGAAAGACGACATAGACATATTCTTGAAACTGCTCGCACATTATTACATCAAGCATCTTTACCATCATTGTTTTGGACTTATGCATGTCATCAAGCTGTTTATTTAATTAATCGAATGTCCAACCCCACTCTACAACATTACTCTCCCTTGGAAATTTTATTTCAAAAATCACCAAATATTGAGTCCATTAAAGTGTTTGGTTGTCTTTGCTTCCCTTGGATTAAACCATATGTCAAAAATAAGCTTCAACCACGTTCTACACCATGCGTCTACCTAGGTTTTTCAAACAAATTTTATAGTCATCAATGTTTTGATCCATATACATCCAAAATCTATCTCTCACGCGATGTTCGATTTTTTGAACATAATTTTCCCTTCTCAGATATTTTTTCAAAATTTAAAGAACCTAATACCTCATGGGACACAATCTCATTTAAAGACATTCCATCAACTCATCCTACTGTTGATCTTATTCATATTTCTTCTTCATATCTCCCACCATCACGCATACAACTGCCCACTCGATCATTGGCTTCAGTCTTGACACCTCCAGTGCGCAGCGACACACCTCATCAGTCAGGTACTCTCTCTCCTTCCCCTAACCCTACTCGACATAATACCACTGTATCCACTTCTCCACAATCAACCTCATTCAATACCATACATACTACCACATCTCCAGTTCTCACTTACAAACGCCATCACCAACCTCTTTTATTATCTTCTCTTCACCCTTCTCCTTCTACTACTACACCAATAATTCCCTCTTCTCACATTTCAACATCCCCACCTTTGCCTACCACCACAAACTCTTGTCACCTAATGATCGCTCGACCAAAAACCAATAGCCTCAAACCTCGCCAATATCAAACCGCCATCACAAAAACTGACTTTATACCTCGTTCACATAAACAAGCCAAGCTAATTCCCCACTAGAATTCAGCCATGCAAACTGAACTTGATGCCCTTGTGCGTAATCAGACTTGGAACTTGGTCTCATATGATTCCTCCGAGAACGTGGTAGACTGTAAGTGGTTATTCCGTATAAAACATAATCCAGATGGTTCTATTGAAAGGTACAAAGCTCGTCTTGTTGCTAAAGGGTTTACTCAACGTCCTGGACTTGATTATCATAGCACTTTCAGTCCTGTGATGAAACCTTCCATTATGCTCCTTGTTTTGACAATTGCTACGCAGCATAACTGGCTGATTAATCAACTGGATATCAATAATGCATTTTTATAGGGTCACCTTGTAGAGGATGTATACATGCGGCAACCACCTGGATTTGAGGATGTCAGTTTACCAATGCATGTATGCAAGTTGAATAAGGCCATCTATGGATTAAAACAAGCACCACGTGCTTGGTATCATGAGCTCAAAACATATCTGCTCTCTGTAGGGTTTGTGCGATCTCACTCTGATTCTTCTTTATTTATTCTTCACAGCTCTGAATGCACAATTTATATATTGGTGTATGTTGACGACATAATTCTAACTGGCAATATTCATGAAAGAGTTCGTCGTATTATTGATGCTATTTCAAACAGATTTTCTTTGAAAGACATGGGTTCTCTTCGTTACTTCCTTGGCGTTGAGGTACTGCCACATTATGATGGTCTTTTCTTGTGTCAGTATAAATATATTCAGGATCTATTATAAGAAGTTAACATGGACAATTGCAAGGGTGTGGCCACTCCGATGACAGCTTCTACTATTTTTGAACCCTCTTCTGACGATGCTTCAGTTGATGGTTCTCTTTATCGTCGCATCATAGGCAAGTTACACTATTTGGCTTTTACCCGTCCAGACATTGCCTTTTCCGTCAATCGTCTTTCTCAGGCCATGCACCAACATACCATGTCTCATTGGGTGGCTCTTAAACGTATTCTTCGGTATCTTCAACATACTGCTACCTTTGGCCTTCGAATTTCTCGCCATATGGATCATCGTTTAATTGTATACTCTGACTCTGATTGGGCTGGTGATCCAACTGATCGCACATCTACTACTGGTTATGTTGTCTACCTAGGCTCTACTCCTATTTCTTGGTCTTCAAAAAAACAACGTTCTGTTTCACGCTCTTCTACCGAAGCAGAATATCGTGCCGTTGCTGCAACTGTCTCTGAGATCAATTGGCTCACCAACTTGCTATCTGAATTGCGAGTTCCAATTTCGGGCATTCCAAAAATCTTTTGTGATAATGTTAGTACCACTTATATTCGTGCCAATCCAGTCTTTCATAGTCAGATGAAACATGTTGCTATTGATTTTCATTTTGTTCGTGAACAAGTTGAGAAAGGAGTTCCTTGAAGTTTCACATATTCAAGCCGCAAACCAAGTTGCTGATCTATTAACCAAGCCGTTACCTCAAGCTACATTTCATCGTCACTTTCTCAAGTTAGGTGTTGTTAACTCCACTTCCAACTTGCGGGGAAATTCTTTATTTTCAAATTTATTTAGCTTTATCTCCTTTGTTGATAATGTAAATCACTTGGGGTTCTTCCTATATAAACCCCTCAAACCATGTTCAATAAATTCAATTCACTTTCTACATTACTTCTTTATGGGGCTGAAGTTTTTCAACTGCTTCTTCCGGAATGAACCCATCAAACAACAAAAGTGACCGAAGATTTGGACTATTGATGCATTGTATCCAAAGAAATTTGTGTAAGGAAACTCTACGAACCTTTGGAATTATGGATGATGAAGATGCATTTGATTGGTCAACAATGAAGACAAAACTCTCTTGTTTTGCCTTTGACAAACAAAGATCTCTGATAAGATCATGCATCTGAATTGTTTTCATCTTAACGTCTCTTTTTCGTACTTGAACCATGCACCTTTCCATAAGTTCCAATAAATAACATTCCGCCACATCTTCTGCAAATTCTTCTTCGTTAGATGAAACAATACCCTCTGCAACCCATAGTTGAATCAACCTATCAACGGATATCTCATAATCTTCCGGGAAATGGCTTAAATAAAGAAAGCATGGCCTTAAATAGGGAGGCAAATCATCATAACTCAAGGCTAACACATCTTCTGGTCCTTCACTTTTGCCCCTCTTCCAGTATGATTTTGCATTCGCAGAGACCTTTAGCCATTCACTTATGAGTTATCCTTTGTAACCAAAATTCCTCCCAACGCAACGATGGCTAATGGAAGTCCTGCACAATGTTTAAACATTTCCTCCCCTAGCTTCTTCAATTTCGCATCAACCCTGTTTTTTGTAAGGAAAATAATTAAAATAGATGAGATAAAATTCATGTTTCCAAGCAAAATCTAAAACAGGACTGCAACTAGAATTCATGTTTTCGGAAAGCAAGTTAATGTTGGCAGGTTTACTAAACAAGTTGATGATAGGGAGTTCGCTGTCCTACTGCAAATGTGATACTATGAAAAAAAAATTGAAATGAAAAATAAATCACACGGGATAGTTTTACTCATACTTATATCAACAGTTAATAATCTAATACTCCTTATGTCCCATAAAACTTGGCTCTTTTGTATTTTAAATTTGTCTCACTTAAATTGTCATATTGAAAAACTCAATCACTTTTAGTAGACACATTTTTTTTCTACCCTCTTTTTAGTTTTTCAACAAAACATATTTTAACTTATCAAGGATAAAATTGTTATTTTAATTATTTTACAACATATTTCTTACAGAAACTTTTTCTTTCTAAAATTATATAAAAAATTAACAAGAAATAAAATTTGTGGGAGGAAGGGAGTAAAACTAATCTCCCGGTCAAGCTCAGTCCAAATTATTATTAGACCAAAAACAGGTGTGGGTACAAAGAATTCAAAATATTTGGGTCTGAAACAAACTCGAGCCATGGATATATATATATATATATATATATATATATATATATTCGCTAAGAAAATTATTTGATCGATGTTAACACCACTAAAACTAGTGGGGTGCAAGTAGGCGCTTAACACTACAGTCAAAGAGCAAACAAAACACTCAAAAAAAGAACGAATGACCAAAACTTATATATATGTATATATATATATGCACACACATTCACGTAAGGTTCTGTATGTTGAGATCAAAGACTAGGGTTGGAACCAAACAAGTAATCATATATTCCAGCCAACCAAATGAATCGAACAAGATTAGGTAACATTGCTCGTAATTATATCAATAATTAGATAAACATATTTACCTGTAGGATCAGTTCCAGGGAATGCAATCTTTTGAAACAAATCCCAGCTTTGTTCATCGCTCAGGCACTGCAACTCATGCAGGTATCCTCTTCTGTCTGCATGTGAAACGATCTCCTTATTTCGAGACGTGATCAGAATCTTGCTACTTCTCTGGCTATTCTGTTCAACTGGAAATGCAGGTTTTAGACTATCCCAAGCCTCGGTGCTCCAGATATCATCGAGAATCACCAGGCATTTTTCATCCTTCAAAAAGTCCTCCAACTCCTTTGCTAAATCTTCATCCTTCTTATTCTTCACATCTATATTTGTCTTCAAACCAGATAGAATCTCTTCCCAAACTTTTCTTCTTTGGAACTGCTGAGAAAAATACACCCAAACCAAGCGATTGAAATGACCAATCACTCGGTTGTGATGATATATATTCTTGGCAAGAGTGGTCTTCCCGAGACCACCCATTCCGCATATGGAAACAACCCTGCATTCACTTTCCTCCTCCACAAGAACCGACACCAGTTTCTTGATATCACTTTCCATTCCAACAATGTTATCATCCATTTTATGAGGAAAAGGCCGCCTTGCTTCTCGCCTTTCAGTCGAAGTACTCGGCCCTTCTCCGTGATCCCCCAACTTTGCTACATCATACGTCTTCAATCGTCGGGTCAATTCTTCTATTCTGGTCGTGATCTTCTCTATCTCTGACCTGGTCTGGTGGAGCAAGCATACCTCCTTGAGGAAACAAGCAGACCTTTTGATGCAATTTGAAAAACGACATTTCCTGTTGGATGCAACTTTGAGGGCAAATGTTTCGATCACATCTTCAGCATCGTAGGCCAACTCTCAGATCTCTGCAACACTGGTGCGTATCACTTCATTATCAACTTTCCTTGCATCAGCCAGCATTAAGAAGCTTTGCATCCATCTCAGCTCCCTTTCCAAGCTCTCAACTTGGTCATCCACACCCAACAAGGACGTTACTTGTTGAGTTAGCTCACCGATTGTTTTGAGAGCCCAAGAAACAGCAGACAAATCCATGAGTGAGCCAAAGAAAAAAAGTGACAAAGGACAATAGTATGGCGGGATTTTTGGTTTGTAGTACAATTGATTTCAAACTTCAAAGCTTAATTAAAATATAAAGTTCTTGGAAGAACAAGAGTACTGCACAAGCCAAATTAGATTCTTCCCCTTTGCTTTTTGCTTTAATCCATTCCTATCTCCATGTTTAAGCAAGGAATTAAAGGGGCAGACAACATTCTTTGCAGAAAGTTTGAGCAGCCTTGAGCTAGCTTCTGGTCCACCCATTGAATACTTTTGGGATTCGGATTCGGATTCGGATTCGGCTGGTTTGGGTTAAGCCAAGCACAATTGGACACGCCAAACCTTGGGATTTCCTTCACTGTTCCAACGTTCAATATGAAAATTTTTCAAACCCATAGAAGCTGTTAACTTGACGCTCATGACTGTTCCATGGAAACTAAATCACTGTGATTATTCTGTAGCTTTATTACAAAATAAGTGTTTAAATCATAAGTTTTTATTTAATGTTTAATTTTTTTTATTAAAGTAGGTACTTAAATTTTTTATTTTTGTAATTATTTTCTGGTGTCCCATGAGTAAATTTACTTGATGAGTATGTGACATGTAGTCTCCGGTCATTTTCTTTCTTTTTCTCTTAAATTTTTTTAGAGAAACAAATAGTGAAAGTTCGTTTCTTAAAAAACACTTCAATTTAAAGAAGTTTAATATACTTTTTCCTCTAAATTTTATATGTTTTTTTAATTTGCCTCCTAAAATATTTTTGACCACTTTTGCCCTTAAATTTTTCGCCATTACTCGTATAACCTCAAAATTTTAACACTGTTAAAATAAAAAATTAACCAATTATATTATGCCACATCAACCTCTTTATTTATTTTTTAAATTTTTAGATAAAATTTTAAAAATAATATTAAAAATAAAATAAAATATAATTAATAAAATAAAATAATCATTAAATAAAACTTATTTCTCCAAAACAACCCCTATCCTCCCTCCATCTTCAGCCTGGATCCTCCTCCATCTTCAACCTGAAAAACTCCATCTTCAAACTCGATCCTCCTCCAACTTTTCACCTTATCTCAACATCTAAATCTTCTCGAGATTTATTCTTATCTTTTCACATCTAAAAAATGAATAATGATTCATCCTTATCTTCTTGTATTGGGTAAAAACTAGTGGGACTATGGCTCACATTACATAAATTATATATATATATTTATATAAAGAGCTAATTTTTCCAATATATTACATACCCAAACTGGAATCAAATTGAAATGAGAATAAAAAATAATGGCTAACTAAGAAATTTACAGGAGAAGCTTTGTGTTAAAGTTGTTTAACCAACCTTTGAGTTGTGAGAGACTGTAAAAAATTTACAGGAGAACCCAGTAGAGAATCAACCGGAAAATTAATAAGATCCAAAGAAATCCCAAAACCGATATGAAAATCATAGAGAAACAAAGGGTTAAAACCATCAAACTCTAACTCGAAGTCATCTTTCTTATCCATGAGAAAGTCATCTTGAGTTAGAAACTGAGGTGGAAGGCAAAATTCAGCATCGTCTAAAATCTCGGCCATGAGAAATAAAGCAAGGAAGAAAAAGCTCGAGAGCAAAAGGGAATGGAAAATTGGGGGAGAAAACGATGGGGAAAGAAGATGGAGGTATTTTGAGAAATATAATTAAATTAATAAATATTTTAATATATTTATTTTATTTTAAAATTTAAAAATAAAAAATAACGTGACGCATTCCGATTGGTCAAGATAATTTTTTTTTAGTTAAGGGGCAATATGGGTAAGGGCAAAAAGGTTAGAGGGCAAAGTAGTCAAAAAAATATTTTAGGGGATAAGTTGAAAAAATATGTAAAGTTTAGGGGAAAAATGCATTAAACTATTTTAAGAACCCATCTATTCTCGATACATCAATTTTGATCTATAAATTTTTATTTTTTGCGTTAGAGTGTAAAAGTGGTCAAAAACATATAAAGTTTAAGGGGAAAGTGTATTAAGCCATTTTTAGAACTCATCTATTCTCGATGCATCAATTTCTTGATGCATCAATTTCGATCATCTATATTTACGTTAGAGGGCAAGAACAGGTAAAGTTTAAGAAAGAAAAGTACATTAAGTCATTTTAAGAACTCATCTATTTTCGATGCATCAATTTCGATCTATAAATAATATACAGAGGATTATCGATCAAACGAAACTGTTCTTTGCGGCCTCTTCGAATCTTATTAAAAAGTTCTAAACACCTTTGACAATTGGTGCATCACATTATATTTTCAAGGTCTTGCCGTGACTCTTAAGTGTGAACCAGACATCAAGGATACGATATTGTGGTCCAAAATATGTCCCCTCAATTGTACAATTTTACGAGAAAACAACCGGTATTTACTCTCCTATGCTAGTTCCTTGTATTGAAGCCTAGCTCGTAAGTTGAATGTAACTACATGTTTCTTAACATCAGTGTTTACTTTTCAGGATTTGAACCCATTCAACATGTTGCTGAGAGCGAACCGGTGCACAGAGCGCCCGTGCTTGGGCTTATCTCTAGCTTCGGTCTCTTTGGGCAAATCTTGTTCAGGTAGATCCTCATCCTCGTACTAGGTTGTTGGACGAACTCGTCGATCGGATACTGTATTACAAACCGCTGCGGGACATTTAGTCCTCACTCGCGCGCCCGTGCACACACATCATATGTTGAATTCGATTGATAGTGTTGAGTTTTAATGCTTGTTTTGAGTTGGGGGTTTATTTTTTGGGGAGGAAACCAACTAGAACTAGCATATAAATCTGAGAATCAGCCTTTGTTTTCTTGTGTATATATACTTTGTAGATCAGTGGAATGTAAGCTTTACTTGAAGCACTTCTCTCTCAATTTCCCCCCGTTTGTTTCAATAACAATTTACACACCCTTTTCACCTTTACTGCATTCTCATAGTAAAAGGGAACAAATATAGCTAATGCAGGTATGCAATACAGTGGAACGATACGTTAAATTTTTTAAACAATGTTTAAGATTCAAATCTTGACGGGAGTGGAACAAATTAAATAATGAAAATTATTATAATCTGAATTAATCGGCTAATAATTCAGATACTAGATGGTTATAAAAAACGAATAGAAATCATCTAACTTTTTTTAGTGTCCCTACTTAGGCTCCATTATTAAGAAACTAAATTTAGAGTATTGGCCTTAGGGTATATTTTTTTAGGGCGTAGAATTTAAGGTTTATGATTTAGAATTTAGGGCTAAGACTTTTTTTGAAAATTATAATAATTTATCTATAAAACACCATTAGCAAGGGGCTCATTAAAAAACCTCCCTAAGACTAAGACATATAATTTAATTTTTTAGTGTTGGGACACAAAAAATACATCAAAATTTTTGTCCATAAAAAACAGTCTTATAAAAAAATGCAGTCTTAACAAAAAAAAAATGGGTAAGGATCTATATATGGAAATTTTCAAATTAAGTGAAGTTCACTCTTGATAAGGTTTCTTACTTAGCTCTGTCATGATCTGAATATCAATATTATTGTTTTACCTCTTATAATATTTTAAGAACATATACTAAAATCTTAAACATGTGGATGTGTTATATATATAAATAAATAAATATAGGAAAATTCTACAACGGATGTCGCACACCGCTGAATACTACTAACGCAATACACCGCTGAGAACTATTAATTTTTTTAATAAAGATTAAAAATCTGAAGGACTCGAATTATAATTAAAATTATTTTAAAAGAAAATAGAAATTAGATTTAATAAACTTTTTATATTTTTATAGTATTTTTAATTGATATGTTAGAATCAAATATCCCAAAATCTTCGTAATATCATAAACCCAACCCCTTTATTTTCCTTCTGCCATCGTCGCCACCACCACCGTCACCGATTCAGCTGTGTATCGCGTTAGTTGTGTTCAACGGTGTATTGCGTTAGTGGTGTTCAGCGGTGTGTGACGCCCAGGGTAGACTCATCCATATATATATATATATATATAGGTTATGATCTACTTACATTAGGTAAAACTCAATTATTTTTACATATTTTTTAGACCGTTGGATGATGGTAATAAATGGCTAAGACTATTTTCTTATTTTATTTTTCCAAGTGATAATCTTCACATTTTCTATTGTTAATCTCATCCGTCCATTTTCCTTCATCCAAAGGTCCAAAAAAAGTGTAAAACTCTTAAGTTTTAATAGTGTAAGAGGATCCTATCTCTCTCTATATATAGGGTTAGGATTCAGTTACATAGTGTAAAAATTTTTAAGTTTTACACGTTTTTTCGATCGTTGGATGGAGAAAATGGATGGTTGAGATTAACTCCTTACTTTTTTTCCCAAGTGATAATCTTTACATATTCTATATTGTTAATCTTAGTCATCCGTTTCACCCATCAAACGATCCAAAAAACGTGTAAAACTTAAAAAGTTTTATACTGTGTAACTGGATCCTATCTCATACCTTTTTTGTGCCCTATTTATTCTTCAACATTAAAAAATAGAGTTTAAAATTTAAGATTTATGGTTTAAGGTGTGAGATTTACTTTTAGGGTTTAAGACTTAGGATTTAAAAATTAGAGTTGGAGTGTAGAGTTTAGTTTTTTAGTCTTGGGCATATAGATAAGGACCCCAAAAAAATATATGAATTTTGTTCATATATATGTGTGTGTTAGAATCCATTTACATCATGTAAAACACATTAAACTTTATATTTTTTATTGTTAAATAAGGATAAATAATTAATTAAAATTAATGATAAAAATAAAAATTTATTAAAAAAATCTTAATCATCTATTTATCCTCTTTAAAGTTCCAAAAAATAATTATAAAACTTAATAAAAATATCTAACAATATATATAGATATAATCGTAATTATAATCAATATATCTATATAGTAACGAAGTCAAAGTTATGGTGGAAGTGGGCCATGGCTTTCAAAATTTTATGTCTAAATGTTTTTAAGACCCTTCTTAATTTTAAAACTATATAACTTAAGTTTAGGTCTCTTTCAATTTTTTTGGTTCCATTGTATGTTAGGTCCTCTTAATTTTAAAATTAGGCAAATTAAGCTTTGGCTATCCATTTTTTTCATCAAATTGCATTTTAAAATTTTTGAAACTATTTGAACTAAGTCATGTTTGTCATTTTTCGTTTAAATACTTCCTAAATCTCTATCAATTTCAAAATTAAACAGATTAAAAAATGACAAATTAATATTTTTTAATTTTAAATCGATTATTATTTAAGTTTGTCCCTTTAAAGTTACATCTTGGCTCGGTCCTTGCATTTATATAACTATGACAATAATTGACCGTTATAAAATATAAATTAAATAGAACACACATAATGATTTAAATCGAGAACCGATTGTGTTAATTGAAAAAAAAATAGTTGAATCTTGTTCCATACCTTGACAAAAAGATTTGAAACAAAATTATTGGCTATAATCAATCATCCACAGAGCTCAAATTACAAACTTTGTTACTACCACCATGTCTCCTCCTACTCCTCCTCCGGCTATCTTCATCGCCGCCGCCGCCGCCGCCGCCGCCACCGCTACCACAAGTAATCGCAATTTCATATCCCAAACACGAAAACAACTTCTTTCCTTCACCCTTCCTCCCCTTCGATGACCTCACTCTGCTCGGTTTCATGTTATGGAACGGAGCGCCAACGATCGACCCGATCGGCCGCCTCTCCCCTGCCGCCTTTTCCCTCTCTTTCTTGGTCCATTCCTTTATTTGTTCTGATTCTTCTGATGGGGTTTCATTATTAACTTGCGGGGTATACAACCCTTTCGCGATCGCCGCCGCCACGATCGAGGCGGACGGTCCTATGTCGGAGTTGCAAAGCGAGCTGTTCACAATGCTACCGCTATGGTCTTCATTTGTTAACTTGAGGGAAACTTCGATTTTGATAACCCCCTGCGACTTCCCTTTGGGACGGCGTAATTTAAAAGAAGCGGTACCGGTGGCGTCGATCACTACTGACGACGGCATCTCGAGGATATCCCTTATGGGGACGTTAACGTATCCTATCGTAGCGTCTTTATCCCATGCAGCCGCGCAAACCTCCACGGAAATGGTGGCGTCCTCCGAGTTAAGGAACTTGCCACCGGCTCGGAACGTGAACGCGTGGTTCCATCTCGGGTTGGTTCCGCCGGCCTGGTCTACATTGGTGGCCTGCTTGTTGTCTTCGTCGTGTTCGAGCCAAACAACGGCGTAGGTCTTCATGTTTTTGGAGACCGAGGGTAAGTCTTGGGCGGAGACGAGGGTGACCTCGAGAATCCCGGAAGGCATTGTGGCGACGGAGCCTTTTTCTGGTGGCGGAGACTCGGCGGCGGAGCGGGGGATGATGAGGAAGAAACCTCTCTGAGCCGCGCTAGTGCCGACCAACGAAAGTTCCCCTGAAATTGAAGGGATTTGGAACGAAAAAGGAGGGGACATTAATGGCGGGTGATTCACGAGAAATTGTAGTAAAGTTAGTTAATTTCCGTTGTTTCTCAACCATAACTTTTATTTCTTCTCCTACATGTTTGAATAGTTTTTTTAAATTTAAGTTATTGATTAATTAAATATAATATTTTAAAAGCTTAAACAAAAAAAAGCCCTCAAACTATGCATTTTTCTGCTTTTGGCCCTTAAACTATGATTTGGGGCAAAATAGGCCTTTAAACTATCATTTTGGCCACTTTAAGCTCCTAAACTATAACTTAGGCAAAATAAGCCCTTAAACTACCATTTTTGGTCACTTTAAGTCTATGGTTATAAAAATATCATTTTATAGGCTTTTCTAACATATATAAATATTTATGTTTTTTTTTTAATTTTAAAATGTCATATATCAAAATAAGCCTCTAAACTATCATTTCTGGTCATTTTAAGTCCGATAGTTATTTAAGTCAAAAGAAAATTATTTCGACTAATAAGATGTTGACACATCACAAAGATTTTTTGACCAATTAATAGTTTTGGGTAGGGATGTTCAAAAATACCCGACCCGACTGACCCGACCCGATTACCCGAACATAAATAACCGGGTTTTTACCAAGAATTTTTTTTTACCCGGGTCGGGCCCGGGTCACAAAATTAAGAATTTTCGGATACCCGATTACAACCGGGTACCCGGATATATTTAAAATTAATATTTTTATATTCAATATACATATTTTTATATTAAACTAATAAAAATCTAAGATTTTTTATATTTTATATTTAATAAATACATATTTTTATATTAAACTAATAAATATATATTTTTTATTTAAAAATGTATATTTTTATATCCGGGTACCCAAATACCCGAATTTTCGGGTACCCGCAAAAACCGGGTCGGGACACGGGCCGAATTTTCTACTACCCGAAGATCCGGGTACCCGGATTTGAACTCCCCTAGTTTTGGGGAATAAAAGAAGAAAAATGATATAGTTTAGGTACTTATTTTGACCAAAAAATAGTTTAGGGACTTAAAGTGACGAAAATGATAGTTTAAGGGCCTATTTTGCCCAAAAATGATAGTTTAAGGGCCTATTTTGCCCAAATCATAATTTAAGAGCCAAAAGCAGAAAAATGCATAGTTTAAGGGCTGTTTTTTGGTTTAAGCCTATTTTAAATTATGGGTAAAATTTATGCCAGTTTAATTATTGGTTTTGTTATTAAATAAATTTATACATATATGACTGATGGAATATAATTATATTCTAATTGTTTATTATGTATTATGAAACAAATTGTAATTATAGTTATATACGTTTAAATTTTAATGTAATAGTAAGATTATTATCTTATATACTTACGGTGGAAAAAAGAATTCACAATCGGAGATATTTAGGGTTTTAGTTTATAGTTTAGGGTTTAAATTGCATGGTTTAGAATTTAGGACTTATTATTAGGATTTAGGGTTTATGGTTAGGATTTTAGGGTTTTAGGACTAGCATTTTAAATTTTAGCTTAAAAATAAACATGCTTGTGTAAAATTTTTAAAATTATTAATCATATACACTGATAGTGGAAAAATAATTTCCACACACAGGGTTATTTAGAGATTTAATGTTTTAGTTTAGGGTTAAAATTTAGGGCGTGGAGTGTAATCAAATACTCCATAATTACATCATTTCTCATTCTCTCCCTAAAAATTGAGGAGTGTAGTTGAGGCCTTCGATTACATTCGACATGTTATAATTGTGTAATAATATTCAAATCAAATTATATAGTGACTTTTCAAACTCACCTGGTCCAATTACAAGGGGACTTTTCAAATGCAACTAAATGTTATAAATATCATTTTAATCCGACATGGAATATATTTGAAACATTTTGGTCAACCAAGCCAGTAGTGAGATGACAAAGGACTTCACATTAGTCCTAGTTGACATTAGATTATGAATTCGCTCAGGACAATCTTTTTACCTTGTCATAATATTTTGATCAAATTTGTAAACACATGTATAACATTATTTATATATATAATGACATTATTTTGATTCGATATGATAAAGATATCAGATTGATTGAAAATTTTATGTGTAATAAATATAACCAACATCAATAAATTTAACGGTTAAATTATTAAAATGTTGATAGTAAAAATACATATAAAGAATACAAGGATGCATACGACCGTATAATGTTCCAAATGTATGGGAAGCTCAAGGAAAATTTAGAAAAGATAAATTCAGGTATACAACTTGTCATGTTTATATTCGTATCTGACATTCACTTTCGAATCTATGTAAGATAGAAAATAACGGTGTATGTATGAATTTAGAATGTCCAAGTTGATCTCATCTTAGTTCTAATTGAAGTTTGGGTAAACTCATTGGTTTTTGTTGGTTTTCCCTTAAGAAATTATATGATTTGTGGTGTGTTTCATTGGCACGGTGTAGCTGGTTCCCGGAGATATTGATTGCGGCGGACGTCGACCAAATAAGGCAGCTGTTTCATTATGTGTAATTATCGATTTCGCCTTAAAAACGATACATGATATGCATACACGAATTGTCAATCGATCAACCATAAAGAAAAGTATACATAATTATTTACGATAAATCGGATCGGGAAATGATCTTCGGGTAATTAGAGGGATACCAATTGGGTCTTAGTTGCCATTTTCTTCTTGCAGTCCAGTGAAAGCTTGCTGCAACATTCGAAGAAGAACAAGTGAACAATTATACCAACGTCTATGTGATTCGGAGTCTGAGATGAGTGTCGAATATGAGTATATGTCTTATGTGGGATGTATTCATTTTTTTAGCACACGTTTAGAGGTTCGTATCGCCACACTTATATTTGAAGTCGGCCAAGTGTTTCATGAAAAATGAAAAGTCGGAATAACATAACTGAACAGACAAGGAAAGGCAGTTGATCACGTGAAAGCTTGACAAAGTGTACCGCACATCACTTGATGAAATTTGGTGGTGAAGGACAATTCTCATCCTGAATGAACAAAAAATAAAGAGACAACCATTAGTCTGGTATCTAGCAGTAATATTCATAGGAAAACTCCGACAATCGAACCGGATTTTTATTTTCTCTAAAATATCCGTCTCCGACAGATATTTGGACAGACATTCGAAGGTATGATCCTCCAAATATATAGGAAAACTTAGGGAAAAAATTTTGATCACACCTGTAGTCATCAGAAACTTGTATGGTGAGCTTTTAATTCTTTGCTCTTGTATGTTCACAGGAATAATCATGTCGGTGCATTTTCGAGCGGGGGAAGCTCAATACAGGTTTACTTGGTTCGAGTTATACTTTCTTTCAAGTTCAAACTATTCCGGCGAAATCGAAAAAGCGACATCCTAGGTGATTTTCAAGGGAGTACATTGACCTGGATGGACCCTCTGGCATCACAAGTACACCATGTTCTGCTAAATTTTTGTATAGTTCTGCTGCCGTGATTTTCAATCCCTCCACTATGTCGAAAAATATCTGGTAACATAAAAGTAATTAGAGGATTATAAGCACGGTAACCGTTAAGAACGTCTGTTTATACCAATCGGCAATACTCCTCGGCCGTGTTATGAAGCAACTCTATTACTCAGTAAACTGAATCACAACTCGAACCGTAAAACCTAATTCGGATTGCATTAGCAAAGGGAAAGATTGTCATTAATGTAAGTTCAATAACTAGAATACTCACAATATTGGTTTCCACTGCAGCAAGGTTCACTCTAAGACCTTCAATTTGATTCAGCCCCTCTGAAACCATAAAAAACGGCATAAAGTCGATGAGTTTTATAGGCAAGTTCATGGACGAAAGCACCCGACAAAAGTAATGATTGCTCTTCCGGACTGTAAAATTGGGCGTATATAATCAAGGAAACTGATAGTTTTACCCGCTAACGCCTTTGCATTCATGTGATCATGCTCAAGCTTTCCAAGATTCTCGTGCAAAGTGTCACGGGGCTAGTCTTCTGCTAGACAACCGCGCGGCCTTAGCTGCTTTCTCGGCTGAAAACTGGGCTAAGTCACCTCGAAACTTCCTAAGTAAAAATACTTAGAAAAATCATGGAACAAAAGAAAACGATGGCAAAAGAACAAGAGAAAGTGAGTGAATACTGAGTTGTATTACTCGGGTAAAAGCTACAAATCAAGCAGTGTGATGAATGAATGAATGAAATGACCGGGTTGAGCCTCCTTTTATGAGAGCTCAAGACAATCAACGGTCAAGATTACAATGGATCAACGGTCCAGATGAGAGCCTATCCTATCCTCAACATTTGAATTTTAAATAAGAGATAAAGTGAGAATTATCTTTACAAATAATCACATAAATGATAAGTGAGATGCCTTATCGGATTTCACCATGGTAAATACTCGCTTGCTCATTTTACCATGGTAATTGGCCAGCTTTTTTGGGTCATTTGGCAAGCCCAAAATGTCTGTAGAGATAGGCTTGGGCTGCCATGGTTGCACTTGTCTCGGCCGCGGGCTTGCGGTCCGTGACATTCTCCCCACTAGTTCTAGCGACGCTCGTCGCGCGGCTAGAATGGTACCGGGTCGATCTGCTCCTCGAATTGCCATAAGGCATCGGCTGGTTCCCAACTCATCTCACACACTGGAAGACCTTCCATTGAACAAGGTACTCATGCCTTGGTCGATTTCCCACTTGATGAACGGCTCTCTCGAATGGATTGCTTCTACCTTTTCTCGATGAGACCTTTACTCCGATCGGCGCGCGGTGTGATTTGCCTCGATCCGATCATCCTCATCATGGTGATATGCCTTCAACAAACTCACATGAAACACCGGATGAGCTCGGATAGTTGGCGGCAACTCTAGTTGATAGGCCATGGTGCCTACCCGCTTCACAACTTTGAACGCCCTCATATCGCCGCACAAGCCCCTTGTGATTTGGGTTGCGCAAGATCGAAGTCGGGCTTGGCAAGGACTAGATCACCAACCTCAAAGTACACATCCCGACGCTGATCCGCCACTTCTTGGTCCGCTTTTCCGCTTTGCGCAAGCATGCACGGGCTAAGTCATAAAGCTCATGCCACCCTTGGCAAAATGATAGGCTGCTGGACTCGCCCCCGCACCCGGCCACAACCGCATTGGTGTAAGCGGCCGCCGCCCGGTTACAATCTCGAACGGACTCGTTTGTCGCCTCGCTCCGCCGCAAGTTGTAAGAGAATCGGGCCACATCTAACAGCTTTGTCGGCCACGCTGATTAGCACTCACATAGTGCCTCAAGTAGATCTCAACGAGTGCATTCACTCTCTCGGTTTGCCCATCGGTCCGCGGGTGGACACTGCCGAGAAGTTCAAGTTTGAGCCCAACAACTTGAACAACTCGCCCAAAACCTCCCGTGAACCTCGTGGTCCCGATCACCGATAATGGATTGTGGAACACCCCAAGATTTCACCACGTGCTTGAGAAAAAGCCTAGCTGCTTCCTCACCGACACACCTTGGGTGCTGGGATAAATGTCGATACTTGGAAAACCTGTCTACACACCACCATAATACTAGACTTTCCACAACAATCGGCAAACCGACTATAAAATCCATGGAAACACTTACCCATGGTTTCTCCGAATTGGCAAAGGCTGCAACAACCCCGTTGGACTCTTTCTCGCCGATCTTGTCTTGCTGGCACACAAGGCAAGTCTTCACATAGGCTTCAACATCACCGCCCATGTGTGGCCAATAATAGTGCTCCGCCATCAAGGCCAATGTCCGTGTATCCCGGATGTCCCGCCCACTTGGAATCATGGCATTCCTTCATGAGCTCCTTTCAATTCCATCAAACCGAGGCACAAAGAGGCGACGCCCACGAACAAACAACAAGCCTCCCTCTAGCCAAAACCTCCGGGTTTTGCCCTCCTTGGCAAGTTTGATCAATGACTTGGCCGCCGGATCATGTGTCAATCCCTCTTGATGCGCTCCAAAGATCGGTCCCCTCCGCAAACTCGCAAACTCCATGGTATACCTTCGCTTAGGCATCGCCACGAATTCACCTTCCCCGGTTTGTGCTCCAAAGTAACGTCAAACTCGCAAGAAACTCCCGCCAACGAGCTTGCTTTCGGGGACAACTTCTTCGAGTCAAGAAGTAACTATTGGCGACATTGTCGGTGTACACCACGAACTTGGACCCAAGCACATAGTGTCTCCATGTGCGTAGACAATGCACCACCGCTGTCATCTCCTTCTCATGGATTGTGTATCTCCGCTTGGTCTCATTGAGCTTCCGGCTTTCATATGCAACCGGATGTCCCTCTTGCATTAGGACCCCACCAATGGCAATGTCGGATGCATCAGTGTGAACTTCAAAAGGTTTGGTGTAACTGCAACACCAAGACAGCTCACTCACCATGGCGAGCTTGATCTCATCAAAGGCTTTTTCGCACTCCGATCCCCAATCCCACGCCTTGTCCTTCTTCAGCAAGTCGGTCAACGGTGCGGCAATTTTGGAGTAGCTTTTGACAAAACCTCCGATAGTAATTCGCCAACCCCCAGAAAGATCTCAACCCGTTACCTTAGTTGGCGCCTCCCATTCTTCAATGGCTCGAACCTTCTCCTTGTCCATTCGGATCATACCTCCTCCAACAATGTGGCCAAGGAAAGGAACCTCTTGTCGGGCAAATGAGCACTTCTCCTTTTGACATACAACTCATTTTCCCGCAAGACTTTGAACACCTCCCGCAAGTGTTCGACATGCTCCTCCAATGTCTTGTCAGATGACGATGTCATCGAGGTAGACTACAACAAACTTGTCCAGAACGGTTGTAGCACCTTGTTCATCGTGGTACGTAAAGTAGTGGAGCATTCGTGAGGCCAAAGGCATCACAAGATACTCGAAAGAACCATACCTCGCCACGCAAGCTCGCCTTCGCTCATCACCCGGCTATTCTCGACTTGGTAGTAGCCCGATCGCAAGTCCAACTTGGTGAACCACCTTGCACCACCAAGCTGGTCGAACAAGTCCGCAATGAGAGGAATCGGATACTTGTTCTTCATCGTGAGCTTATTCAAAGCCCTCGTAGTCGATGCACATCCGTAGGGACCCATCGCTTTTTTCGAACAACACCGCGCACCGTAGGGTGCCTTTGATGGGCGGATGTAACCGCATCTAGGAGATCATTCAACTGCTTAAGATCTCCTCTAACTCAAAGCGGGCTAGTCGGTAAGGGCTCGAGCGGGGCTCCGCGACCGCACAAGCTCAATCTTGTGATCAACATCCTCTTCGGAGGCAACTTTGGCAACTCAGCAGGCATCATATCCGCAAATTCCACCAAGACTTGTCCCACCTCATCGGGACTCCTCGGGCCATGACAAGCTCATCGCACACCAAGGTTGCTAGGAAGGTCGGCTCCTCCTGCGCGCACCGCCTTTGAAAACTGAATTATGGATAGAACTTTTGCACCTACTCCCGACCTCGCTCACCGGAACAATGCATTGATGCTTCGGATCTAGAATGCATAGACAATCCGCAAAAGGAAACAGGAAAGCGTTGATCCGTCTAGAAAACTTAACCCAAGCACAAAATCAAAGTCATCGAGTGGGATTACCTTGATGGCTTCCTTACCGGTCCAACCTCCAATGTCAAGTTGAACTCCCCTTTGCGACTCCCGCAATCGGTACTTCCTTGGCATTCACCGTTTTGATGGATCCATTGACTTCTCGATAGTAACGCCAAGTTTTCGGCAGTTTGTTCTGACATGAACAGCTTTAGAGGCACCGTGTCAACTAGTGCACTCAACTCGCCCGCAATAGTGATGTCGATTTAACATCAACCCCTTCTTCTTTCGACCCTTCTTGACCTCCATTGTACTAATGATGGAGCCAAGCTTCAGAGCCTCGCTAGTCTCGCCATCACCGCCTCCTTGACGGCAAAGCAATTCGTTCTTTTGGGGACAATCCTCGCAATATGCCCTTCTTTATGGCAATGGTAACACTTGCCATGCCGCTTGTCTTGTCCTTGAATCAGCATGTTTCCCATTCAAGGCTTATTCCCGCCACTCGAATCTTTGTCGGATCGACTTGACTTCTCCTTGTCTCCACCATGACCTGTGTTTTCGGTTTTGGTTTGAGGAGTCGTTTTCTACGCCCAATCTCAATGATGGACTCGGCAAAGAGTCAAGGCAGAGAGAGCTTGGTCACCCCCGTCGCTGCAACTCCATCTTCGCCATGGTTGCAACCCATCCATGAAGGTGAAAACCCATCCTCTTCACTCAAGCTCGGGACCGCAAACTCAACTCCATGAACTTTCGGACATGGTCCTCAAATTCTTGGCATCATCTTGTCTAAGTCGCCTCAGCTTTGACCGTGCCTCATCTTCAAGATACAGAGGATAGAACTGTTCTTTGAACTCATCTTTGAACTCCTTCCAAGTCTCAATGGCAAGTGTTTCCACGCTTCACATCTTCGCACCTACGCCGCCACCACGCTTGTGCAAGATCAATTAAGTAAATACTTGCAAAGCTTACCTTCTTAGCATCTTCCTCGATGCCCATGGCTTTGAAGTATTGCTCCATTCCCAAAGGAAATTCTCCACTTCGGGCGGACCTCGCCCCTTGAACTTTTTCGGTTTGGGGATATCTCCCGAGGTTCTAGAAACCGCAAAATCGCATTGTTCACAATCGCCGCTTTCAACACAAACAACTCGGCCTTGAGCAGTTCCACTTCCTTCTTCAGTTCATCTTTCTCTGAGTTGGAACCCTTTGCCTTGAGCTCCTCAACCTCCTCCCTTAGAGCAACCACCATGGCCTCTAAGGCATCGCCACGCATAGACATCTTCACATCCATCCCATTAAGAGCCTCCCCAACATCATCCTGAATTCCTCCAAGGACTCGAGCCTCTCAAATCCAACGAACTCAGCTTCTCAACATCCATTGACTCCAAAGGTTCCAACGTCGCCTTGGCCTCCGCCATAGACTCTCGAGCTTGGTAACCCTCCCCGGATCGATGTGATCACGCCCTTCGACGAACCCCTCTTGATTTGTCACCGTGGCCTCTCGCACCTTCTTCTTCATCGCAGTGTTCTCTCCATCACGTGCCATCTCGAATCAGCAACTTCTCAAAGCAAAACTTCGCCTGATACCACTTGTCACGGGCTAGTCTTTTTGCTAGACAACCGCATGCGGCCTTAGCCGCTTTCTCGCTGAAAATCGGGCTAAGTCACTCGAAAACTCCTAAGTAAAAATACTTAGAAACTATCATGTAAACAAAAGAAAAGCGATGGCAAAAGAACAAGAGAAAGTGAGTGAATAATGAGTTGTATTACTCGGGTAAAAGCTACAAATCAAGCAAGTGATGAATGAATGAATGAAATGACCGGGTTGAGCCTCCTTTTATAGTGAGAGCTCAAGATAATCAACGGTCAAGATTACAATGGATCAACGGTCCGATGAGAGCCTATCCTATCCTCAACATTTGAATTTTAAATAAGAGATAAAGTGAGAATTATCTTTACAAATAATCACATAAATGATAACCCGTGAACCTCGTGTCC
Source organism: Hibiscus mutabilis (assembly GCA_019671005.1). Classification (NCBI taxonomy): domain Eukaryota; kingdom Viridiplantae; phylum Streptophyta; class Magnoliopsida; order Malvales; family Malvaceae; genus Hibiscus; species Hibiscus mutabilis. The sequence goes on from CM033720.1 coordinate 57,972,647, forward strand.
CGATCGCGATAATGGATTGTGGAACACCCAAAGATTTCACCACACGCTTGAGAAAAGCCTAGCTGCTTCTCACCTTGGACACACCTTGGGTCTTTGGGATAAATGTCGATACTTGAAAAACCCGTCTCACGACCACCATAATACTAGACTTTCCGTCAACAATCGGCAAACCGACTATAAAATCCATGGAAACACTTACCCATGGTTTCTCTCGAACTGGCAAAGGCTGCAACAACCCCGTTGGACTCTTTCTCGCCGATCTTGTCTTTTTTTGGCACACAAGGCAAGTCTTCACATAGGCTTCAACATCATCGCCCATATGTGGCCAATAATAGTGCTCCGCCATCAAGGCCAATATCCTGTGTATCCCCGGATGTCCCGCCCACTTGGAATCATGGCATTCCTTCATGAGCTCCTTTCGAATTCCATCAAACCGAGGCACAAAGAGGCGGCGTCCACGAACAAACAACAAGCCTCCCTCTAGCCAAAACCTCGGGTTTTGCCCTCCTTGGCAAGTTTGATCAATGACTTGGCCGTCGGATCATGTGTCAATCCCTCCTTGATGCGCTCCAAGATCGGTCCCCTCCGCAAACTCGCAAACTCCATGGTATACCTTCGGCTTAGGGCATCGCCACGAAGTTCACCTTCCCTGGTTTGTGCTCCAAAGTAACGTCGAACTCGGCAAGAAACTCCTGCCAACGAGCTTGCTTCGGGACAACTTCTTCGAGTCAAGAAGTAATGTTGGCGACATTGTCGGTGTACACCACGAACTTGGACCCAAGCACATAGTGTCTCCATGTGCGTAGACAATGCACCACCGCTTGTCATCTCCTTCTCATGGATTGTGTATCTCCGCTCGGTCTCATTGAGCTTCCGGCTTTCATATGCAACCGGATGTCCCCTCTTGCATTAGGACCCCACCAATGGCAATGTCGGATGCATCAGTGTGAACTTCAAAAGGTTTGGTGTAATCTGTCAACACCAAGACAGGCTCACTCACCATGGCGAGCTTGATCTCATCAAAGGCTTTCTGGCACTCTGATCCCCAATCCCACGCCTTGTCCTTCTTCAGCAAGTCGGTCAACGGTGCGGCAATTTTGGAGTAGCTTTTGACAAACCTCCGATAGTAATTCGCCAACCCCAGGAAAGATCTCAACCCGGTTACCTTAGTTGGCGGCTCCCATTCCTCAATGGCTCGAACCTTCTCCTTGTCCATTCGGATCATACCTCCTCCAACAATGTGGCCAAGGAAAGGAACCTCTTGTCGGGCAAATGAGCACTTCTCCTTTTTGACATACAGCTCATTTTCCCGCAAGACTTTGAACACCTCCCGCAAGTGTTCGACATGCTCCTCCAATGTCTTGCTGTAGATGACGATGTCGTCGAGGTAGACTACAACAAACTTGTCCAGGAACGGTTGTAGCACCTTATTCATCAGGGTACAGAAAGTAGCTGGAGCATTCGTGAGGCCGAAAGGCATCACAAGATACTCGAAAGAACCATACCTCGTCACGCAAGCTGTCTTCGGCTCATCACCCTCGGCTATTCTGACTTGGTAGTAGCCCGATCGCAAGTCCAACTTGGTGAACCACCTTGCACCACCAAGCTGGTCGAACAAGTCCGCAATGAGAGGAATCGGATACTTGTTCTTCACCGTGAGCTTATTCAAAGCCCACGTAGTCGATGCACATCCGTAGAGACCCATCGTGCTTCTTCTGGAACAATACCGGCGCACCGTAGGGTGCCTTTGATGGGCGGATGTACCCGGCATCTAGGAGATCGTTCAACTGTTTGCGCATCTCCTCTAACTCAGGCGGGGCTAGTCGGTAAGGGGCTCGGGGGGCTCCGCTCCTCGCACAAGCTCAATCTTGTGATCAACATCCTCTTCGGAGGCAACTTCTTTGGCAACTCAAGCAGGCATCATATCTGCAAATTCCACCAAGACTTGCCCCACCTCATCGGGGACTCCCTCAGTTGCGACAGGCTCATCGCACACCAAGGTTGCTAGGAAGGTCGGCTCCTCCTTGCGCACCGCCTTTGAAAACTGAATTGCGGATAGAACTTTTGCACCTACTCGACCCTCGGCTCCACTGGAACAATGCATTGATGCTTCGGATCTAGAATGCATAGACAATTCGCAAAAGGAACGGGAAAGCGTTGATCCGGTCTAGAAAACTTAACCCAAGCACAAAATCAAAGTCATCGAGTGGGATTACCTTGACGGCTTCCTTACGGTCCAACCTCCAATGTCAAGTTGAACTCCCTTTGCGACCGCAATCGGTACTTCCTTGGCATTCTTTGTTTTGATAGATCCATTGGACTTCTCGATAGTAACGCCAAGTTTTCGGCGATTTGCTCGGACATGAACAGTTGAGGCACGGTGTCAACTAGTGCACTCAACCACGGCCCATAATAGTGATGTCGACGAACATCAACCCCTTCTTCTTTCGACCCTTCTTGACCTCCATTGTACTAATGATGGAGCCAAGCTTCAGAGCCTCGCCATCAACTGTCTCCTTGACGGCAGCAATTCGGTTCTTTTGGGGACAATCCCTGGCATTATGCCCTTCTTTATGGCAATGGTAACACTTGCCGTGCTGCTTGTCCCTTGAATCAGCATGTTTCCCATTCGAAGGCTTATTCCCGCCACTCGAATCTTTGTCGGATCGACTTGACTTCTCCTTGTCTCCACCATGACCTCTGTGCTTCGGTTTTGGTTTGGAGGAGTCAGGTTTCCTATGCCCAATCTCAATGATGGACTCGGCAGTAGTCAGGGCAGTAGAGAGCTTGGTCACTCCCCGTCGCTGCAACTCCATCTTCGCCCATGGTTGCAACCCATCCATGAAGGTGAAAAACCCATCCTCTTCAGTCAAGCTCGGGACCTGCAAACTCAACTCCATGAACTTTCGGACATGGTCCCTCAAATTCTTGGCATCATCTTGTCTAAGTCGCCTCAGCTTTGACCGTGCCTCATCTTCAGCATACAGAGGATAGAACTGTTCCTTGAACTCATCTTGGAACTCCTTCCAAGTCTCAATGGCAGTGTTTCCACGCTTCACATCTTCGCACCTACGTCGCCACCACGTTTGTGCAAGATCAATTAAGTAAATACTTGCAAAGCTTACCTTCTTAGCATCTTCCTCGATGCCCATGGCTTTGAAGTATTGCTCCATTCCCCAAAGGAAATTCTCCACTTCCTGGGCGGACCTCGTCCCCTTGAACTTTTCTGGTTTGGGGATATCTCCCGAGGTTCTAGAAACTGCAACAGTCGCGCTGTTCGCAATCGCCGCTTTCAACACAAACAACTCTGTCTTAAGCAGTTCCACTTCCTTCTTCAGTTCATCTTTCTCGGAGTTGGAACCCTTTGCCTTGAGCTCCTCAACCTCCTCCCTTAGAGCAACCACCATGGCCTCTAAGGCATCGCCACGCGTAGACATCTTCACATCCATCCCATTAAGAGCCTCCTGAACATCATCCTGAATTCCCTCCAAGGACTCGAGCCTCTCGAAATCCAACGAACTCAGCTTCTCAACATCCATTGACTCCAAAGGTTCCAGCGTCGCCTTGGCCTCCGCCATAGACTCCTCGAGCTTGGTAACCCTTCCCTGGATCGATGTGATCACGTCCTTCGACGAACCCCTCTTGGATTTGTCACCTGTGGCCTCTGCACCCTTCTTCACTGCAGTGTTCTCTCCATCACGTGCCATCTCGAATCAGCAACTTCTCAGCAAAACTTCGCTCTCGATACCACTTGTCACGGGGCTAGTCTTTTGCTAGACAACCATGTGGCCTTAGCTGCTTTCTCGCTGAAAATCGGGCTAAGTCACTCGAAACTTCCTAAGTAAAAATACTTAGAAACTATCATGGAACAAAAGAAAAGCGATGGCAAAAGAACAAGAGAAAGTGAGTGAATCTTGAGTTGTATTACTCGGGTAAAAGCTTACAAATCAAGCAAGTGATGAATGAATGAATGAAATGACTGGGTTGAGCCTCCTTTTATAGTGAGAGCTCAGTACAATCAACGGTCAAGATTACAATGGATCAACGGTCCAGATGAGAGCCTATCCTATCCTCAACATTTGAATTTTAAATAAGAGATAAAGTGAGAATTATCTTTACAAATAATCACATAAATGATAAGTGAGATGCCTTATCGGATTTCACCATGGTAAATACTCTGCTTGCTCATTTTACCATGGTAATTGGCCAGCTTACTTGGGTCATTTGGCAAGCCCAAAATGCTGTAGAGATAGGCTTGGGCTGCCATGGTTGCACTTGTCTCGGTCGCGGGCTCGCGGTCCAAGATTGCTCTTCCGGACTGTAAAATTGGGCGTATATAATCAAGGAAACTGATAGTTTTACCCGCTAACGCCTTTGCATTCATGTGATCATGCTCAAGCTTTCCAAGATTCTCGTGCAAAGCAACCAATGCAGCGGCACAAATGAAACCAACCTGCCTCATCCCTCCACCTAAGGTTTTCCGAAGTCTTCTAGCCTAAAAAAAAGAAGGAAAACGAATTTCAACAACGTATTTTCGTAAATTGCATAGATTTTTAGCTGCAGAACTTTGTTCTTTACCTTTGCAATAAAGGCTTTTGAACCAACGATGACGGATCCAACCAGAGCACCCAGACCTTTTGATAAACATACCTACAGCGTCGAAAATCAACGGAAAAGAAGAATAAAGAAAGCCTCTTAATATATACTACTTCAAATTGCAAGACAAGATGAAATAACCAACAATGTTGACACAAACCGAGACTGAATCGGCCGGTTGTACAAGCCGATTGACAGGAACTCCGAGCGCCTGGCAGACGAAACCCTCTGGTTAGATACTTTGAAAGAGGACAATTGTCACATAGATTTTATTTACATGGACATACACAGATCGAAGGCTAGTTATATGAGTGTACAGAGACAAGTTACTCACCACAGATGCATTGAAAATACGAGCCCCATCAATGTGAAGCTTCAAACCATGCTTCTTAGCTAGTTCACCAACTCTGTCTATTTACTCAACGGGCAAGCATTGACCCCCGGTGCTGCATTAAGTAGAAGAGAACTCTTAATGATATTACAGCCAACAAGCAATAAAAGTAAGAGTGAAGCGATTGAAAAGGGAGAAACAAATCGTCGAAGAACTTGGACTGAAATCACACATTTACCAGCTTCGATTCTCCGTCGCCCGATAAAAGATCGTGAGACACAACTTGAGTATAGCCTTAGAAAACATACTAAACCGAAACGATTTAAAAGCATATGATATCATTGTCCAACAGAAATCAAACAGAATTTCATAATCTTACTTCCCATGAGAATTCTCCAAGCAAATCAGCCTTGTAGTCGGGTACACAAGCTCTCCTTTTGGGTCTCTAATGGCAGCTTTGATCAAATCGATGTCCATCGTTCCATCTTCATTGTTCTTCACCGGCCTAGAATGCACACCTCCGATTGTCGAGATACCACCATTCTCATATATATGTATATGGGAATTGTCTCCGAGAATGACTTCACTTCCCCTAATATCACAATGGACAAGAACACTAATGAGGTTACTCATGGTACCCGATGGGACGAATAGACCGGCTTCCTTGCCCAACATCCTTGTGACTTCCGATTCTAACCGGAAGGCGGTCGGATCAGTACCCAGGACATCATCATCAACTTCAGCAGCTGACATGGTAGCCCTCATTGCCTCGGTTGGTTTAGTAACCGTATCAGATCGAAGATCAACCATTCTAGTCACCATTTTTGCTGAAATCAATTCCAGAAGAAAAAAAAGCAATTAGTCTAAACACCACCAAAGCAAAACAATCAAGTACTCATCGCTCCGAATCGATAACACGAAGCAAAAGTGATCCTTAACGATATTGGATGAATCCAACTACAAGGGAAGCAGCAACTTGAAGATGTAATGTTCCAGATTCGAATCTAAACCTATTGGATGTCATCTCTTAAGAATTGCTACATTAAGGAACGATATTAAGCCCGAATTCATGCCAACAACACCCTGAACTAGTCGAAAACTCGAGAAATTATGCACCAAAAAAATTAAAGGAAATTCGATAAATATAAAAGAACCCATCAAAGAATATGAACATGAATTCACTTTCCCATCCGCATGCATACTATATGTAGGCCGTGTTTACCTTTTCAAGCTCTTCCTTTCTGGTTTGCCTTAAAAACCCAGAAAGAAAAAATCCAAATTTTCTCTCTGATTTTCCCGGAAACTCAAAATTCCAGTGAACTTCCTTGACTGAAACAATTGAGTTCTTTATTTTCTGCAAAAAGAAAAACCATTTTAACAAACACAACAAATTCCACTTTACAACAAGGAATACAGTAAACAAAGTACAAGCAAAAGAGAAAACCAAAAAGGAAAAAACTTTTACCACTTCAAGAATTTTGAAGAATAATGTGATTATAATTTGTACAGCTCAAAAAACTCACCTTTTATAGCAAAAATCAACCAAATTGTTGTGAACAATCCAATGCAATTCAACAAACCAACTTGACATGAAATATTAATATAATAACTTTGGCATCTTATTCTTCTCGAAATTCATATCGGTTATACTTTAAAAAAAAAGACTTGCAAAGCTCTGAAGTCTGAACAACAATCCAAAATTCAACAAACCCCAATTTGGAATTTTATAGATATTTTTCTTTTTTCTCGAAATAACATTATCTATTAGGCAGAGAATAATTTTATAATCTTAATTTAAAAAATATTTTTTTAAATCATAACCCCACTATTTTTTAATACGTTACGCCATTTATTTGTGCATGCATATTATTCAAGACTGTGTACACACCACAACTTACCTACCAAGTCAACTACACTAATCATGTAAAAATTTATATAAATGTATGCGAATATCATCAAATTGATTCATATAATCAATTTTAAAACATGATATTCAACTGTTTCAATTTAAATTTCAACATATATTAATATCTGTCTAAATTTAAGTTGGGATAGAAAACTTGTAGAGATAGCATTTTGGCATCCAAAATTCTTTCTTTTCAATATTTTTTGTTGAAAAGTAAAGGGTTATATTAATATTTTGATACATGATAACTAATTCAAATTTTTGTTAAAAAAACTTTCTAATGTTTTAAAATTTTGAGAATTTTTGTGGGGTTTTTGATATTTTTAAATATTTTTAATGAACATTCTAGAAAATTTCAGGTTTAATGTATATTATGAGCCACATGACACGTTTCTAAATTTTTGTGATAAAAAATGAATTCAAATGACGTGCATCACGATTAAAAAGTTCAGAGAGCTAACTGAATAAAAAAAATTCTTTAAATATTAAAGGGATAATGAGGTACAAATTAAGTTGTTAAAATACTATTTAACCCAAAAGGAAATTATATTTTTATGGTTTTTGTTTCTTTATTTGATGGTTGGTTTCCGTGAAAGAATTCACCATATAAGAAATTTGTGGGCCAATTAAGCATTTTTGTCTTACAACCTATCACGACAATAGCAATGTTAGCAAAATTAGATCAGATTGATTGGTTGGACTGAGAATCAACTGGTGCAGGGGACATTTATTATATGTTCATGCATGTTTTTTTTTTTATAATGAACGTAAGTATTTAAGAATATGAACACACCAAAACTCACCTACTTTACATTGGGACTTGACTCAAATATATTACTAATGCAGAAACTTAGAGAAATTTATCCAAAATTTTATTCGTTATTCGAGCTCGAGTTTGATTCGTATAATTATTATGCTAAGATATTCAACCATCTCGTTTTTAACCTTAATATAATTGATCACAAGAAAAACATATATGATGAGCAACATTATCAGCTAAAGTAGTTGGTATTTAGCATTCAAATCCGCTTTTTTTAATCATTTCTGTTGAAAAAGAAAATGATAGTTTTATGGAGTTTTTGTTTCTTTATTTGGTGTTTGGTTTCCATGAAAGAATCCGGCATTTATGAATTAGTGGGTGGGCCAGTTTAGCTTGTCTTGAAAACTAAGTTTTCCATCTTAAGTTTCAACCTTGTAAGAATTTAGTTTCATCTTTTTTGACAAAACTGGAGAGCTAAAGTTTAACAGTATGAAACATGCTCCTAAACTATGAACGGCTAAACGGTTCCTCGATCCGAACTTGACCCGAACTTGATTAGACTCGCCACCTATAGTATGTTGCCATGATGTATAGCGAAACTGCTGATGCAGCGGTCACTATGAGTTCCTGCACATGAAAACTCGTTACTCGGCATGGTTGGAAGCAAATGAGGCAGGACCCAAGACTGAACAAATGCTATGTTACTCGGGTTTTGGGGTATCAGGTACAGGGTATGTTCATTTTTTCGAAATTTTTTCATATATTTGGCGGATTGTATCCTTGTACCCATGTCTAAACATGTGTTAAATAATAGTTCGATATCGTTACCTGGTTATTGTAGAGAAAAATGGGTATATAACCGCCAATGTACTCGATCAAATTTAAAGGACCAGTGTATGCCTGCAAGAATACAACCAACGTGTTACCGATGATGCTTCTGAGAGGAGATAATGAAACGTAGAAGCGATATGATTCAACTGAAACGTATGAAACATGAAAGAAAATCGTATAACCGAAAAGAAATATGCAATTGTGGACTCCAAGAAGTAAACTTTAGAGAAGATGGAATTTGAAGTTGAGCAACATCCCGTACCAGAGAGGCCAAAGCAATACAACCGAAAACTAGTGCAAGTGAACGGAGAAGTCTTTTTCCCATTCGGATGCCCCGCCCATCATCCTCACCTTCTTCCTGTAGTTGACATCAAAATTCAATAATCAACAATTTGAAGAAACAAATGTGATGATCAAAGTCAGTACAAGTTCTTCATTATGTGATATCACAAAGATAAAAAAAATGGACTTAAGCTCTATAAATATGACTCACTGTAAACGTCGGTGATACAGGTGGTTCAAAGGCTTTCAGCTTCTCGAAAATTCGATAAACAAATGCAAAAGCCAAAAACTGCAATGGTTTATATTCGACATTGCGCTTGATTAAAATCCAAGCTGTCTGCAAAGAAACAAGAAAAAATGAGGTGATAGAAAATACGAGAGCGATGAGTCCCAACGTAGCTGCTACACCTTTTCACATTAGCCTTATGCCTGAATTGATGGCTTAGAAGCAGAAAACATGTGCCCACTTCCTTTAGTATATACAGCATTATCTACGGATTTGCTAAATCGGTGCAATAAGGATGCTGGGGATCCATCATACTTACAAATACAGCGGAAATTGCCAAGTTGATGCGCATATCTTGAACACTAGACTTTGAGGGCCTGAAACACATCGGAATTCCACACAAGTGTATATATGATTACCAGACTATGAAATACCATTAAAGGAATCACAACAAGTATTAGCATTAAGATCAAGCCAGAACAGATGTAAGTTTTCGCCACCGTAACTTATCAAAAAAAAAAATTCATAAAGCTTTCCAATAAAATATCCCACGTCTATTAGTGTGGGATGACTATCAGTATTTCGTGCCCCGCCACAAGTAGCTCTCTCGCTCTTCAAATGATCGGTTCAAAGCCATGAGTGTTAAACCATATTACTCGGACTTAGGTATGAGTGTTGGATATGGATGTGTCCAACACATGTATACGTTCAATTTTATTTCAAGTTTTTCCATGCATAAAGCAATGAACATGAGACAGTCTAATATAGAAAATTTCTACTTATGAGTAGTTACGAAACCTTGGCCCCAATGGTACAATCGGCTGCTTATCCGCGTATTTCACATCCTTCGAAACCTGAAAAAAAATGAGGGGAAAAACGTTAAAGATAAATAGAGATTATCCCATAACAATCAATAATAGCCTTTCAATACAGGGGGAAAACAGATTTAGTGCAAGTGGTATCGAAAAAATTGATCTCCGAAACCTTCTTATATACTAGTGAATGAAAACTAAATATGTAAAGTGGTTTTCATAAATCAAAGGTAATACATTAAGGATTGTCAACTACGTACCTTAAACGAACCATATGTTACACCCTTCTTCCGATTCATTAATTGTGCCATCATGAGTTTGTCATATGCTTTCTCAAGCTGGAAAACATGTATTAGCAAACAGTAAGTACCACAAAAGTAAGAAGAACTTCTATATCCAGATTTTCGTAATGGAAACACAATATATAACGAGTAGGACATTCTTTCTCGGCAACACTTATATTTTAAGAGAGTCGTAACCTACAAGTGCAGCAGTAGCCTCATCGCCTCTCTTGTCGGCCTCTTTGGTTTTCTTGTATATACTTGCTTGACCTTTTCAAACCCCTCGATAGGGCTCACACCAAGGATTTGGAAACATACAAGAATTTGAAATACTCATCAATCCAGTCACTAGTAACTCGGTACTCTGATCTCCGAAGAACCAAACAACAAGAGTTCAAAGTACCTCGTATGGGTTCAAGTCACTTTCGGGATTAGAACTCCCTGCTGCAGATGAAGCAGCACATATCACAATTTTATTCTTCGGAAAAGAAAATCTCTGAGGAAACCTGATCGATTAAATAAATTGTCACAAACAATAAACATTTATAGCGAAAAGAAGACCAGACAAGCTAAAATTCAATTATCAAATGCCGGTAAGGATGCTCTATGTTACTAGTACTCATGTATAAGTGTTAGATACGAGTATATATCCAACATAGTTATGTTCAACTTCTCTAAGTTCTACCATGTATTCAGAGGATCTTGGTGTTCATATCCCAAATCTAAATATGCATCGTATACAGGTTTCGGACACTAGCACTTCAAGAAAAAAAAAAGAAAAGTTAGAGCAACATAGATGACCTTATTACATGGCATTCTACATTCTTATTGTTCAGAGTAATTCTAGAATTCGTAAGCCAGAAAACAAGTATAGCTTCAATAATACACACACATACATATGTTTACTAAAAACACATTCTTTACTACCAACGAAATTAATCTAAGTTGTAAGCAGCTTGGTATCCTTAAGCAGGTCTCGAGTTCGAGGCCTTGTGTATGCAGAAAATTCTGATCGGGAGACTCGCCCACCATAATCAGGTGTGCGACACGGGTCGTAGTCCGGATTAATCCGGACAAAGACCTGGAACCGGAAGGCCAACCGGAAAAAAAAAACTTTACTTTTCAAATGGGATTCAATCTAAAACCCACAAAAACAGAAAGAAACTGAAAGTCTGAAAACAAATGAATTACAGTTTAAAAGATTCAGTTTTTCTTGGCCTCTTTAAGCTGTCATTAGTATTATCCCAAAAGCTTCATAAAATGGATTCAGCTTATTTCATATGGAGAGTAATTCTATCCTTTTGGCTAAATTTCACTCACTATCCAACAAAGTTCGACATAAAAATCAAAGCTTTCTCATTTCTTCCATTTCTTTTCGTTCACTTTCCCACTATTTCTAAGAACCCAAACACCAATCATTGGAACAGAACAAAAAGAAAACTGAAAATTAGTTAAAAAAAAAGTTAGAATGAGCATTACCTGAGGTAGGAAGATGATAGCTTGGAGATTGAAGAGTTGTGGATAGAATTTGGTGGCGAAATTCTGGGTTTTGGACAATGAAGAACATTGGAGATTGTCAATGCCATTTGGGTTTTGATTTTCTTTCCGAGCAAACAGCGGGGGTTTTGGAAGCTTTGCAGAAAGGGTTTTGTAGGGTTCTTTTGTTTTTGGTAGGTTAACAGTTTGAAACAGCTATCTGTGTCTTCTTACCCAATCCCTCAATTTAGTCGATAGAGCCAAGCAGCTAATTTTCTATATTTGAGGGTAGATTCAGAAAAAAATTAAAATACAAGGTCTATTGTAGAATTTGACCATAATTTAACACTCGAATAAATAAATAAGAGTGATTATTCGTGGCGGTGAAAAAAATTTCTAACAAGCAGGTTAAGTTTGGATTAGAGATTTAATTTGTGGTTGGAGTTTATGTTTAATGGTTTAAAATTTAAAATTTATTGTTAGAAAGATTTAAGGTTACAATTTAAGTCATTAACCTTACTACCTATATTATAATCCTAACGTCTAAATTTTAATTATAGATCTTATATTCTAAACCCTTAAACATAAACTTTAAAGCCCTAAATTGCACAATATATTTTTTACTAAGATAAAAATATTTTTAAAATTTTTTATATATTTTTGAGATTATAAATTAAACGATTTCATTTTAATAAACTGCGCAGGGCCATAAACCTTTAAACCGCCCATGCCTTTAACATAATTAAATAATAAAATAGCATTTTCAAATCTGTTTAAATAAGGTCTAATCTAAAGTTTTTACAACATTTTTCATTTAAAGTATATATGTAATGGCAAATTTAACTCCAATTTCTGAAATAAATTAAGGGGCAATAAAAATCATAATAATAACAATTCCATCATATCAAAAATTCATAAGATACAAACTTGTGTAGCTCAGCTGACGGTGCCAAAGGCGGTGGAGCTTGTGTAGCCGCCTCAGCTGGCGGTGGTGGAGCCTTGTAACCAAGAGGCATTCTGAATCTGAAGTGAGGAGGAAGACTCCTCTTAGGAGCTGGGGGTGTTAATTTTTTTCGTTTTAACCTTTTCATAACGTTGTTAAAAGGTTTCGAACGAATCGCTTCCGGTGAAGTACTCGCAACAGCAGCTTCACCGGCAGCCTGGACTTCCCGGCAACTATTCGAAAGTAGGACGAAGCCGACGATCGTCGGCAACAGCAAAGCCACCACTGAATACTTGGCAATGGCATGATCCAGTTGCTGGTTTATTCGCATGATGGTCTTTGGATGTCAATGGCAAAGCAATATTATAGATGTTATATCGACGGTTTATTATTAACCGAAAACATTCGCAATCATAATAATTTTTAAGATTGAATATATATTTAAACAATAAATCATTCATCAAAAACATTAAACCACTCGAAAAATAATTTAAATTTATCGATTCGAGAACTGAGATACAGATAAGATCGATTAATTGTCAACTTCACTATAAATTCAGCCTTTACTTCGACCAGTGCCTTTGTTCAATATCTGTTGGTGGTAGGTTGGCTATTAATGTTTGTATTGGTTCGGTTAATTTTTCAATGATTTTTAAAATAAGAGATAATTATAAAATTAAACTCTACGCTAATTTCATAAACTATAATTGACTTGAAAAAAATTTAAATAAAGTTTGAGTTATAAAATGAGAATTTAAATAACTTAAAATTTTTAATAATTAAAGGATTAGTTTTTAAGTTCGAGTCGAGACCTACAACTTTACTTAATATATGTATATCATATATGAAAAATACAAAGAAATATATATTATTTATGGTTATAGAAAGCCATTTAAATTAGAACCAATTACTACCATGGTATTATAAATATCTACAATTAAATTTGAACAAAAACTAGAACAATCCGACTCGAATTTCATAAACTCGGCTTAAAAAAATTTCAAATGAAGTTTGAGTTATAAAATAAGACTCATAAACTCGACTAACTAAAAAAAAATTTACTTGACTCAATCAAATTTTCACCCCTAATCATAGTTAGGGGATTTGCCCCGTAAGATTTGGAAAATTTGCTTTCAACGCCTCACGTTTTTAGAAAAATCTTAATTAATTTTCAAAATTTTAGAAATTCTTGGTAAGTCTTAAAATTTTCGAATACTTCTAAGTATCCCACCAAATTTTTTGAAAATTATCATTAATCCTACTAATTTTTTTTTTAAAATAAAAGACTTTTGAAAATTTTAATTTAATCTCTCTAAATTGGTTTCCCAAATAACCGTCAATGATCTCTTCCAAGGTTCAAACATGTATTCTTTTTTTAAAAATACGCATATCTTTATCACTGCACCCGACACTTAATATATTTAATACAAATTATTTGATGTCTTACATATTTATATCATATATTAAATCTATTATTTGGTGTCATGAATCAACCCAACATCAATTCAACCGAAAATAACTAAATATTCATTCCCCGGATCATTGCAAAACTCGTTCAAGCTCGTCCGCCATCCCTTGCAACACGGCAGGTTTTCGAATAACCGCATTCATTCCCATTTGTAGGCATCTCTCCCGCACATGATCCTCAGCACTAGCTGTCAAGGCTATAATCAACGGCCAGATACTGTTGCAGAACTTACTGATTCTCGTCGCCACTTCAAATCCATCCATTTCCGGCATGTGAAGATCCAAAACAATGATGCGGAAAGAATTGACAGCATGGGTGACTGCACTAAGACATTCAAATCCAGAAGAAACAACAGTCACTTCGCACCCGAGCTTCTCTAGCAGCTTCTTCGTCACAGTCCTCTTTATATCATCGTCATCGGCTAGTAAAACTCGGAGACCTCTGATCCTGAGCTGGAATATAGTTGCTCTTAGGCAATTCCGGGTGCAAATATGGCTTTCTCAGTATATGATTGGATTTCAAAAGTGTCATACTCTGCGCAAATCCCAGGGAGTTCGTCGATATCTAGATATTACCTTGCATCATCTGCGAATACCAAACAGAGAGTGCACCATTAATATATGCGTTCGTACAACGGAATAATTTATCAGTAAAGGCAATACTCAAAACAAGGTAAAAAGTTGACAATTGAAACAAAACAACCAGAATATTCACCTGCACAAGCTTTTTACACATACTGAAATTCAAGCTCTCCTTACTGTCATCGCCGTTACTCTTCCTATCAGGAGAATCAGCCCGAGAATTGTCCCCGAGAATAGAAACTTCAATCTTCAATGGCACGGAATTATCTTGTGTGTTTGATATCCATTCATTTGTTTTGCCGTTCTTATAGTGGCCACCAACATCCGATAAAACCCGAAATAAGACTGATCCTCCTCCACTATTGATGTCTAGTAGGTAACCGACCATATGCAGAATCACTTGGAAAGTCCTCTCATCACCAATAACTTGGTCCGGCAATGAACTGTGAACACCAACTTCAAAACCAAAGCCTTTATAGACTGACAGACACTTGGCGAGGCACGAAGCTTCTTTGATCATGGAATGTAAGCTAAAGGGCCTCATATCAAGCACAGATCTTTCATCATCTTTTGTCGATATCTCGGTCACGTCATTTATCAAAGTTGTGAGAACACTGCTTGTTTTAACCAGTGTGCTGACAATGGTCTTCTGGTTTACGTTCATATTTTCATCTTGAACACCGAAAGTATGCCCAAAATCGAATGCATTGGTCTCTTCATGCCATGGCTCATCACTTTCTAGAAAGTGTTCCTCGCTTGGCTCGCCATCATCGCGTTCTTCTGTTCTTGCAGCAACAAACGATTTTGCTGACCCAATTTTTCCCTCATTAGCCGAGATTCTTCGAGAACTGCAGCATAGGACAGCGCTACCGCTACCTGATCAGCAACCACTTCAACAATCTCCATTTCCGGATAGCTCCAATTCCTCGAGTTCAAACTCGGAAGAACCAATACCAGAATAGCATAGCAAGTCTACCGATTCCGAGGTCCCCTCTTTAAAATTATAACCTTGAAGAATTGGCATCCTGATTGCCGCAACGGCACCTGCCTCATAAGATCCACTGCCACTTGCAATACCTAGTGCCGAGTCTGGTCTCAAGATTCTCACCCCTTCACTCTCTTTTACCTCCTTCACATCAGGATCATCAGCCGGGATACAACGGTGAAAACTCCTCGAAGAACTTGGTTTCAACTCATGAGTCAAACTCATCTGTGATTCGCTCCGGTCCGGCATCCACACTGCACAGTTGTTCAAATCTAAAGTCTTAGATAACTCAACCAAAGTAGTGTACAATATCGTATGTTTATCAACCGATTTCCGGATTTCCTGCGTCAACATCCGAACGTGCAAACCAGCTTCCTTCTTTTTCTTCATCATACCAACATCTTGGTCCGGTTCCAATACATTCTGCCTCAAGAAAAGCTCCCTCACTTTCCATTTAACAAAGGGATCAAAGGCAAAAGCTCTATCGCAGTGGCACACGAGACAAGGGCAGTAAGGAATTTGGCAATTCTGAGCGATAGCATCAACCGGAACGACGAGTGAGGACCATAAAAATTATTTTCTAAAACATAGTGAAATTTAAAAATTAAAGGCTTTCAATAAAGAGCATTTCAGTGGTATATACCATAGGGCGTTGGGAAAAAAAAGTTGAGTTTGAGCATATTCAAAAGTTGTTGATAGAATGCCCTTCTGCTGAGCTTGTAAACAGGGAGAAAGTGATTCAAAAGAAGTTATCTGATTTAGAGAAAGCGAAAAAAAAATTATCAGCAAAAATCTTGTATTTAGTATGTAAAAGAAGGTGATCAAAATACATCTTTCTTTTTTAGGAAGGTAGTTGTTCGAGAAAGGAAATGCACTATACAGGCTTTGCAGAATAGTCAGGGGCAGACTTCGGATACTTTTAAGGACATTTTTGCTGAGCTTGTGAATTATTTTTCTGGTTCTCTGAGCTTAGAGGATGAAAATGTTGAGAAATTTCCAGATGAACTGCTTATGGAAATCTTGAGTTGTGAGGTGTCTGAAAGCATAAAATCTAGTTTAATTGCTTCGGTTACTGAGAAAGGGATAAAAGATGTATTGTTTGACATGAATGGGGACAAAGCCTCTGATCCTGATGGCTATTCTGACAGATTCTTTCAGCATGCATGGAGGATTGTGGGAGGTGACTTTGTGCAGGCAGTCAAGAATTTTTTCTCATCCTGTTATCTACCTGCTTCTTTTAACTCCATTATTCTGACTTTGATTCCAAAAGTGAATGTGCTTGTACATGAAGTAGACTTTAGGACTATTGCTTGTTGTAGTGTGGTTTATAGATAACTAAAAGAATTGTTTTTTTGTTGTTGTTGAAAGAAACTAAAAGAATTGTTAGTTGGCCTGCGAAGTACCTTTCATTTGCTGGTCGTTTCCAATTTATTCAGTCTGTCATTTTAATACTCAAAATTTTTGGTGTCAGATTTTTTTTTTGCCATCCAAGGTGGTAAAAAAGATTGCTTTTATGTGTAATACTTTCTTGTGAAAGGGCTCTATCGAGTTTGCTAGAGGTGCCAAGGTGAGTTGAGAATTGTGTGTCATCCGAAAAGTGAAAGAGATTAGGTCTAAAGGACATCAAAATTTAGAATAAGGCTTGTTTGTTGAAGTATATCTAGCTTTTTCTCACCCAAGCTGGATCTCTTTGAATTGTTTGGATTGAGAAGTACATGCTTAAGGAATATTCTATCTGGGCTGGGATGCTTCCTCAAAGAATTATCACAGCTGGACTTGGAAGAAAATACTTAAGCTGAGGGTATAATGGTTGTAGGTTTGGAATGGTACCCATGATATTTTTAAAGCTCGGAAAATTTGGGAAGAGATTGACATAAGCAAGAGAAGGTAGCTTGGGAGAAAATAATTTGGGAAAGTCCTGCTATTTTTCGTTATTCCTTTATTTCTTGGTTGGTTATTCAGAATCGGTTACCAACAAAAATCAGAAAGGCTGTTTGGGGCTATTATACTGATTTGCATTGCTTGCTTTGTGGAATAGGTGAAGAATCCAAAAACTATCTTTTTGTAGAGTGCAGGTTTGGGATATGATTTTGCAGCACTGTGGCTTCACATGGGAGGATTGAGTAGGGTGGGTGCAGCAGTACAACAAAGGTAAAAATTTCTTTGGCTGTTATTGTCAAATTGGCTTAGGACTGCTTCAATTATCTTCTATGGCAGAGAAAGAAATTATAGGTTGCATGGGAAGCCTGCTCAACAAGCTTTGGGATTGTTTTTGCGTATTAGAAACGAAGTTGGTATGAGATTATTTGGTTATAGTAAAATTTCTAATGGTTCAGCACAGTTAATTGATAGATGGGATTTGATTTGTAATTAATTTGTAGTGATTGTGGCGGTTTTTTGTTGGAGTTTCTTTGTTGCTTTGTATAGGGATTCTTTGGATGAATTAATAAAGGCTGATTTATCCCCAAAAAAAAAGAAATTTAAAAATTGATAAACTCGTGTTTTTAAAATTTAAATTTTCTTATTTAAAAAATTTTAAATTTTTTATATTCTAGTATTGTAAAATTGATCAAATTCAAGAACCAAAATATAATTTATCCCTAAAATGAAAGATCTTGAAAATTGCAATAGCAGGACCCAAAGTTCTATGTGAAGAGAACCTAGACACGTTAGGGTAAAATTTGATACACAGGCTGTGTAAAATTAATTTTACACAAGCCTATGTATTTAAACTATAAAAACCCAAATCCTAAATTCCTAACTCTAACCCTAAAAAAACTAAACCCTAAACCTTAAACTCTAAACCCTAAATTCTAAACACTAACCTTAAATTCTAAACCCTACAACCTTAAACCCTAAACTAAAAGCCTAACCCCTAAAACTAAAAGGCACGATTAAACTAAAGTTTACACGACATGTGTATCAAAGTTTTTTCCTACACATTATCCCCGGCAACTTTACCAAAATATGGTATCAAATTTTTTTTTTCCAGAAATATAGTACCTCTTAAATTATTTTCAAAAATATTATATTTTCTACAGTAAAAATAAAGTCGGATTGAAAGGATTCCGACTTTGAACAATGTTTGTATTTTTATTAAAAAAATTTAAATTGAACTAAAATGGTTCCGACTTTAAACAGTGTTTTACAATGAATTCGGATTGTATTCCTACCGTCTTCAATATTTTCAATTAAAAAATAACATAAACAGTAAAATCGAATTGTATTTTCACCGACTTCACTTTTACTATAACAAATACTATATATTTGAAAATAAAAGCAGGTTACATATTTCTAAAAAAAAAAAATCCCGTTGCCATATTCATGGCATTTCCCCATTATCTCCTGGTCAAAATAATGTATTACTTATTTTGTTAGAATTGTTTAAATTATCTTAAGTTTTGTTGGGATTTAAATAATTAAATTAGTTATTGTTTAATTAAACTAATGATGACTAATAAGTTAAAGATTATTTTAGAGTTAAAAGATACATACGTGCGTACATAAATGATAAATATATATATATATATATATTACTTTCACTATCATAATAATATTTGAACTTCATTAAGAGCAAGCACATTTAGATGGTTGGTTAAGTTGTTCATATTTGTTCTCTTATATTTTTCCAAATCATAAGTTTAAGACCCACTAAAAACACTCTCATTCTTCCCCTAGAGTTTTCCTTCTCCTCCCTCTAAGTAGGATTAAGATTATATTTAAAATTTATCAAAAAAATTAAATTTCAGTAATGGTTGTGGGTAGAATATTTCCTTATAAATAATTTGAGTTTTAATAATGAAATTTAAATAGTGTGAATTTGTTAAAAAAATAATTAATTTTAAAAGATAAATAAACTTTTAATCTTTAAATTAACAACTTTTCTTGTATTGATTTCTTATTGCTATGGGTAAAAAAAGTCGGGGACCATATTGATTAATTAGTTAATTAATAACACGTTATGTATAATATCATAATAAAATTGTGACTTTAATTTTTTTTTAATTGAAATTAATTTAATATTTTAAAGAAATGAATTTATTCTAATTATATCATAATAAAATTGCTTTGAATATATTTCAAAATAAATACAAATCTTTTTGTTTTTGAATTTGAATTCAAATACATGACAAAAATAATAGTATTAAAAAATTAATGTTTTTTCAAACACCCTTCATTTGTAGTTTTCATATTGAGACTTGCAATATTAAAAAAATCTATTATAATTAAGATATTAATTTACACATTAATACTAAATTCAAATAATAATTACAGGTTTAGTCATTTTTCCTATTTTATTCGGAGCATTCAAACTCAAAGCTTTGAACAATAATAAGTAAAAGAAAACATTTCAACTACTAAACAAAGGACTAGGATTCCAAAGCCTTATCTCCTTGTTCCATGCTGCATATTATAGGCTCCATTTCGACATCGGTGAGAGCATCCGATACCGCCCTAATCAATATTGAGTAATGTTCTGTTCAGTAGCACGAGAGACTCGCATATAATCGGACGTCGAGTTACGAGTAGACCTTCCCCACCGTACTCCAAATGGAGCCTAACGTGCCGACCTGTACATGCCTATCATATTACACTCTGGAAAGGTGGAAGGGCCATGGAGTTGTACATCAATTAGGTCTTCGTAAGAAAAAGTTGGTGACTTAAATATCTACGACGAAACAGAGTTCCGTCCACAAAACAAATGTCTATCCGCCGAGCTGATCATAGTCCCCAGGAGTTTGACCTGTTTTTCCTGTAATAGATATTTACTTTCAGCATTTCTCAGTGTGAAAGTATGCATGAGCGTATATGTGTGTCGGTGTGTGCACGCACACAACACTCTAACCTGTTAATTCGAACCCGGTTCTATCATCTAGGGCAATCCTCCAATCTGTGGACCGAGGTGCCATATGCATGCACTGTGGTTGCATCAGGAAATGACTTCCTCCGAAACTTTGATGATCGTCATTTCCCGTAATCAGGTTTCTTCCTGAAGTTTCAAAAGCCGAGTGAAAGGCAACATTAGTTATTGAAGTCCCTCCAACCGGAGATGGCAACTTGCTGCCGGAGGCATCACCTTTTGCCCCAGCACTAACATCCTTCTTGTCGTCTATTGTAAATGTACCGACAATAACCTGCACAGGCAATAAATTGAGCATTTGGCTCAATGATAGATACAAGTTCTCCCGATGTTCGTTCCAATCCCCTTCCCCGAATCAAATAATAATAATAATACCTGAACTGAGCCAGCAGCCTTTAGAGGTCCACCAACTCCGCCACCAATAATCTGGCCATCTGCACTTGATAGACATATACTGAGCCCACCAGTTCTCCCTCCTATTTTATTCCGAACGTAAGATCCCGATAATGAAATGATCTCAAACCGACCCTAATATCATGTCACCGAGAAAACAAATCATATTTTGACAGTACAAATTAGAATGTTTTAAGCAAATACGTTGCAAGCTAACTGAAACGGTAAAAATAAAAAGCTAATATCAAGGCAAGCATACGAGACATTTTAGGAACATGGGCATGGCAATTGCATCATAAATATAGAACTATCTTGTTTGATAGAAAATAATTACAATAAAACGAGCAAAAGAAGCAGTTACCTCATATGCAATGTTACCACCGGATGTTGCTGGTTGGCGAAGAGATGCATTCGAGATTGTACCAGATGCGGACAGAATACATACTTCACGCTTGCTTTGTTGCATGAACATCATTATTTTTTGGCTCACATCCTATTGTATCGATATACCACGTCAAGAAGGTGAGGAAACAATTTAATTAACATATAAAAACAATACTAAAAAAAAACAAGACTGTTGTAAATCAAATTCGTAAATATCAACAATAAAAAAATACTCTCATGACAATGTTTATCGGGCATAAAAACTTTACAACGGACACCTATAGAAAACAAGGGCACACAAATGGGAAAGTCCACCAGCCTCCCACCAACTGCAAAAAGATAAAGGAAAAGAAAACAAATACGGCATATGCTAAATACCCCAACTCCAAACACAAAAATAGAAAGAGAGAGAAAAAGCAACTGGAAACATTGGAAACACTCTCAGTAAATTTTCGATAATGACTACCATGTCCTGGTATTGTTTGTAACGGATCATACAACCTTGAAAAATATAAGGATTTTATATAGAAACACAAAGTTACACGTCTTTTTTCTTTCTTTCTTATAAAGAAAAAACAAAAAAAAAACCTCAGTTTTTTTGCCATTGATGATTTCCCACAACTCTTCTATTAACAATTCTAACGGCTACTAGCCTACTAGAGCACTGCTATTCGGATTTTGAAGTATATTATTATCTACAAATATGACATAATCAATAGGACATCTTATTTAACCAAACCATGCCAATTTTTTTAAGGAAATCAATGATGTAGAAATTACATTTTAACAGATTATAAAAATTACAAGGAAACTGGTATGAATCAATATCTGTTCCCACTGGATATGTATTAACTAATGCCAACACGTATTCAAAGTATTAATAAAAGTTTCGGTAAGTAATGAATGCCATACCTCTCCTGCAACTACATCGACAACATGTGGAGTAAAACCTTGACCAGCATTGCCTGCACGTTTAGAGGGTAGAAAGAGCAAGACTTTAAGTATCAAACTGCAACTGCAAGCCATATATAATCAAACAATAACTCAACTTCAGATTCGAACATCATACAATCCCATTGAACATGAAAAGGCTATGAAACAGATAGATCATTTATATTCACAATATTATGAATCAACAAATAATAAGCAGAAGAAACTAAATATATGCATCTATTTGTCTTTATCTAAACATTGTACTAAATATAAGCATGTGAATGCGTTGCATTCTAGCTGAAAGTAAACCAGATGCACTTCGATAATGAATCAACTGCTCAACGCAACTAAGAAAGTTGAGGAATACCGAATACCGGAATGAACTAAGACATTAATATATAAATTTAACAGGTTAACCCATAATGTAACAATGGCGATCACACAGATTAAAGCTAGATCACTTTTCCTATTCCGAAGGTTTTACAAAACTGCAGCAAAACCATCTTCAAGAATTTAAAAACCTAAAGATAAATTGTTTATGGAAAATACCATACATTGATTGAAGACCTAAAGGTAACTCATCAACTGAAGTTCCATCAAGGTACAAAATACACTACACTACGCAGAACTTTATGAGGTTATTTAAACAACCAAAAATTAAGACAACTAATCATTACAGAAAGCATTTAAAACCATCTAAATTTTCAACAAATTTGCAACAAGCTCCTCAAGCATCTACAAATTCACAACAGATGCCAAAATATGAGACTACTAGAGGAAAACACATGGAGCAAACAAATGCAATGGTTCATACTCAATAAACTAAAACAGCCTTAATTTCAAGAAATTTGCAATAAAACCCCCAGAAAAAGTGAAAATTCAATATTAGGTACCAAAAAGAAAGAATATAAAAAAAATCCAACCAGAGCAAGCAAAGGCAACATTTTCACAAGAAATACATCAAAATCCCATCAGTTCCAACACTTGCAACAAAAGCCTCTCCAATTCTTTTAAAAAGGGTTTATCAAAAGTAGACTTACTTTTTTCAAAAATACCCCAACAAAGCAATGCACCGAAAACCCTATCAAAATCTAATAAATTTGCAACAAAACCCACTAAAGCCATCAAATTCACAAAAGGGTATCCAAAAGTAATAAACTTTTTTTTATCAAAAACACCCACCTAAAGCAACCAACTGAGACTTCTTCGAAGACCCACCAACGCCTAGACCCAACTGCTGCTGCTGTTCTCTCCGCACCTTGGAGCTCAACGACGCCGTTTTCTTAGCCGCCATGGCCTGTTCCGGGGTTCCATACTTCCTAGGCCTCCCTCTCTTCCTCCTCGCCGGCCCCAACGCCGACGTCACCGCCGGAGGCACCGAGTTTGGGTACACCATGTGGTGGTGGGACCCTCCTCCCCCTTCATTGGGTAGAAAAAGCCCATTGGTCGGTGACGGAGTGGCGGCGACAGTGTTGGAGTTGTTGCTGGTGAAGTAGTGTTGTTGTTGGGTTTCATTCCGTTCCATTTTTGAGGTGTTGCAGATTTTTTTATTTATTTTTTATTGTGATAATTTCAATTTTCGGGATTATTTTAGGGATTTTTAATTTTGGGCAGACGAATCTGGACCGTTGGATTTGGATTTGGGAAGCTGAGATGATTGACTTTTGACGTTTGTCTGATGAGAGATATATTTATTAATTGGATATTTTATTTTATGGCTTTTTGGGGTATTTTGGGAACTGAAAATGTTTAGATTCCGAGAATCCTTTCGTTTGCTTTTGAGTATAAAGGAATACACTCCTGCAATTGGACAATTTGGCCCCTTATCCAAATATATCTAGATTCTTAACAATTATATATATATATATATATATATATAAATTAGAATAAACTACATATGTAGTCACTAAAGTTTGAATAAATTTTCATTTTCGTCATTGATGTTTTAAAAATACATTATAATCACTAATGTTATTGACTTATCACAAAATAATCACTTAAACGTTAAGTCTAGTTAAGTTTGTTACAAAAGCCTGATGCAGTATGTTTAATAAAATGATTAATAATCAAGTTAACATCTGAAATTTTAATTTGATTCTTTAACAATTATTTTAACCATCATAAAAATCAAAAGATTAAACATTATTTAAACTTCTCTTTTGAGCACATATCATCTTTTTCAACTTGAATAAAAACATTTTCAATCAAATAGCATACTTGTCATGTCTTCATGCTGATTATCAACTCTCTTTTTTCCACTTGCCTTTTTTTTTCTTTCACCCTTTTCATTTCTTTATCGTTCGTTATGGAGATTGTCTTCTTCATTAGATAATCACTCCCGTTTTTTCCAACATTAGATGGTCTTTTTTTTAGAAAATGTCAAAGTTTTTTTGAGTTAATTATAACTTGATTTTCTTAAGCCGATGTTTGTGTTACCGGGAAGAACAATGTCATCCTTGTTGTATCTAATGCATCAATTCCTGGAGTTATAGTCTGATGGTAGACGCTCAATGATATAGCTTCTACTACTGTTGCTTAGTATAATCATCTATTCTAGATTTTGTAGACTTCATTTTTCGAGATTATAGATTTTATTAGATTTTTTTATTCAATAAAATTTGCTACTATTATTATTTTTTAAAGTTTACTCATTTTAATAAAAGCCTCCTAGCCAAGTGTACGGGTAGAAATTGAGTGAGAAATATCTAAAAAGTTATGGGAATTTGAATCGACGGGATGGAGAATAATTAAAATTTTTACCTACAGGGACGGGTATGAGAGAAGTTTTATCACCGAAACTCATATGAGATGAGGACATGGATTGTTATATATGAACTATAGGATAACCGAACCATAACCGTATAAATAACCGCGGAGATTCTAAAAAATATTCGCAAGGATACCAAAAAACATATATTTATTTATCTATATACACCTAATATATATATATATATATATATATAAAATCCTAACTATATTATTATCACTTTAATTTTCTCTCAAACCTAGTCACACTCAAGTTTCTCAACATGTTTCTATCTTAGTTTTAGCCGAATTTTATATTTTAAACTGAATTGATCATTTATTTTGGTCAATAAAATAGTAATTTTGTTTAATTTTTTCGGATGAAAATTCTTCAAAAATCGCAGGGATCCGCATAAAAAAATATAAGGACAAAAATTTCGAATCATTTAATAAAAATTTCTCAAAACTGTAATCGTAAGTGGGAAGGATAAAATGAGGAATACAAAACCTTATTGTGCCTTCCTGTTTGATCAAATCAAAATTAGCTAAGAAATCATAGACACATATTATTATTTTATGAATTATAATATGGTTGCGGCTCACTCGAACTTGGACAGGGAAAAAATTCTAGTCATAACCCTTAACTAAATTTATCCATAGATAGGGTTGAGATCGGATTAGTTCAGTCGAATTTTTTTATAAAAATTGTTCATAATATTTCGATTCGATTCTCAATCTTTCTATATTAATTTTAAATTCTAACTTTTTATTTAAAAAATAAATTATCCATGATATTTCGGTTCTTGGCCTTTCAATATTAATTTTAAATCTCAACCTTTTACTTTATTATGAAACGATTATTGTTTTCTGTTTTCTTTTTACATTATTTGATAAAGTTTTAATGTTTTTTATAAATGAGGGAGAGAATTTAAATGTAAAAAAAGAAGTGCATTTAATAATCTTTACAAAACAAAAATAAACCAATAATTAACTAACGTCCACCACATGTGATAAATTATCATGCAACAAAGCTAAAACGTCACTCGGAGCTGCCGTGAATAAACTACGAACCAAATCAACCTCCTCTAAGGGAGACACATGCATAACCCGAGACATCTTAGCTAGACCATCGACAACTTTGTTAGCCGTTCGAGGAATGTGACAAACCCGAACATCTCAATCTTTGGCTAACAAGTCTAAAATAACCTGTAATATCAACAAAGAACCCTCAATCGGATCTGAATAACATGTTATAAATATTTTTTTAAGATAGTGAAAGATAATTAATTATTTTAAAGTTATTTTTAATATTAAATATTTATTTTTACATTATAAATGAATTAAAATTATTATAAATTAAATAAAAAATAAATTTTAATTCAAAAAAGCGCGATTCTCAAACTTGTGTACCGTCTACCACTACGGTTCAAGTCGGTTGTTTGTTTTACCGTCTCTTTGCTCATCTCTATAGTATTTTTTTATTTAACGCAGTTGATTATCCCCTAAACTTCTAAATATGGAGAAATTACACAGATATTGTACATAATTTCTTCCCCATAAATATAACTCAAATTAGATTATTTCTATAAATATTGTATTTGTTATAATGAAAGTGAAGATAATAAGAAAACCTACCGACTTTGAATAATATTTTGATATTTTACAATAAAAAATTAAAGATGATAGGAATACAGACCGACTTTGAACAATGTTTTTTGTGTAAAGTGACCTATCTTCATCATTTTTTAATAAAAAATTGAATAAACAATGAAGTCGGATTTGAGTGCACCCTGACTTCACTTTTACAGTTCAAACTACAATGTTTTTGTAAATAATTTTGCTTGTGTTATATTTGTGGGAAAAAAGCCAACAACAATAAAAATGTAAAGCTTCCCTCAAATATACTATTTTTTAAAAAATTTACATTATATTTTATTATTTACAATTAAACTTAAATGAAAAATAATTAATAAATTTAATTTAAGCTCAATTTATTTATCGAATAATAATCAAATCCTTAAACATGTCTAAATCTGTCCCATTAACATCTCTATGTAATTTTCTTTGTTTTTTTACTTATATATATATATATTTGTGAACAAAGAGAGAATCTCTTATGTAGTTGAGAGTTGAGACAATTATGGTGAAATAGATACAACATTGTACCTTGTTACCTCTCTATTTGTAATTGTGATTAAGAAAAAATTTCATGAAGCTTCCCGTACAAGTGGGATTGTTGTCCTTTCTATTTGATCAAATCAACATTAGCTAAGATTTCATAGACACGTATATGAAACATTTTAATATATTGTTACAAGGTCGAGGGTTCGATCATCGCTCTAAACATGAGACGAATTTAAAATTTATGGTCAACATTTATTTTTATATAGACTAAGAGAATGCATAGAATTAAGTCATCGAGCTCACTCTAATGAATTATGAATACCTTAAAAAATAAAAAATGTATATGTCTACTCTAAAAAATGAAATATTTTTTCTATTATTATCTATACACTGATAATGAAACTTTTTGTAATTAGAAAAAAATGAAATCAGTTAGTTGAGTTACTTATTTGATCAATGCTGGTAAAGATTGATTTTAATGTATACTTGTTGATAAATTGTTAGCTATCGACTAAATTAGTGTGTGTTTTCATTCGAAATTGCAACCTTTAACTAAAGCAACTGTTACAACCAGAATCAATCATTAAGATGAGACTCGAACCTTTATACGGATAAACCAAGACATAAATCGTTGTTAACTGTACCAAAATTCATTAACTTAACTAAATTAGTGACTAAATGAATAAAATTCGTCTGCCTTTTTATATATCTCATCAATAATTTTTATGCCATGTGTATTATCATAAATATAAATAATCAATAAAATAGTAAAGAAGTCATTAATACATATGATACAAAATCATTGATAGAGCATATAAAAAGCATAAAATGAACAGACGAATTTTATTTTGTTTTAAATATAAAAATAAATAATAATGTCATTATCAATGGACAATTGTATTTTAAGCAATGTTATTGCAAAGGAAAATTTTACAATGTACGACGAACACCGCTGAACATTATTAAATTAATTAATAAATATTTAAAATTTTAAGAACTCAACATACAATTAATAATTATTTTTAAAAAATTCAATTAAATTATTTTCTATATATATTAAAAATTTGAATTTTTTAATAAGGGTAAACTACATATTTAGTATCTCACCTATTTCCGTATTTCTATTTTGGTACCCAAATTTAATTTAAAGTGCATCGAACCATATGTTACGAATTTAATAAGGGTAAACTATAATTTAAAAAAAATGTCAAAATGCATCGTACCATATGTTACAAATTTGCAGCACTAGATCCTGATGGAACATATGTAGAACGAAGTTTAAAGCAGATCAAATTAAACTTAAAATCTTAGATTTTCTTTGTTTAAAATGATCAGTTTTGCATGGAAAATTGTCGTTCCTCAATTACTTACTCATTGTTGTTGTTTTCCCGTTTGCAGCTGTTTGTAGACACTCAATTGTTCAACGTACTATCAGATGTTCGATTGTTAAGCTTCGAAAACGAACAGTTAACATAATTTGATTAACAGGTACGTTGCATCGAGATAAGATTTCTAGATGCAAAATTCCATCGGATATAAAGTACTGTATAGCCTTGAAGATAACCTATTTCTGTATTTCTATTTTGGTACCCAAATTTAATTCTCGTATTTTTAGTTTGGTATCCAAACTGATTTAATTTCATTTTAATTTCGAAGAAACCCAACACCATTGAGGAATCGGCTATGACAACACAGTGAATATCATTTTTTGCGCTTCTTGCTCTTGTAGATTGTTAGGAATTTGGTATGCGGCAAAATAACCAAAGCGATAACGACATAGACCAAGACATACACAAGAGACAAGATTTAACGTGGTTCAGCATAGTCTACCTCCACGGATGAGAGAAATCAATCCACTAATAATGTAGAGAACCCGAATAGTACAAATACATGATAACCCATGTAATCTCAAAACCCGGTGTACAAATCCCATGACCCGGTGGAACCAAAACACTCTTTTCAACATCCCTACAATACACATCTCTACAACGTAGGCACAATAGTTGTAGAGAACTTAAAAATGGTTACATCTCTCCAGAGAAATTCCCCTCTCTCTCATTCTCTTGTTCTCTCATAATTCAAAAGGTTTAACATATTCTATATTTATAGACTCAAATACTTAGTCACCAAGAAACCTTATTCAATAAGATCTATACGTAAAATAGATATTTACTTATTAAAGTAAATCCTAATTACTAAGTAATTTTTAACCACTAGAATTACAATAAAACTCAACTTAATTACCAATTAGAATTTGAGTCAAAATATAACATAGATTTTAGCTGATTTTCACATTTTCATACTTTGCTTATTTTATTGTTATTAAAGTCGATATTGTATACGACCCGCTTTTCCATTTCAACCTGCATGACTACACCCTCAGCCTCATGTTTTCAGGGGGAGTGTTTATATGTATGAATCCATGATTGGGAAAGGAAGAAAGAAAAAGAAACCCAACCTTGGGTTTAGGAAAATGAAGATGATAAGTTGGTTGGTCGGGGGTATGAAAACAATGGAAATAGGTTGACCGCGGTGGTGAAAGCAAAGACGACGGCTTGTTAGGTTTGAGAGAAAATAGTTTTATTTTCACCATCAGCGGCAACTATCACCTTCATCGGCAACCTCCGCCTTCATTCATTTTTGGATACCTCAGAGTAGCTGCTGACATCACCACGCATTTCTATGTAACAGAGAAATACAAAATGTTGTCTCTTTGTGCCATAGTTTTATTTTGTTCCCTTCCACACCACCTTAGTACCTCTCCCTTCAAAACCCTTTTTGTAGCTCCAGCCATTTCAACCCTCTTCAAAGCTTCTACGATTGCAACCTTTATGTATTCAATCTCCTTCTGAGTCGCCTTTAACCTCTTAAGGGATTCGTTTGGGGTTATGATGGCTGTGGGGAATTTCAAATTCGGGTTACAAATGTCGGGAAGACGGTGGAGAATTTTAATTTGGGGTTTAGCCTTTATCCACGGGGAATTGGGATGATCGATGATTAATTGGTTAGAAGAATTAGGGGATAGGGTTGGGGTTAAAGATAAGTTTGATTTTTTATTTTAAATATTATTAATAAAATATTATTTATTTTATTTTATTTAAAATAATTTTTATATTTAGAGTGACTAAAATTGAAGCAATTCAAAATTTCAGTCACTAAATTGAATTTTTTTTAAATTGAGTGAGCATAATAAGAGTAAAAAGATAGTTGAGTGATGATCTATGCAGTTTACCCTATATTTTATTATTTTATACGCCTGCAGTCGAATATGCAAATTACCCTATATTTTATTATTTCATACGCCTGCAGTCGAATACTTTCTTTATTTGATACATCAACTTTAATATTATTAATAAAATAAAGTTATATTTTGATTCACAAGCCGTATAATTTTTTTATACAATCCTTTATATTTAAACTATAAAATTTAAAACTTAAAATTTTAACTCTAATATTCTAAAACCTAAACCGTAAACCTTAAACTCTAAATTGTAATAATAGATCTTAAAGTATACACCTTACAATCTAAACCTTAAACCCAAAAATTAAAAGGCATTTTACACAAATTTGTGTATCAAATTATTTTCTATAAAATAATATATATTTTTATAAGTATTACTCAATTTAGTTAATGTTTATAGATATTTTTTTTGAATAGAGATAATATATGTTTATATTATTTCTTAACCCTTTGATAAAGCACACAATTCTTAATTCTTACCCGTATTTTTCTTTCCGGAATGGCCGCGAGCTTTTGCAAGGCCTCCTTTAAGTCTACACTTCCATTGATGAGGGGCAATTTATGCTCTCCTTCAGCAGCCACCAAAATTGTGATCTAAAATTTTAGAAACTGGATGTGAATTGCAGTATCTTTAACACAAGTTGTGAGGTCTTACCACCACGTACTCGTCAAATCCACTAGCTTTCTTAATTGTTGTAATATTTCTCTTATTCACTAGTGTTGTCTCTGCAAAATAATGTCAAAACTTACTAGGTACACATAATAAAGCAAACAAACATCTGTGATTTGATTAGATATCTTACAGTTATTTTTAAAGCAGATTTCAGAACAACAAATAGCAAGCATTAACTCCGACCCTTGTTTTTCTGGAGTTACTCATGACACACACTCGTATCTGACACTCACATTCAAGTCTGAATAACATTGGGATTGATAATGGCAGACTAATATAAAGATGATAGCTACAACAGTTATTCCCCTACAAATGGTTAAATGCTTTACTGTAGGCTAATCTAGAAAGCAATTCATATCTAATCTACAAATCGTTAAATGCTTTACTGTAGGCTAATCAGTAATGGATCCCATTCGCGAAACCGATTGACACAAGATCGTTTCCATCTCACATTCATGTCTAAGTTCACTTTGATATTAGTTATTCTAACAAAATTAAGTCTCAAACTTAATTGGAGAAGCAATTCATATCAGCATTGTTTGAGTCTAAAGATGACCAAACATCACATTTGAGCAGCACCCCTCTATAAAACTTGTGTTTAAAGCAAAAACATTTTAATTCTAAATCAGCAATCTACCCCTCATCAATCTCACCCTTTGATTGTTGTTTACTAATAGAACAGTCATGTCAGACACTACGCTCTGACCTTAAAATTCACTTAACTACAGTTAAAGTGCGAGATTAATACAATTTAGAAGTTGGATGGTTTTTTTTGAAATATTCAGATTTTATTATTTTGGTAAAGAAAAGCTCTATTTTACAAACTGATGTATGATTATAAGTAAAAAAAGATACACTTTGTCTCCTTTTTAGTAACTATTTAGATTGGAATGCACATTGATGCTATTCATTGCATTACTTCCCTCTTTTGTCCGATGTTTGTTCGATTGAATTCGATTATGTGTACCTAGTAAGTTTTGACATACCCTATTTTTTTTTTTTTTAGCAGAGGCAACACTAGCTTTGCTTCACCATCCTCATTATTGCATCTCGGGTTATTCATCTGTAAGTAGATCTTTTTATAATTCTTGTTTGTCTCTCTTGCTGAACCAGACACAGGCATACCTATATGTCTCCATGGGTACTTCAAGAAAAATGAAGAGCTAGAGCATGTAGTTAGGTACTCTTATCACGAGTGAAAATATTCGGTTCATCTCCGAATTTATACCTATATCAGATTTCGGTTTAAGTACTCCGAATTTATAAAAATGGTTGATATTCAGGACTGCCATTCTTAGCATCTTTTGTTGAGCATATAACAATTTCATATAATTGTATGATGGCATATTCTATAGGGGTATGTGACATGGGACGATAGGGACAAGTCCTTTTGGGGGGACTGCTTTAATCGACTCCTGATCGAAGAACAGGGTAATTTTTTAACCCAAAAAATGAGAAAAGATGAGGGTAAATTTGATGAGGAGAAAGCTAGTGGACTTGACAACGAATACGCCGTGGTAAGGCCTCATAACTTGACCCGCATCAATGGAAATGGAGACTTAAAGGAGGCTTTATAACTTGGAAGAACAAATGTCTCATTTACGATCTCACATATTGTTGATTTATCTTTGATTATAATTCAGGCGGTTGAGGTCTTATGGACTCCTCAAAATGAAAGTGTTATATTATCCGAGAGGGAATTACTTCAAGAGTATCCTGTTCTGAGGCCTTTATGAAATTGCACGATTGCGTGTCTATACCATACAGATTAAAGGATTCCCATTGTGACACGTGGCTTTGTTCTTTGAGTTGTTTTTATCAGAACTTTAAGTATTTTAACTGGTGGTTTGAGGTTGGGTGCAACTATTTGAAGCATATTATGATTTGGATTTAGAATGAAATGAAATTTAAATTATTTTATCCTAAGTATGTTTATATTTATTTAAAAAAATTTGAGGGTTTAACTAAAATTTAATAATTTTGAGAGATTTAATAAGAAATTTTTATAAATTTTGAGAGGAAATTTAATTAAAAATATTTAAATTGAATATTTCACTTTTTAGGGGCAAAATTTGAATTTTTCAAAATTTTGGCAGCATGGCTCCCTAGTCCTTTAAAGGATTGCCGTTGCTCTCACAGCACGCAAAATTTAAAAGTTTTATGATTTTTTAGACTGTTGGATAGAGATAAATAGATGGATAAGATTAACTATAGGAAATATGAAGACTGTCATAGGAAAAGAATAAGAAAATAATCTTATACATTTATTTACCCTTATCCAACGATTCAAATATATATATATATATATATATATGTAAAATTCAATTACTTTTACATAAGCAGTTAGATGAGGTAATAAATGACTAAGATTAATTTCTTATTTTTTCGTAATCTTCACATTTTCTAATATTAATCTCATTCATCAATCTACCTTCATCCAACAGTCCAAAAAAATGTAAAACTTTCAAGTTTTACGTGTGTATATATATATATATATATATATATATATATATATATATATATATATATGAGTTATGATTCACTTGTACTATGTAAAATTCAATTACTTTTAAACCTTTTTAAATCGTTGGATAAATAAATGACTAAAATTATTTTTACTTTTACACATTTATCGGATGTCAATTTTAAATATTAAGAAAAATGATGAGTTGAAAAAAAAAAACTCAATATGAAGATCAATTAGTAATATTAGTTGCATAGGTTGGATGTGAAACACAAATTTGTAGAGTTGTCCTGCTCAATTTTTATAAAAATTCAATTCAATATACAAACTTGTGTAGCTTGACACGTTTGGGCCAAGTTTTGTCCCCCTCGAGTTGTCGTTAATTCCTACATGGTATTTTTTGGTCAAATTATATTATTAGTGGTTATACTATACATAAATTTATGGATTTAATTTTTACACTATTATTGCACCTTATACTCAACTTAGAAGTTTTGATCGAATCCAAAATGTCCTCGAATAAACAATTAATCATATTTTAAAAAAATAAGATTTCAACCGTTCAAAACATAACTCAATAAAAAAGCATTCAAAGTCATAGTTCAAAAAACAACATTATACAGAAACAATAATACTTGAAAATCGATAAAAACGTAAATGAGCTATAAAGTTCGGTGTGATATCTAAGTGCGTTAAGTAGAGAACATATAGGTAACAGTATTTAACCATAGATAATGCAATCTATAATAATTATTCAGAGAAAAGGCAAATCGGAATAGACAAACTTTGATGAGAACAATATGTCAAAAATGCAGACATGCTAACTACCCATCCATCTGCTAGTCTTCACAGGTAGAGTTCCCTAGAATTCCCACACCTTATTTATCCAACGAGCTTAAAATTTTTAGTGATTAATAAATCAGTTTTTAAGTTTAAGTCCCTCAAAATATGAAAAAATATGAAGATATATATATATGTGTGTGTTTGTGTGCGCGCATTGTATATGTTATAGAAAGTTGTTTAAACATGAACTAATTAGTACCATAACTTTATAATTGTTAACAATTAAACTTAAACAAAAACTTGAATAACTCGACTCAACTCAAAATTTCAAATAAAGTTTGAATTATAAAATAAGATTCGTAAACTCGACTAACTCAATATTTTTTGACTCGACTCGATATATTCCAAGATGCTAAGTGTATCTAATTCTCTTCCAATTATCACAGGTCAATTTATTCATATATTCCAAGAATAAAATATTACAAAATTAATGAACAATTTCAACTAAACTCAATGCAAAGCCGAGTGAAGTTCTTGTAATTACATGTATAGTAGTATCAGAATTATATATGACATGCATGGTGTCATCGGTGTTGCTCTACTTTCATTTATGACTCTGGTTGAGCCTTGCAGCGGCAGCAATCGAGGCGGCGACACCGGCCGGATGTGTGGTTAGGTTAGGATCGTTCCTTATCTCGGCATCCATTACCCCTTCCGCATCTTTCCTTGTTGCTGGCTTATCCGATGGCAACTTCGATGTCGCATTCTGCAAGAGATCGATTGGAATGATCGGTAAATACGGTTAATGACCGAACCAAACTTTCAATAATTTTTTTGAACACCCCTATATATTATTTAACGTAATTACCGCGAGAATATCAGGCAATGTAGTCTTGTCTTCATCTCTGGTTGCCCTGGCATTAAGCGTGGCTGCTGATTGGGCTGCCGCAGCAATGCCACCAGGCATTATGGAGGTTCGACCGGTGGCTCTCACTTCCGCTGCCTGTATTGCTGCGGCGTCACTCCATTCTACCAGTTTTTTTCCTGCCGTAAGTGCGGTTGCTTCGAGTGCTTCTCCAATGGTGATTCCACCGCCGTGTTCAGAAATCGGAGTCGTGTTCGGATGAATGTGTATCTCTATGGTTATTTTGTCCTGCAGCAACCTATCATTACCACATCCAAAAAGAAGTAAAAATAATCGAAATTTAGTTATGTTAATACGAATATATAGATCTGTCTAAGGATTGGACTACTCGTCTTATGTTTGAAAAAAGAGTTTGGAAAAACAACCTAGTATATTAATAAAAGAGTAATTTTTACACACGACTGTACAAGGCTACATATTTACTGTTCAAAAATTGAAACTGAAATTTTAACTTCAAAACTCTAGATTTTGTAAACTAAATTCATACACCCAAAACCCTAAGTTAAATCCATAAACCATAAAACAAAAAAGATTATATAGAATACACATGATATAAATCAAAGTTTTATTCTTAGAAAAATGACTAAACTTGAACTCCAACATTTAAATTACGAATTTGACTTAGTTTGACATGTTTTAATTTTATTAATTTTAAATTTCTTTATTTAGGTATATTATATAATCTATATTATATGAAAAACTAATTATATAATTTATTACAATAAGAAAATGTCAAAGTTGTCTATGATTAAAATTTTAATTAAAATAAAATATGTAAAATTATTAAATATTAAATAAAATATAAACTAATAATTTGAATGGGCTTAGATAAACTTGGGTTGTCTATTTATATATATATATATATATATATATATTGGACCAACAATACCGTCTAACGGGGTGAAACGTTAAACTCGATTTAGAATTGTTAGTTATATAAAGGTAAAAATGCACTTTTCCCTTCTCCAAAAGTTTATAGTTTAATTCCAATTCTTTCTTAAAGAAACTTTAGATTCGCCCCTATATATATATATATATATATATATATTCTTTACCTCATCACCAATGTACTCGATTATTCTTTTTCCAGGAAGTTGAGTCTCTGTAGCAGTAACAACAGATTCAACACTGGTTTCTTCATGACCCAGCAATCCCGAACTCTCGTTCTTCGGCGTAGCGGAGTTCTCCGACATCTGCATCACGGCGGCATCCTTAGGCACTACTGCCTTCCTGGAAAGCTCGCCTTGTACGGCGAAGGCATCTTCATATTGGATCTGTTCTTGGTTCCCATGCGGTTGTTGTTGGCTCATTTTCTTTGCATTTAATTAATGTTCTTCGTGGTTGAACTTCGTACTTTCCTTTTTATTGCATTTTAGGGTTTAAGAGTTTTTTTGGAAATAAATTGAAGAAATTTGGTTTTATAAGTGCATGGATCATGCAAGATTTGGACAACGTGGGTGAACACGAAATAATGGGACGAGGGTTCGGGTTCAACGGACAAATGGTGTTATGTTTGTGTTGAAGATCGGAAATAGCAAAGATCATGAAGACAAAGACAAGTGTTTTTTTGTCGGGAAAATGAGGACTTGGTCTTAATATTGGTTTAGGGTTAATGTCATCTTAATTATATTATACTTGCTAGGTTATTTGGGTTTCGGAATTTCATTTTATCGATATATATTCGAAAACATTCGATACCATATATTTTATGGGGGAAAACCCTTTTAAATTAAAAGGAAAAATCATAAGACTTGAAAGTGCACTCAAAAGCTCCACTAAAAATACAAATCTCTTACTACAAGATTATAATATAAGTATGACGAAGTCAGGATTTGAGGTTGAAAGGACAAATATAAAATTTTAAAAGTGAAAGA
The DNA here is from genome assembly GCA_019671005.1 of Hibiscus mutabilis. NCBI lineage: Eukaryota > Viridiplantae > Streptophyta > Magnoliopsida > Malvales > Malvaceae > Hibiscus > Hibiscus mutabilis. Next base: position 58,009,525 of record CM033720.1, read on the forward strand.
TAAATTTATAATTGTTTTAATTTTTTCAAAAAAATATAAAAAATCAAAGGTTAAAAGAGTTTCCCCTGCCCGGGGCAGCAGCCCCTCCCATTATTAAAATAGCCCTGTCCCTGAATACAAAGTCACAACAATAGTATAAACAACAAGTAATCTCGAACAACAAAAGAGAAAATTTGATAATATCACTAAAACAACATTTAGCCTTGAAATTAGAATATCGAAGCTACAATGTTCAAAAATGAAATCTTCGATTGTACAAAATCAAGATAATCGATTTCTCTGACCACTGTTTATAATTTTGATTGTACATAATTTTGAAACTTCTTACGACTTATTGTCATTTTTTATGACAATTTTTTCTTTTGAGAACGTCGGCGGTCTTTTTCAAATTTTGATGTATATTTTGTGGTTGTTTTTTAATGTGTCAAGATTTTACTGCGAGTAGATTTACATAAGTCATTGAGTTTGCTGGTTAAAATCGATAGTTACTGAATTTTAGTTCGAAAACTGAATAAACTCGGCTAGAAAGTGATGGATTTTATTTTTTTCTTACTTCCACACCCTTTAAGTTTTAATCTATAATTGTTGTATGCTTCATGATTACTCGTGGTTTAAATGTATCGTATTTGTAATCTTTTGTATTTCTAATACAATTCAGTTCATGTTCTTGCTAAAAAAACAGTTCAACCACCACAAATAAAGCCTAATTAAAAAGTTATAACCTAGGTTTTTCCTCTTCACGAGCGCTGTTTATTCAAGTTTTTCTTCATTTTTATTTTAGCTGGCGGTAACACCAGTCTTGGTATTTGTTGGTCGCCGATCGTCAGTATTCCTTGTTTTGTCTTTGCTTTCTTATCTCCATTATTTATTTCTCTTTTGTTTTTTTTAATAGAAATTCTTCTTTTATGACATGTTTTCTTCTGCCTTTTTATCATATTTTTGATCTTTTTGAGGTCGTTTGGCTTTTTTTCATTTGTTTTATCCCAGAGTTGGATTTTACATCACATCGACTGATAAAATAGTGCTTATTTGTTATCTTGCTGATCTTCGCCGCTTTGCACCATCAGGTTGGATTTGGATACGCGGTTTGCGTTCGTAGATAGTTTCCTAATGACGCTCGACTTTGATTTGCGATTGTCGGTGGTCTTTCAATAGTTTGATCTCTTTTTGTGGTTTGTTTCCTGATCCAATCAGATAGGTTTGTATCTATATTTTGCTCGAATCTTTTGGTTGGATTTTTAACCTTTTTCTTGTTTGAATTTACGATTATGATTATATTTTCTCATTGTAATTTTAGATATTTTTTCTTTTGAATAAAACTAGCGTCCTCTATAAAAAAATCTAATTAAAAAGTCATATCTTTTCTCAAATTATACCTCTTTTTTGCAATCGGTGCCTAATGTTTCACTTTAGTTTGTTTTAAAGTTAATTTGTAAAAAAATCACTCATTCATAGCTTGACACATGACTTTTTATTTTTTATTTTTATTTTGAAAAATAAATAGAAAATAAAATAAATAAAAAACATCTCAACATTTTCAAAAATTACAAAATAATCTCAAATCCCTAAAACTAAAAACCCAAAATCCCCAAAATTCACGTCATTGTCGCCGCCGGCAGCTAGGGGTGTAAATGAACAGAGCTTTTGATGAACTGTTCGTATAACGTTCATTTGTGTTCGTTTATTAAGTTAAATAAACGAACATGAACAAAAATTTTATGTTTGTTTAATAAACAAATGAACACGGACAAAGATGTGTTCGGTTCGTTTATGTTCACAAGTAAGCTCGTTTATAGACTCGTTTGTAAGCTCTTTTATAGGCTCGTTGTAGCGATCTTTTTAAAAATTATTTGTTTAAAGTAATAGGTTAAAATTCGATTTGTGAAAAAAATAAATTTGATTTTATGAAAAAATTTACGTTTTGAATTTTGAAAAAACATTTTTTAAAAAGGGGAATATTTTATTAAAAAGGGAAATTAAATAAAATTAGGGGAAAGTTGGAGAAATCTCGGAGTTTTTGGAAAATAAAATGAGGGGAGTCTCCACCGGTCTTTTTAAAAGGGCTAAACCGAACATCAAAAAATAAAATTAGAGATAAAAACGGGTTCGAGAGTCCGTTATAGATGGGGAAAGATTAACACTCCACACCGCCCAAAATTGGTACCAAAAATATTACCGCCTTTTTAATATTAGATTTTTCGAATTAAAGTGACATTCAAATCAAAATTTAGTTATACATGCGAGTAAATTTTTATACGAGAATAAACGAAAAACCACCACCACTACGACTGGTACTAGTCACGTTTACTCTCGAATAAAAGGGCATCGCATTAACAACTTATATCCCGAATGCAACATAATATCAAATGACATGGCACGAATAAAGCAAGAGTAACGAATAAAAGTACCATGCAACATAATATTTATATGATTCCTTTTCACAAAACAATCGCATATAAATAAAAATAATATATAAAAAATATATTACATAATTTTATAGTATATAAAAACAGTGTACCTCTTTAATATATATATATATACGGTTTTATGAAAGGTAAAATATATATCATATAATTTTGTAAAACTTTATAATATATATTAAATTTAAAAAAAAGTTTAGTTTTAACATATATATATATACATAATTTCACGAAACAAAACAATATATATATATATATATCATGTTATAAAAATCTGATAATATATACTACATAAAAACAGTTTTTATATGTGTAGTTTCGTGAAACAAACTAAAATATGTACACATGGTAAATATATTTATAAGGACCACATACATACAATGTATATCATGAAACACAACTAATACAAACATCCTACATAAATCCACAAAACAATCAATCGAACATGTAAACATAAACAAAATAAAACACATTCCACACAAATATTAACATTAAATATAAACAAAGGCTAAAATTTAACAAATTAAAACGAAACTGAGAAATAAAAAGCATGAACAAAAGGGCCAAAATGAAAGTAAAACAAAATCAGAGGAGTATTAGACCACTGAAAAAGGACCAAATTGAAACAAAAACAAAGTATTGGGAACTAAAAAGGGTGTTACTCGTCGAAAAAACAGATTTAATTGAAAACAAGGACAAAATTGAAAGATTTTAGAAACCTAGAAGGACCGAAGCAGTGACTTGCAGATGCGGAAGGGATAAAGAGGGTAAAAACAAAGGGGCGGAGGGATTTAAAACAAAATTAAGCCATTTTATCATTTTTTGAAATTGGTACACAACATTCGGCCAAAAATCAGGCCCTTTACCATTTAAAAAAAACTCTCCTTAAACTATCCCCTTATTCTCGGCTAAGGTTCATCCCCAAACCCATAAACTAAAGAACGCCGCCATGCGGCCATTGCTAATCAGCACCGAAAGCCCTAAAACCATCGTCTTTTAGACCCTTTCAACGCATTAAAACCCAAAACTCAAGCTTGACTGCTCGAAAACTGAACAAAATCCTGTTTTCAAAAAATAGTTTTAAAAAGGCCTCTTTTTATGTAAAAACGAACTCTTTTTTCCTACGCCGAGACTATCACCCGTCACTGATTCACCCTAAAGGGCTTGTTACCGGTGTGGACAGAGTTAACCTGCAACCGTGGAAGACCGTCGTCTGTGAAGGTTGTTAGACTTATTTTGATTTTGATATAACTAAAAGGACTAAATTGTAAAAAATTGTAAACTTATTTTATTCGATTCAAATTTGTCAAAAATACAATTTTATCTCAAACAAATATTTTCTAATCTATTTGACTTAGTACCTATATTGTATTATCCTCATAAAGTCAACAAAAAGTCAAATTCAAGAGTTTTCAAGCACAGGTATCGAAACCCCCTTAGAGGTTTCGAAACCACCATGGCAGTAAGGCCTAAAACTCACATTTTAACTACAGGTATCGAAACCCCCTTAGAGGTTTCGAAACCACCATGGCAGTAAGGCCAAAAATTATGATTTTGGCTACAGGTTTCGATACCTCCATAAAGGTTTCGAAACCATGGCCTATAACGGCTAGTTTTTGGTTTGAATTAACCCCGGGTTTCAAACCTTCAGGTTTCGAAACCCCCTTAAAGGTTTTGAAACCCCTGTGCAGGTGAGCATTAAATGCTCTGTTTTAATGGCTTCCAACGGCTCCAAAGTCCCCCCAACGGATACAAACGGTTAGAAAAGATCAAGAGCATATAAAATGGATCTCCAAACAGTATTGAAAGATAAGAAAGCCTATCCAAATATTCAAGCAATCAAGAATTCATTTGAGTTTATTTTTCCATCTTTCTTGTAAAACACTAGTGTGTTATTCATTGTAATTCTTTTTCTAGTGTTTATTGGTGTGTGAGAGAGCTTAAACTTTGCAAACACTTACCTTGTGAGGATTTCTAGTTTTCTCATTTGTATTTATTTTTGGGAAATGATTCAATAGACTTTGGGGTATAAGTCTATTGCATTGTGTAAGGTTACTCTTTATCCTAAAAGAAAGACAAATTAATGGATTTGTGGAAAATCCTTAGTGTGGTCACTAAGGTAGTGGATGTAGACTCCATTGAAGGAGTTTAACCACTATAAATTTCCTTGCAATTTCCTATCTTTGCATTTAGTTTCCACCATTCTTAAAAATTCCAATTCACCCCCTCTTGGCTTTATTCGACCGATTGCCATAATCATCAATTGGTATCAGAGCTTGGCTCATTAGAAGGTCTTACAACCTCTTGAGAAGATCTTAGAAGTGTACAATCATCCACAAGGTCATCCCTGGCTTCCACCTCCACTATCGAAGCTTGGGGAGATTCTCAACCCACCAACATGCCTCCTTACTTCAATGGAGTAATCTATGCGTATTGGAAGAATCGAATGAGGTTATTCATTCAAGCATTTGATCTTGAAGCTTGAAAGATCATCATAAGTGGCTACACTGCTCCAACTAGTGGTACGTGGACTTGGACCAATAAAGAAAACAAGAAATTCTCCACAAATGCCAAGGCGATGCATCTCATATTTTACGCTCTTGGCCCGGATGAATATGGAAGGGTGTCATCTTGTTCCAATGCCAAAGAAATTTGGGACAAACTTGAAGTTACACTCGAAGGAACAAATGAAGTGAAGGAGACCAAAATCGGGCTTCTCAACCTCAACTACGAGAACTTCAAAATGAACCTTGAAGAAGACATCAAATCCATGTCCGGTCGATTCTCCGTGATCGTGAATGGATTGAAGGGCTCTGGAGAAGTAATTCCCAAAGACAAACTTGTGAGGAAGATGATATATTCTCTTCCTGATTCTTGGGAATCAAAGAAGACGACGATAATTGAAGCAAAGAACCTTAAGACTCTCAAATTAGATGAGTTTATTGGTTCATTACTTACTCACGAGATGTTGTCGAAAGGAAAAGAAGAAAGAAGTTGAGAAGATTAGAGTTGCTCTCAAATCAACAAAAGACGAGAGTGATTCTAGTGGAGAGGATGAAGAAAAAGAAATGGCTATGTTTGCCAAAAGATTTAGAAGATTCATGAGGTCCAACAAAGGAAGAAAATTTCAAAGAGAAGAGAGCTTCAAGAATGATGTCAAAGAGAAGGATCCCATCATTTGCTATGAGTGCAAAAAGCCAGGACATATCAAGTTTGATTGTCCTCAATTGAAGAAAAAGAATTTTGAGAAAAAGAAGAAGCACAAGGCTCATATAGCTACTTGGAGTGAAAAAGACACATCGGATGAGGACGAAGATGAAGTAGCCAACTTGTGTCTCATGGCATTTGAAGATACTCTATGGTAACCTCTAATTCATCTAGTTCTATTGATTATACTTTTGATGAATTGCAAGAGACATGTGATGAATTAGCTTTGGAATTTGAAGAGTCAATTTTGAAAAATAGAAAAGTCATTTCAAAATTGAAAAAAGAAAATGAATCTCTTTCCAAATCTAATAAGGAACTTGAAAGTAAAATTGAGGAAATGCAAGTGAAAATGAAAGAATTTGAAATGAAAAATCAAGACTTGCATAATTTACTTTCAAAGGTCCATGATGATCATCAAAAGGAACTTGATTATCTTAAAGCTTATTTTGACAAAGTTGGAACAAAAAGTTTTAATAAAGGTGAAAATTCAAAATCCAACTATGTTAGAAAAAACTTTAATGGGTATAGATATGGTGGTCCACAAAGGTCATATAATAGAAAAATAGTTAAAAGTATTTGGGTCCCTAAAGGACTCATTGCTAACAAAGAATATGATCTTTAATCAAAATGGATTCCAAAAGGGACTAGAATTTTAGGAACTAATCCTTATGGACCCAAAAGAATTTGGGTACCAAAATATATATAGTTCCATATTGTAGGTGTGTTGGAGCCATGGTGAGCAAAATGAAGAGATTTGAAAGCTCTAGACACACTAGAAGGAAGGACACTTGAAGAGGATGAGGCATAATCAACCTATCTTGGTTCAAGTGGTAACATTTTCATTACATGCAATCTTTACTCATTCATGTTTATTTATATGTGCTTATATGTTTTAAAGCATGTTTGAGGGTCCCCATATGTTGCTTTAATGGTTTTAGTAAGGGGGAGCTCTTGTTAAATGAAATGCTTATTTTTGGCCTTATATGCTTAATTCTATGTCCTTTGGCCTTAATATTAGCATTATTTATTTTTAGTCAATGATTTATGATTTGTATGCTTACATGTTTTTCTTGACTTAAGTTTATTGTTATTTATGCTTGAGTGACACAATGTGATTCTTACATGCATATTAGATACACGTGTTAAGTTAGTCACTCTTAGCTATTGTTTGAACCTCTTTTAGGATCCAACTCTTACCATAGATGTTCTAATTTAAAATCTTTATCTATGGCTTTTTTTTTGTTTAAATGACATACATCTTTGAACTTATTTCAAAGTGTTTTAAATGCCTATAACAGTCATAAACCTTTGGAATACATATCCGGATCAAAACAAGGCTTAAAAATGCCTTTTCTATGATTTTTGGGTCAGAGGTATTGAAACCACTAACACTGGTTTCGAAACCTGCTTAGCAATGTTGAATTTGGGCAAAAGGTTTCGAAACCTTTCAATCAAATCATAACAAATTGCACCAGCATACAATCAAATCACATAACAAGTTGCAGCATCAATCTTGATCGATGCATATTGCAAGAAGGGTATGATTTTTGAAGCTATAGATATCGTTGACACTATGAGGAAGCAAGGCATTGAGCCTGATGTTGTCACCTATAGTATATTAGTTGATAAATATTGCTAGGAGGGAATGGTTTCCAAAGCTGAAGATATTGTTGACACGATGAGAAAGCAAGGCATTGAGCCTAATGTTGTTACCTATAGTGCATTGATAGAAGGTCATTGCTTGCAAAACGAAATGGAAAAAGCTAGAGTAGTATTTCAGTTGATGATTCAGAACGGTTGTGCACCTGATATACATAGTTATAGTATCTTGATCAATGGATATTGATGGCATGTGCAAAACTGGGCATATTGAAGTTGCAGAGAGAATGTTTAACGAACACTCCGCCAATGGTTTAAAACCCGATGTTTACACATATAATATAATGATTAATGGATTCTGTAAAGAGGGATTACCAGATGAAGCATACCAGTTGTTTCGGAGAATGGGAGATAATGATTGTTTGCCTGATAGCATCTCTTATAATGTAATGTTCCAGGGGTTCTTCCGAAACAGCTCTACCTCAATGGCAACCGAACTTCTCGCAGAAATGGTCAATAAGGGCTTTTCTGCAGATTTTTGCACTGCCACCTTATATGTGAATCTACTCTTACGACCTGATAAGTCAATCTTTATTTAAAATGATGGGCAGATAGTATAAAGATTATCACTTGTGAATGATTGTTAATATCTATTTTCAGTTTTATTTGGCGTACCTTATATTCTAATATAGTTTTTCTACATAAACTTTTACACATTCTGTTATAGATTTTTATCATGTTTAAATTGGGATAATAGTATACTAACCAGTGACATAACCTCGTGTTTGGGATTTCCCACTTCATGCCATGTCTTGTATGGAGTTGTGTATAAAATTCCCTTTTAATTTTTACCAATTTGACCTGCTTTCCTCGCATTATTTTTATCTATAACAATTGAACATCTCTCATTCTTCTGCCCAAATGCTCAAGTAGTTTGGAGGGTGTCTGGTTTTAATTAGTCTCCCTCGAGAACTGGTTTGAAATCCTCTGTGCCATGGTTGTCTGATTTTGGGAGAATGCTTGTGAGCTCTCATTTTGTTTCAGGTTTGAGCTTAGTGGCATGGCTATGTCGGGGCCAACAGAAATCCGGGATGGAGTGGTCCCATTTTTGAGAGATGGATACCTTTCGAGAGCACTTCACAAGTTTAACATGAATAGTACCGACAATTTGCATCTCTCTTCTTTTCATAAACATCACAATAAAATCGTTCTGGATCATCATTCTTATCATGGTAAGTGGTCGTCATATTTGTGCCGAACTGCGAGCAGTATCATCATTGGCTTCAAGCGACAACACAAGCTACACCCTTCCCAATCATTGGCTTCAAGGTTCATCGCCGTGCTCATCCGCCTTGATAACACGATTGATGGAAGAATCCGTAGCTTCATCATCCCCGTCTTCATTTTGTTGATCAATTATGCAGTACAAGGAATCATCCTCCAACATACATTTTCACATGAACTACACAATTGCAACCTTCCTTCAAACAACGGCAACTCCTATACTCCTTTTTCACTAATGAAGTGATATCATTTTATTCGCTAATTGTATGTAGAAATTATACACCATATAAATATACAAAATTAACACTAATGTTTAGTATCAAATTTACCAAATATACAAAATTTCTACGTTCTATAGATATAATAGTGGAATTTGAGTAGACAAATATGAAGGCAACTATTTGGATTTGAATCAAAATTTCAGAATTAGATTAACTAAAAATGATTAAACTAGAGTATATAAATTAAACTCATAACTTATAATATAAAGATTAACAAAAGAAGACCATATTAAAATGATAGTGTCACTAAGAGAGTGGCAGCAATGTCATGAACAAAAGTTGAACATTGTGGTCTGATGTTGAGACAATGCTTGCTGATTCTCATTTTGTTTCTGGTTTGAGCTGAGTGTCGTGGTGGTCCGTGCTGCGGCCGGTAAACAAAATGATGATGCTGTTAAAATCTGGAATGATGCTTGTTATTGTTTTAATGAGATATTAGGTGAGTTGCAGCATCAATCTTTTTGCAAATATGATGCTTGTTATCTGGATTAGTCGTTGTCGTGGTGACATCTACAGTACCCGATTCGAATTAATCAACTAATAGATTAGATGTCGTTGGTTAAACTAAAAAAAATCAATTTTCAATTGATCGTTGCTTGACTTCTAATATGATTGAAAGTTGAAACCTATGTAACTAGTGGACACCGAAGATGCCAAGGAAAATGTTAAAGAATGGGACCCTTTAGGTTTTTTTTTTCAAATTTTATAAAATTTCTTATAACTTTATACAACTTTATAATTTTTTTTACAGATTTCCTATTTTTTGTAGAAGTATGTAGGCCATTATTTTTAAGAAAATACTTTAATACACAAGGTTTACTCAAACCTTTCAATTTTATGGTTTATAGATTTAGATTGTAGTTTAAAGTTTAGGAGTTTAAGTTGTAGGGTGTAAAATTTTAGGTTTATGGTTAGAGTTTAGGATGTAGGGTTTAGGTTTTAGGGTGTTACGGCTAGGGATTAAGGTTTTAGATTTTATAGCTTAAATATGAAGGGTTGCGTAAATTCCTTTTACACAACTTGTATATCAGAATATAACTCTTATTTTTTATTTCTTATAACGTGAAATAAATAGTTTATATTTAAGATAATGTTAAAATATAATGTAGATTATTATTTTTTGAAAAAATAATTTGATTTTTTTTAAAAAGTTTATAACAAAGGACTTTTAGACTCGAGAATCAAGTTAAATTATGAAGTTAATTCTAAAAATCCACAAAACCAATGACAGCTAATTAAACTCGGTGCTACCCATCACTGATGGAGATTTTTGTTTATATGTATCACATTTCGATCAAGTTGAGTAAAAGGATTTTGAGTTAGTCGAGTTTATGAGTCTTATTTTATTATTCAAATTTTATTTGATTTTTTTTATTCGAGCATGGTGTATAAAATTCGAGTCGAGTCGAGTTTTTGAGTTTATATACAAATTTAATTCTAATTATTTACAATGTTTACAGATTGATTCTAATTTAAATGACTTTTTATATTTATATACAAAACACATATATATTTCTTCAAATTTTTTCATATGTGGTATATATATATATAGACAGAATTGAAGGACTCGACTCGAACTTCAAAATCGATCCACTAATTATTAAAAATTTCAAGCTATTCAAATTTTCAATTTTACAACTCAAACTCTATATGAATTTTTTTTGAGTCAAAACGAATTTATGAAATTTCAAGTTATAAATAAATTAAGTCGAAAAATTTAATTTTTTAAATTGAGTCGAATTTTACTCACTCCTAAACGCATGATCTTCTTAATAAAGTTTTGAACTTTTCCAACAAGTATCTTGGGCTTTTCATGAAACAAATACGGAAGGCAGAGGTTCAAATTACCATGTTGTGGCAGTTGAGTTGGACTCGGTCAAGGAGTTTAATGATGTCGACGACAACAACATTGACATCGATATCAATAGCCCACAGTTAGAGTGATCTAAATTTATAAGGTATTTCAGTGATAAGTTATTCTAATTTCAATAATTGATCCGATCATAGCAGCAGAGTTGTTACTCAAATCTATAATATAATCTCAATATTCTTCTTTCCTAAAAGGCTCAAATAAAAAATAAGTGTTCAAAGTATATTTTTTTTAACTTTAGATACATAAAGTATTTTTTTGTAAAAATAGGTGTTCAAAGTTTAAATCGTTGTAATTTTAGATTCTTGGCAGTTAGAGAGTGTTAAAAAAATTAACTAATCAATGCTTGACACGTGGCACTAATTTTATTTTTTAAAGAAAAACACTCAAAAAATTTAATTTTTCGTAAATCCTAAAATTTTGCAATTTTTTTCAAAACATACCAAATCCCTAAAATTTCCCAAACCCAAATCGCCGCCGCTTCCACCGCCAATCGTTGCCCTTGAGCACACCCCTTTGGTCGCCGGACCAAGGCGGTTATATCTCCCAACACGGTGTCGCCGAAAACGTTGTACGACATGCCAATCGAATGCCGATTTCGTGTTCGTCGTTTGGCTTTTTCGGTTACGCTGTGTTGGAAAAATGACCGTCTTGGTTCGGCGACCAAAGGGGTGTGCTCAGGGACGGCGATCAACGGCGGAAGAGACGGCGATTTGGGGATTTGGGTTTGGGTTCGGGAAATTTTGAGGACAATTTTGTAAAAATTACAAAATTTTGGCATTTTGTGAAAAATTGAAAGTTTTTATAAAAAATTGTTTTAAGTTTTTTAATTTTGAAAAAAAATAAAATAAACATGCATGTCAAGCATTGATTGGTTAACAATTTTTTTAACTCCCTTTAACAGTCAAGTACCTAAAATTATAAATGTAAACTTTAGGCACCTAAAATTATAACGGTTGAAACTTGAGACACCTATTTTTACAAAAAAAATATTTTAAGCACATAAAGTTAAAAAAAAACATACTTTAGCACTTATTTTTCATTTAAGCCTTCATAAAATTTCTAGACGGTACAAAGAAATCGCTCGCCCTGTGATTAGGACCAAATAGTTTGGCGAAGGTGGAAAGCTTAACTACAAAATAAGTGCCCAAACTATGCTTTTTTTTTGCAATAGGTGCCTAAACTTTCATTTTTGGTTGAAATAGGTGCCCAAGTAGGTGCCAAAATTGACTTTAAAACAAGCAAAAAATGAAAGTTTAACACATATTTCAGCAAAAAAAATAGTTTAGGCACCTATTTCAAACAAAAAATACTTTATGCACTTATTTCAAAAAAGAGACATAATTTGGGCACTTATTTTATAGTTTAGCCAAGGTGAAAATAACCTTTTTTTACTTTTAACATAAAAATATACACCCAATTTATTATCATAATTTTTTTGACAATACTATCAATTCTTCTTTTTTTTTTGTGAAATTAGCTGGTATTGTTATATATTTAGAGGAAGAGAATACAAAGATATTGTTTGGCACATGGGGAACAAACCTCTAACCAGTACACAAACAAAACCACAATTACCTAAGAACATCAACCACAATTACCTAAGAACATCAACCAAACAAATAATCTCATTCTCCGCGCCCTCCTCTAGAATCTAATTAGCCTCAAATCGAAACACAACCCTACTATCGTGTAACCTTTGATTACTTGACATACATGTATTAATAAGCACTAGGCAATAGTCCAAAAAGGAGTGACTCAAATGGAAAACTGAGTAATCTGGGCACAGGGACCACCATTTTGAATTTGTTACAACTCTAACTTCTCTCGAACATTATATTCTGGTAAACGACCCTTTTCCTACATATGCCAGGGCCCTTTAAAACCCAAGTCGTAAAGATCACAATCAGCTAACACTTCACGGAATTTTGACATGCTACGTTCTGAACGCAAACACCCACCCTTCTTCTCAAAAGCATATGCTAACTCATTGAAATCTTCAGCCACAAGCCATGGCAAAGATTGGGTCAAATGTAGTTGTCGACTTGTCGTAGTATATCCTATGACTCAGATTGGAAATGTTCCTCTGGTCGACCGTAGAAGCCTGTAAATCGCCATACGACATAGTCACTTTCTTTAATAACAACATCCATATGAGACTGAGAATAGCTCTTCAATGAGACATCTAGGTTTGTCCTCTAACCAATCGATAAGCCTCCTTTAGAACCCATAGAACCAACATCTATCCCAAACAAAAAACCATATTTCCTACGCACATGTTCCATTAGTCTTGCATTAAGTTTTGTTTCCATAAGAAATAAAATCTGGGGATTAATACCTCTCAGTGAATTTCTGAGTCGGTTAACCGCCCACGACTTCCCTAATCCACGAACGTTCTAGCAAACGAGCTTCATTGCATCCGACTGCCCTGCCTCGCAGAGCTAGCCGATATCTCAGTACTTTCTCCAGGTACATTAGAATCGATGGCACCTAAAACCGTTTGCACCTCTCCAGACGTTCTTTGCCTTTTATTTCCATCTACCACATCGATAGGGTTGTGTTTCGCATCAGATCCGATGTACATATGACCCTGACTGGATGACCCGGGTATGATATAAGAGGGCCCCTTTGACTTGAAAATATGACTCACTAAATTAGACTTTGCTGGCCCACAACGTCCCACGTTCTCAGCATCAGGAGATAGGGCACTAACTTTGTTCATTAATTTCTCATGCATGTGTAACTGTTCATGCACACGTCCATTGCAGCTTTGACCTCCGCAAGAGAGGAGCCAAAAACTTTCTCTCACGGCCATTTACTTGGCGGTGGTGGCCCTCATCTAGATGGAGCCCTAATCGATAAATCCCATGCAAAGGTAATCTCATTTGAATCAAGAAAAACTCTCTTCATGCCCTAATCTGCCACAAATAAAGCAAAATAGAGTGATCTTTTCGTACTGGAAACGAACAAAAACACAATGGTTCTCAGAGCAACCTTCTTCTTTCTTTTTAATGGCATATTAATATTTAGGGAAACCTTGACACGCATATATTGCTTCCGTCCCGAAACAATCAGACTGGTATCATATTCAACAAACGACCCTATAAATTGTTAAATTGACGAGCCATTGGTTCCGACATCAAATCTGGAGGAAGATCATGAACTTGAACCCAGAACACAGCTAAGTCCAGCGAAACAGATAGAGGATCCTCACCAGCCATTAACTTATGTAGAAGTAGCAAATGGTTATTGAAGAACCATGGAGCACCAGAAATAAGCCTTTTCCAAATCTACCTCACGGTAAAACCTAAATAGTATTCCTTTGTCCCCAATATCAGTGATTGAAATACCTCCAAGGGGTGCCAAATATCGTCCAGAGTATTTCTTATTGCTAAAAAGTAGATAACACTCGTCGTCAAAAATATCCCCACCAAACACAACTCATAATCCTCCACCACGTCTTCGATCTCAGGGGAAACTAACAAGGCTTCCTCCTCTCCATCATCAATAGATAGACTAGCCAATTTATTATCCATTGCCCTAACGCAACTAACCAGCTTCAAAAGATAATATAGGAAAATCCTAGAACTAGACGAAAATGGACTAAGGCGTGCAACACTGCAGATTATTTTATTATCATAATTGAATCTTTACAATTAAAGAGCGAGTTTTAAGTTCAAATAATTTGTTCAAATTAAGTACTAGTCTATAATATCCGCGACAAAACTATAACATATCTTCGTTTCACCCAAACATATTGGGCTGGTGTTATAGTGTTGGGTAATTAGATAGGGACTTAAATGGTGGCTTGCATTGATATTGGACTCCTACCACGGCAACACCCGTATCTCTTTCTAAGTTTTCTCTCATTTTCTTTGGAATTCTCCCCCTTTGCCTCTCGTGTCTTGGGTGCTCTGGTTTCATTTCAAGCTCAGCTCTTTCTCTTCCGTTTAGCTTAATTCCAAGGTATGGGCAAGCTTAATTCTTCTTTACTTCTTCCTTCTATTGTTAGTGGTGGAAGGAATCTTTATAATTTCTGCTCTACCCTTTCTTTTTCTGCTAACACCATTGCTACTCACATCGAGGCTTTAAGCAAGAATCCAATGCCTGTAAAGGGAAACCCTAAAAAGCATTACCTTTTTGATAATGTTGATGATGCTTTGGCTTTGTTCGATAAGATGATTGAGAAGTACCCAAAGCCTTCTATTGTGGAATTCAATAAACTATTAGCACACATTGTTAGAATGAAGCATTATGCCGTTGTTGTGTCTATGTATACCCAGCTGGAATTATTTGGAGTTTCTCCTGATGTTTATTCTTTCAACATCTTGATTAACTGCTTTTGTCGATTAGATCGAATTGATTTTGGGTTGTCTCTTTTGGGGAAAATGCTGAAATTAGGTGTCGATCCTGATGTCGTAACCTTGTCCACTGTGATTAATGGACTTTGCAAACAAAATAAGTTTTCTCAGGCAGTGAGTTTGTTTGATGAAATGGTTGTAAAAGGGTATCAACCTAATTTGATTGCTTACAGTACTATACTTGATGCTTTGTGTAAGATGGGCAATACTGACAAAGCTGTTAGGTTTTTAAGGATGATGGAAGAAAGAAGTTTCAAACCTGATATTATAGCATATGGCACTGTCATTGACTGTCTTTGTAAAAATGGGTTGCTGAAGGAGGCTCTTGATCTCTTCTCCGAATTGAAGGTTAAGGGCAATCGACCAAATATTATTATTTACAGTTGCTTACTTCATGCCGTGTGTAATTTGGGACAGCAAAAGGTGGTAATAGAGCTTTTGAATGAAATGGTGGATAACAATATTTCACTCAATATTTTCACCTATAATATATTGATCGATGCGTTTTGCAGGAAGGGTATGATTTCTGAAGCTATGGATACCGTTGTCACAATGAGGAAGCAAGGCATTAAGCCTAATGTTGTCACCTATAGTATATTGGTTGATACATATTGCAAGGAGGGAATGGTTTCCAAAGCTGAAGATATTGTTGACGGGATGAGCAAGCAAGGCATTGAGCCTGATGTTGTTACCTATAATGCATTGATAAATGGCCATTGCTTACAAAACCATATGGATAAAGCTAGAGTAGTATTTCAGTGGATGATTCAGAACGGTTGTGCACCTGATATACATAGTTATAGTATCTTGATCAATGGATATTGTAAAGCTAAAAGGTTAGACAAAGCAATGGAACTGTTTCATGAAATATCTTGAACAGGACCAGCCCCAAATACTTTCACATATACCATTCTAATGCAAGGTATGTGTCAATTAAGGAGAGTTTCTGCTGCATGTGAACTTTTAAGGGAGATGCTTGCTTCTGGACATGTTCCATGTCGAGTGACCTGTTCGGTTTTGTTGGATGGTTTATTGAAATGTGGTAAACTTAAAGAGGCAGTGAAAGTTTTTCAGGCGATGCAGAATAGCGGGTTGGAACTCGATATTATCTTGTATAATATATTGATTGATGGCATGTGTAAAGCTAGGCATATTGAAGTTGCAGAGAGAATGTTTAACGAACTCTCCATCAATGGTTTAAAGCCCACCATGTACACATATAATATAATGCTTAATGGGTTCTGTAAAGAGGGATTACCAGATAAAGCATACCAGTTGTTTCGGAGCATGGGTGATAATGATTGTTTGCCTGGTAGCATCTCTTATAATGTAATGATCCAGGGGTACTTTCGAATCAGCCCTACCTCAAAGGCAATGGAGCTTCTTGCGGAAATGGTTGAAAAGGGATTTTCTGCAGATTTTTGCACTGCCACCTTATACGTGAATCTACTCTTACGACCTGATAAGTCAATCTTGATTTAAATTGTTGTGCAGATGCCAGATAGAATAAAGATTATCACTTGCGAATGATTGTTAATCTATTTTCAGTTTTATTTGTGACGTACCTTGAACATCAAAGCATGTTTTGATATTATAATATAGTTTTTCTACATAAACTGTTGTAGTTTTTTATTATGTTTAAATTGGGTTAATCGTATACTAACTGTTGACATAACCTTGTGTTTGTTTCCAGCATCAATGCTGGAAAGATATAGTTTTGGATTTCTCACTTCATGCCTTATCTTGCATGGAGTTGTGGTATAAAATTCCCTTTTAATTTTGCCAATTTGGCCTGCTTTCCTCGCATTATTTTTATTTTTAACAATTGAACATCTCATTCTTCTGCCCAAATGGTCAATCAGTTTGGAGGGTGTCTGGTTTTAATTAGTCTCCCTCGAGAACTGGTTTAAAATCCTGTGTCATGGTGGTCTGCTGTTGGGGGAATGCTTGCCAACTCTCATTTTGTTCCTGGTTTGAGCTCATGGCTATGTCGGGGCCAACGGAAATCCCGGCAGGAGTGGTTGTTTGTGGAACAAATTGATGTTAAAATTTGGAATGATGCTGGTTATTGTTTTAACGAGATTTTCAGGTGAGTTGCAGCATCAATCTTGATCGATGCATATTGCAAGAAGGGTGTGATTTTTGAAGCTATAGATATCGTTGACACGATGAGGAAGCAAGGCGTTGAGCCTGATGTTGTCACGTATAATATATTGGTTGATACGTATTGCAAGGAGGGAATGATTTCCAAAGCTGAAGATATTGTTAACACGATGAGAAAGCAAGGCATTGAGCCTAATGTTGTTACCTATAATGCATTGATAGACGGTCAATGGCTGCAAAACGAAATGGATAAAGCTAAAGGAGTATTTCAGTTGATGATTAAGAAGAGTTGCGCACCTGATATACAGAGTTACAACATCATGATCAACGGACATTGCAAAGCTAAAAGATTAGACAAAGCGAAGGAATTGTTTCATGAAATATCTTGAACAAGACCAACCCCGAATACCGTCACATATAACATTATAATGCAAGGTCAATTAAGGAGAGATTATGCTGCATATGAACTTTTGAAGGAGATGCTTGCTTCTGGACAAGTTCCTAGTATGTTTACCTATTCAATTTTGCTAAATGGTTTTTGCAAAAGTGGTAAACTTAATGAGGCATTAGAAGTTTTTCAGTCAATGCGGAAATGCGGGTTGGAACTTAATATTATCTATTATAATATCCTAATTGATGGGGCATACAAATCTGGGTATACTGAAGTTGCAAAAGAATTGTTTCATGAACTGTCTTTTAATGATTTAAAACCCAGTCTTTACACATATACCGTAATGATTAATGGATTATGTAAAGAGGGATTGCCATATGAAGCACACCAGCTATTTAGGAGCATGGGAGATAACGATTGTTTGCCTAATTGCATTTGTTATAATGTAATGATTCAGGGTTTTTTTCGAAACAGCTATACGTCAAAGGCAGCACAACTTCTTGAAGAAATGGTCAGTAAGGGCTTGTCTGCAAATTTATGCACTGCGACTTTATATTTTGATCTTTTGTTACGATCTAATAAATCAATCTTCACTTAAAATGTTTTAGAGGTATGATGATTGTTGAAGTCTGTTTTCAGTTTTAGTTGATGTACCTCAAACGTTAAGGTCTGTTTTGATATTATAATAATTTATTTTACGTGAACTTTTACATGTTCCGTTATACATATTTTTGTCATGTATAATCTAATACTTAGTGAGGTAACCGGTTTTAAATCCCATGTCGTGGTGGTCTGATGTTGAGACAATGCTTGTTGACTCTCTTTCTTCGTTACTTGAGACAAGGTTAATGGCAATCGACCATATACTATTATTTACAGTTGCTTACTTCATGCCATGTGTAATTACTTGTAGGGGTGTTCAAGACCAGTCCAATGGGTATTCAGAGGCCCAATAAATCTAATATCACTACTATATTATTATTATATTTCATCATTTCTTTTACTTTTTTAACTTACATTATGAGCTTCTAGGGCCACTGGGTACCTATTGGACCGATTTTGAGCACCTCTAGTAATTAAGGCCAGCAAAATGAGGTAATATGAATTTTGAATGAAATAGTGGATAACAATTTTTCACTTAATATTTTCATGTACAATATCTTCACTGATGAGTATTGCAAGAAGGGTATGATTTTTGACGCAATGGATTTCATTGACACAATGTGGAAGCAAGGCATTGAGCCTAGTGTTGTCACGTATAATATATTGGTTGATATGTATTACAAGGAGATTTTTGCATTGCCACCTTATATGTGAATCTACTCTTGTGACATGATAAGTCAATCTGGATTTAAAATGTTCAAGCAGTCAGAGGCTGTCTGGTTTTAATTAGTCTCCCTTGAGAACTGGTTCGAAATCCTTGTGCGGAGAATTCTTGCCAACTCTCATTTTGTTTCAGGCTTGAGCTTAGTGGTATGGCTATGTCGAGGCCAACGGAAATCCTGGAAGGCTATGAAGCACGGGTACGGCACTTTGAGGGCGTCTCGCGTATTAAAAACGTTTTCGGGATGGGTACATGGTGGGTATGGCCGGGGTATGTATCGGGGACATCCCATATTTACGAGATACTATCGAAAATTAATTGGGTACGTTTCGGGGACGACTTTGGATGTCCAAGAGTGTACCTAAGCTTTAAAAAATAGAAAATAAGACTGCCCTAGCTTGTAATTTTAACATACTCGTCGACTCTACAAGCTTTTCTACTTTATGGTAGTGGCTATCGAAGGAGGATACTAAGGAGGCAAGAGGCAGAAACAAAAAATTTGAAACTCCGACGAAGACAAGTAAAAACTCCGGCCAACTCCTCATGTGTTTTTATTCTTCTTTCTCCCCTATTTATTTTCTTCTATTTTCTACCTCTACTCTCTGATGACCTTCAATCAAAAGTTTCAAACTTTCTTAAAAAATTAAAATTGTCTTGCAAAAGTTTTATGAAGAGGGATTTGGGTTAGCTGAAACAGAACACACGGGTCTATTTATTTAGTTGGGGAAAAGATTAAAAAATGCCATGTTGAGAATTTTCCATTTAATTACTAATTTAAATTCGTGTTTTTTTCTTTTGCTGCTGAGTGCAGATACATTGTCTGACAACTTGTGTACATGAAATGTAGGGTAGGTCTACGGTGCGGTGCGATATTAACCGAAAATGCTATAAAATACGAAATTTAAAATAAAAAATATTACACTTTGTGATAACATTTTAAGTTGGTGTCTCACGACAGTATCGATACTTAGAAACAAGTTTCGATACTTATAAAAACCTAAAACGTTATCAGAAGCGATAAGTATCGATATTTGAAGCTAAGTTTCGATACTTAACCACCAACCTAAAATGTTATAAAAAATTATAACATTTTCAATTTTAAATTTCGTGTCTTGTAACATTTTCGGTTTGTGTCATACAATAGACGCGTCACACCATGCCTTATGCTAGACTCGTCCTGAAATGTATCTTTCCAATGCTTGGAACTTGTTCTCTTTTATTTTTTCTTAAATGTTTTCTAATTTATTAATTGAAATAAAATATATAAAATATTGAGTTGGTTCTTAAATTAATTTATATTGAGTGGTTCATGTAGGATTTACTTTTACTTTTTATGGATTAAATTTAATTGATATTTAATCAAGATTAACTTTTAGTAAAAAAATATCATCAACTTGTTTTATTAGTTAAATTAAATGAAATATTTAGTTCGTTTAGGGTACAAAACTGTTTTTTTATACAATAAAATTGAAATATATAATTGCGGTTTCTTTTTATGATTTTTATTATTATTTTATATTATATATTAAAATTTATTTTATATTTTTCGTATCCTATAATTTTAAAAATTGTTGTTTTTTGTCCTCGTATCTGTTCTCGTATCCGTATCAATGTAACATAGCCAGAATGAGTGGTTGTTTGAGGACCAAAATGATTATGCTGTTAAAATTTAGAATGATGCTGGTTATTGTTTTAACGCGATTTTCGGGTGAGTTGCAGCATCAATCCATTTGCAATGGCACCACCTCATGCCCCCAAGGATGGACATGACCAGCGGCAAGAACCATTAAAATCAGTCGAGACGCCACCTTCTATTGAAAGAATGAAGAAGGTAGAATCTCCGGCTTAGCCTGTAACTGCAGAAAAATAATTGTGGTTGGAATCAACACTAAGTTGGCACCGATGGCAAGAGAGGGTGTAAATGGTGGCAAGAGTGACCAACTTTTGTGGGTAAGTTATCATAACATTTTTGACGAGTTTAACCTTACAACTAGGGGTTTAAATTACGATTGTGACCGCGTTTTTTTTTTTTTTGCGGTGTTTTATCCTAGTTACAGACGTAAGAGATACTATTGAGGTCATGAGGACCGTTATTTTTTACAATAACAATTTTGGATGATGATGCTACCGTAATACATCGAGCAATAAACCATTGTTTTTTTTTTCAACCAAAACGAAGGGATCCCCACAATGATAATAACGTTCAACCTGCTTCACCTTGTCTAGCTCCATTTTTGAGCAGTGAATGTGATTTAGATGTTCAAACGAGGAACAAAAGAAAGCAAGAAGGAAAGAGTTTTGCGTTTGTTGATGAATTGAATGTTGGTTATGGCCAGAAAACAGACTCGTTTGTTCTTTTTCTCTTTTTCCTTGCCATGCACTTGTTTTATTCTCCTCTTGAGTAATTGATTATATTATATTATTAATTCGAAAGAGTTAGACCACAATACCGATACGCTCTTACCCCGTATTGGTACTCAGGATCGGTACTGGGATCGCCCCGTACTGATCCAAGCCTGTACCGGTACTCTACCCTTCGCGTACCGGTACGCTAAGCCTCTCCTAGGCAATCAACATCGCGTACCGGTACTCCCCAATGGGTACCGGTACCCCTACTTGATTCGAAGGAGTTCATCCTAAGGACGTACCGATACGCTACGTACCGTACCGGTACTCATAGCCTTTCCAGGCAATGTAACAGTGCGTACCGATACGCCCCTTGTGTACTGATACGCCTAAGCGCTACTGGATTTCCATTTGAGTGAGGGGTACCGATACAAGGGGAGGTGTACCGGTTCACCCCTCACAAACTATCCCTCAATATACAAAGGAGTGTCGATACACAGCCACCCGTACCGGTACTCGAGCCCAGATTTCGAAACCTAGAGCTCGGGATTGCACCAATCCCACCCTTAACCCGTATAAATAAGTCTCAAATCTTTCCTACAAGTTATTTGGAGTATATTAGGTGATTTCCTACCAGTTTTACCCATTATCAACTCCTAAAACGTGATTTACCATTAGAGGGGTTTAAAGCTCAAGAACCCTAACTAAGCAACCCATAAACATAAAACCAAGCATGGCAATCATCTTATGAGGCTCATGAAACGTAGGAGTCAGAGATGTACTGAGCTTTAGCAAGATTCATGAACTTAAGCAGCAACCAAGCTTCTTCCACCTCTCTTTCCTTGCTCCAAGCTTCAAATCCAACTCCCACCAAAACCAATGATGTCTAGCTCGAAATGAAGATCCTTTGATGCTGATAAACTCTCCCTTGATGGCCAATCCGAGATTCACACTCCTCCACAACAAATTTCTATCTTTTACTTTGGGTTGGGGTAGAAATTAGAAGAAGAAGATGAAGAGAGAGAGGACAAGGGTGACTTCACCCTCTTACAATGATGGCAGCCCACCTTAATGAGGCATCAGCCCTTGTCTCCCCCAGTTATGATTTTACCATAATATCATTCCTTAAGCCCAACATAAGCCAAGCCCAAAACCACCAAGCAAGCCCACAACGTATGGAGGCCCATTACGGCCCAACATTTCAGCCTGACACGTCGGTCCAAGACCCGGGTCAACGTTCATTGTTGACTCGAGAAATCTGGGTCGTTACATAAACAAACATAAATGAATGGATTACTGAACGTTCATGAACATAAATGAACAAACGAGCCCTTTGTTCGTGTTCGTTCATTTAATTAAACGAACAGAAAATCTTGTTCAACTTTATTCATTTAATAAATAAACGAACTTCTCATCCAACAATTTACTGAACGTTTGGTTCGTTTACAACCCTACCCGCATCGACATTTTAGGAGTCACATTGGTCGTATGAAAAAAGAAATCTTTGATGGTGTAAAAGTTCCTTATAAGGTGTTAGACTCAATTAATATGTGATCTTTAAGGAAATCAGAGTCTTTCATTTTCAGTTTGATTCTTAAATTTTAATGAATTTATTTTTATTTTTCGAGTTTAAGATTTAATGATTTTTAAATTTAAAATTAATAAAGGAGACAGAAAGAAAAGAAAGAAAAGAAACTTAATACTTTGAAATTTTCAATTTGTCTCGAGCATCTAGAATGAGCTAGTACCAAAAAAACAAAAAAAATGTCAGTTACAATTAAAGTTGATATTTATAAAGTATATACTATTATTAAATGTTTACCTTATTAAAACTCTCAGAAAAATTATTGAGTAGCATGTCAGATTTACATAGGGTTCTGAAATGAGACTTGGACCATTGGGCAGGGTCTTTCTCTTTCAACCAATCGAAGGCATCTGCTGAAAGATTTTCAAGTTCAGCCATTGCATCGTCGAATTTTTCTTAAATGTATTCTTAGATGCTTTTCACAGTGCATCCTTCAAGTTCTTCCCTTTAAAACTTGCAACATTCTTGAAGTTAGAGTACAAGTGTCTCACACACTTTCTATGGTGAAATGAAGAAAAAGTTCCAGTAGTACTTCGACCGGTCCTTGAATAATTTAAGCATGTTGTTAGCATTAGATATTTTCAAAAAATAAAAGTTTTAAAAATAATAAAAGGCAATAAAGGTTTATCTTCTGCTTGTCTGACATGAATATAAAATGATAAGACTTCGTAATCTCTAAATTAGTGATCAGAAGATACAGAAACCACATCCTAAATGATTCATTTTCAGCCTCAACAACAATCTAACAAATTAGATAAAGGCTATCATTACCATTTACACCAACTGCTGTCAACAAGTAACCTCCATAGTAATTCTTATTGTGGCATCTATCAAGGCATATTATAAGTCTACAACCTGCTTTGAAACCTTCTTTGCAGGCTTGTAAATATATTCACATTCTTTGGAACAACCTATTACCTAGTTGAAGGATTGTTGAGATGTTAGAATTAGAGATTTTAATTTCAGCAAGATAATATATATCTTTGAATATTGAGATTTGTGATTTCCGAGAAATGTTTCTAGTGCTAAGTTCTTAGCTCTTAAGAATTTACTCAAAGATACCTGATAAGAATGCTTTTCTTGAACATCTTGGCGTAGGGATCTAATTGAAAAAGTGGGGTTAACCTTCCATTGCTCAAAATATTTTTTAGCCAACCACTTGTAAGTGACATTTTTATTTTTAAAATCTCTGACACAGTTATGCTCCTCAACATAAGACTTAATCTGTCACATGTCCATAGGATCTTTGGGATCAACCCTTGATGCCCAGATATAACATGACAACTTTCCTTGCATATTACATTCATTTTACCCTTGTCAATCTTTTTAAATCTGACATCATGCCTGCTCTTAATCCCATACTCTCTTATAACTTCTTTCAAAATTTCTTTACCACTAAATTTCATCCCCTTCTTAAATTGTGGGTTTGCCATATCCACCTCAGTGTTAAATTTAGGACATTTGGGAAATTTTTCTAATTATCTCCATCATAGTCATTTTCACTAAAATTATGCAATGAGTCTGATCCATCATTGTCATATTTATTCAAATATGACTCATTATCATTTTTCCCATTCCAAACTCCAATTCTTCCATTAATGCTTCATAATCCACCTCTTGTACCTGAACTTCATCATTCATATCATTATCATTATCTTTAAATTCATTGTTACTGTCAGTTTGTTCAACCTCATCTACTACATAATCTTCATCCTCTTCTACATCATCATCTTCTTCCTCTTCTACAATATTATCTTCTTCAATTTTTAAGTTTTCATTTCTAACAGTATCAGTACTATCAATTCTAACAATTTTTGTAACTGATTATTTTAAGTGCACATGCAATTGTTTTACTCTAGGCGTAGTAGCTAGCATGCTAATCACATCAGAATCATTTTTTAATGATTTAACAATTAGTTTCACAGCAAGTTGTTTCCAATACAGATTAAACTTGCCATTATACCCTAACTCTTCAGCAATTTGTTTCACAGCAAGTTGTTTCCAATACATACATTTCTAGCATAAACATGCTATTTACATAGCACATATCAAAAAAATTTATTTTTTATCAGTGTATTCTAACCTTGGAGAATTTACCATGAATCCACTATAATGCACAACAAGTATAAAATATTCTGATAAAGCATCTGTCAAAAAGCACCGAATCAATTTTACTTTATTTTTTATTTTTTAAAAGTTGCACCAATCAAACAATCCAAGTGGTCCCACAATGCAATATTTCTCAAGTAGTCCACGTGAAGAACACATTGACCCAACAATCAATGCAAGATTCCAAAGTAGAGACTATAAAACACTAACACCTATCGTTATTTAATAATATAAAACAATAGATATTTAATAAAGTGAACCACACAATGACACTGACCAATTTAAACCACAACGGTAGACATTCATATCACAATAATATGCACATTTGTAACATCATAACAAATTGCACCAGCATACAATTAAATCACATAACTGTCCAATTTGCAACAACCTTAAAAGTGCCTAACTAATTTTGACCATTAAATTTACCTAAAACCAATACGTATTATACTTTTTTATTATAGATTTTGAATACAAACAAAAACCCTAAATTAAAAAATCATAACAACCCAAATATTGAATAAAACTCATAGTAACATTAAACAAATATGAGATTACATATTTCGAATATATATCGTATTTTATGGTCGAGCTTCCTTCAGCTCATAACACACACTTTTCCATTCTGATTTGTTTTTTAATAATCGATCACTATTCAAATTCAAACACAATATACTTGAATAATCGGTCACGCAACAAACCCTAACAATCCAAATATTCTCTTTTTAATCGAGAACAATCATCTATCACTCACGATTAGAAACCCATTGAAAACCCTTTTTTTTATTTAACTTCATAATGATTTTTAATTTTCAGAAGGTCATTAACTTATTTTTTAGGATATGAAGAGCCTTTTACTAATAAGATATCGTTTAGTCTTAAGTTTTTATTAATCTTTAAATAATTAATTAATTACGTAAAAAACTTTATTTATTTATTATTCATGTCACCTCTATAACGGGATTAGTAGTCCAAGTCAGCATTTCGTGACGTGGTAACAGTGGAGTGCTTACATTAAAGCCAAAAACTAAATTTAGTGGTATAATAAAATTAAATTTTAGTTTAATGATATGTTCGATGTACACATTAAAATTAAGTAGTATTTGTATAATTTACCCTAAATTTATCTTTAATAACGTGAATGATCGAAATCACAAAATAGGCCATTATGATGGTTCATAATGGGCTAGTACTTCTGGGCTGGTAGTTCACCACGGCGGCAGGAATCATCTCTTTCTAAGTTTTCTCATTTTCTTTGCAATTCTCCCTCTGCCTGTCGTTTTCATTGGTGCTCTGGTTTCGTTTCAAGCTCAGCTCTTTCTCTTCCATTTTGCCTAATTCCAAGGTATGGGCAAGCTTAATTCTTCTTTAGTTCTTTCTTCTATTGTTAGTGGTGGAAGGAATCTTTATAATTTCTGCTCTACCCTTTCTTTTTCTGCTAACACCATTGCTTCCCACATCGAGGCTTTAAGCAAGAATCCAGTGCCTGTAAAGAGAAACCCTAAAAAGCATTACCTTTTTGATAATGTTGATGATGCTTTGGCTTTGTTCGATAAGATGATTGAGAAGTACCCAAAGCCTTCTATTGTGGAATTCAATAAACTATTAGCACCCATTGTTAGAATGAAGCATTATGCCGTTGTTGTGTCTATGTATACCCAACTGGAATTATTTGGAGTTTCTCCTGATGTTTATTCTTTCAACATCTTGATTAACTGCTTTTGTGGATTAGGTCGAATTGATTTTGGGTTGTCACTTTTGGGGAAAATGCTGAAGTTAGGTGTTGAACCTAATGTCGTAACCTTTTCCACTTTGATTAATGGGCTTTGCAAACAGAGTAAGTTGGCTCTGGCTGTGAGTTTGTTTGATGAAATGGTTGAGAAAGGGTATCAACCTAATTTAATTGTTTACAGTACTATACTTGACGGGTTGTGTAAGATCGGCAATACCGACAGAGCTGTTAGGTTTTTAAGGATGATGGAAGACAGAGGTTTCGAACCTGATATTGTAACATATGGCACTGTCATTGACTGTCTTTGTAAGAACGGGTTGCTGAAGGAGGCTCTTGATCTGTTCTCCGAATTGAAGGTTAAGGGCAATCGGCCACATATCGTTATTTACAGTTGCTTACTCCATACCATGTGTAATTTGGGCAAGCAAAAGGAGGTAATAGGGCTTTTGAATGAAATGGTGGATAACAATATTTCACTTAATATTGTCACATATAGTATCTTGATCGATGCATATTGCAAGAAGGGTATGATTTTTGAAGCTATAGATATCGTTGACACAATGAGAAAGCAAGGCATTGAGCCTGATGTTGTCACGTATAATATATTGGTTGATACGTATTGCAAGGAGGGAATGATTTCCAAAGCTGAAGATATTGTTGACACGATGAGAAAGCAAGGCATTGAGCCTAATGTTGTTACGTATAGTGCATTGATAGATTGCCATTGCTTGCAAAACGAAATGGATAAATCTAGAGCAGTGTTTCCGTTGATGATTCAGAACGGTTGTGCACCTAATATACATAGTTACAACATTATGATCAATGGATATTGCAAAGCTAAAAGGTTCGACGAAGCAATGGAACTGTTTCATGAAATATCTCGAACAGGACCAACCCCGAATACTGTCACATACAACACTCTAATCAGAGGTATGTTTCAATTAGGGAGAGTTTCTGCTGCATGTGAACTTTTGAAGGTGATGCTTGCTTCTGGACAAGTTCCTAATCTATTCACCTATTCTACTTTGCTGAATGGTTTTTGCAAAAGTGGTAAACTTAATGAGGCAGTGAAAGTTTTTCAGGCAATGCGGAATAGTGGGTTGGAACTCAATATTATCTTTTATAATATCCTAATTGACGGTGCATACAAATCTTGGCATATTGATGTTGCAAAGGAATTGTTTCATGAACTGTCCGTCAATGGTTTAAAACCTGATGTTTATACATATAATATAATGATTAATGGATTATGTAGGGAAGGATCAACGAATGAAGCATACCAGTTGTTTAGGAGCATGGGAGGTAATGATTGTTTGCCTAATAGCGTCTCTTATAATGTAATGATCCAGGGTTTCTTCCGACACAGCTCTACCTCAAAGGCAACCGAACTTCTTGCGGAAATGGTTGATAAGGGCTTGTCTGCAGATTTTTGCACTGCCACCTTATATGTGAATCAACTCTTACGACCCAATAAGTCGATCTTGATTTAAAATTTTGTGCAGATAGTATAAAGATTAGAACTTGTGAATGATTCTTAAAATATATTTTTTGTTATTACCTTGTGTTTGTTTCCAGCATCAATGCTGGAAAGATTTAGTTTAGGATTTCCCACTTCATGCCTTGTCTTGTATGGAGTTGTGGTATAAAATTCTCTTTTAATTTTACAAATTTTGCCTGCTTTCCCCGCATTGTTTTTATATATTCATTCTTCAGCATTTGAAGCTGTATAAATCTTTCAGTTTGCAGTGTTGGATTGGACCCGATAGTTTGGTTTTCGGGTTTTGAATAATTTCATATATGTGTGTGTGTGTTTAATGGTTTTCAAACATGTATTTGGACCACTTGGAAAGCTCAAGATTGGGATGGCTTGGCAAAGATAAGACACAACTTCACCACTTTGCACGAGATGTCTGGTTTGAAATCCTGTGTCATGGTGGTCTAATGTTGGGAGAATTCTTGCCAACTCTCATGTTTTTTTCAGGTTTGAGCTTAGTGGTATGGCTATATCGGGGCCAACGGAAATCCAGGAAGGAGTGGTTGTTTGAGGAACAAAATGACGATGCTGTTAAAATTTGGAATGATGCAGGTTATTGTTTTAACGAGATTTACAGGTGAGTTGCAGCATCAATTTATTTGCGATGGCACCACTTCATACCCCCAAGGATGGACATGACCAGCGGCCAAAATCAATCGAGACGCCGCATTCAATTTTTCCAATTTGGACATATCAAGGATAAGGCACAAGTTCACCACTTAGCACGAGATGTGTGGAGGCAGAAGAAACAATTGAACATATGTCATTCTTCTGCCCAAATGCTCAATCAGTTTCCAACTCTCGTTTTGTTTCCGGTTTGAGCTTAGTGGCCAACAGAAATCCCGGAAGGAGTAGTTGTTTGAGGAACCGAATGATGATGCTGTTAAAATTTGGAATGATGCCATTTATTGTTTTAACCTGATTTTCAGTTTGAGTTGCAGCATCAATCTATTTGCAATGGCACACCTCATGCCCCCAAGGATGGACATGACCATCAAACTATAGTTTGATCTTATTTTGACTTTTGACTTGTGAATTTTGTTAATTAGACCACTCAACTACTAAAATGTTTTTAGCAAGACATTAATCGTTATCTTTCAATGGAGTTGATATATAATTAAACATTTAATTCTCTTTACTTTTACGTTCTATCAGTTTGGTCTTAATTTTAATTAATTTAATAAAATTTCTCTAATTAGATAATTGCATGTGTCACTGTTGGGGAACTTGAACGATGACCGTTTATGTATAATAGAACACAAAAAAATAATTTAGTCAAAGCCCGTGTTCTAATAAATGTTTACTTGAATATATCTTATAGTCTTATTAAAAATATATTTTTATTAAGGAAAATATTTTGATACACAAATTTGTGTAAAATTTAGTTTACAAAAATTTACGCAAGCCTTTTAATTTTAGGGTTTAGAGTTTTAGGTTAGAGTTTAGGGGTTTGTGTGTATGGTGTAGAATTTAAGGTTTATGGTTAGAATTTAGAATTTAGAGTTTAGAGTTTATGGTTTAGGTTTTAGGGTTTATGATTTAGGTTTTAAATTTTATAACAGGATTGCGTAAAAAAATTACACAACTTGTGTATCAAAATATAACATTTTTATTAAAAAATCAAAAATTAAAATATATTCTTAGTAAAAATTTAAGTATAATTTTATTAAATATTAAAAACAAAATTACATTTTTATTAAAAAAACTAAACTAAAATTTATATTCATAAAATATTAAAAAATGAAGTATATTATAATTTTAAAATTTTAAATCAAGTATATTCCAGTTACATATGGGATTACATTTTAATTTTTAATTGTTTTAATAAAAATATATTTTAATTTATAGTTTTTATATAAATATAAGATTTGAAAATTATTAATTAAGTTAAAAAATTAATTCAACAATTATATATGTAATTATAAAATAAAAAGTAGGAAAAAAAGTATTGAATTCAATTTTAAAATATAAAATCATAAATCCAATTTTATTATAAATATTGTATTATCTACGTATTAAAATATATACATAATATTGTTAAATATATTTCTAATGTTGCATATGGTATAGTGGTATACACACCAATGAGATATTATTTCTACGTTTGATGGAAATCTTTTATGATTAGTAGTTGACATGTTAGGACTAAGAGAATCATATTGGTCGTTAAAAAGGAAATCTTCGATTGAGTAGAACTTTGGAAGCTTTTATATGGTGTTAGATCTCAATTAATATGTGATCTTTAAACAGTGGTGGGTGTCTTTCATTTTCAGTTTGATTAATAAATTTTAATGACTTTATTTTTATTTTCCGAGTTTAGTCATTTATAATTCTGAAATTTAAAATTAATAAATGAAATGAAAAAAAATATTACTTTTGGAGTTATTTTCGATTTGAAAAAAAACTGAATTTTCTAAGTCAAGGCGAAAAAACTCACTTGACTCTAAAACTTGAGTTGTAAAATAAAAATTCAAACAATTCGAAATTTTTAATAATTAATAGATTGATTTTTGAGCTCGAGTCGAGTCCCTCAATTTTTTTGATATATGTATACTGATATAAAAATATGAAGAAATATATGTCACATACGAAGAAATATTGTAACACCCCTAATATTAATAATATATTTTCTTAAGCAAAAAGAAAAAGGAAAAAAGAAGGAAAGAAAAGAAGAAGAAATGAAAATAAGGAGACCGCAACTGTGGGGATTTGAAACCCTGACTTGTGAACCCAAGCCTTAACAACTCAAGCTAAGGATCACTTTTGATTAAATTCTACACCAGCTTCCTTTTAAACTATGATTTAGTGATCTGGTCCAATAATAATTAAACTCGGTCAACCTTTCATCTGCCTCATTAATTCTGTTATCGAATTTTAAAAAAATTATCTATATTCAGAAAATTTCAATAGCCTCTCACCAAACCCCGTTCGACTTCTTCTCGATCTGTACCACCGTCACGTCATGGGCATCACTGCTTGCATCATCAAAAACGTCATGACGTCCCGACCAAACCCTAACCGCCACTCGCAGCGAAGCCTCATCGTTTGTCATGAAAACTTGGTTGAAAGATTGGCAGAAAACCAAGAGTTTTTTTTCCATGATTTCGGCAACCTCGACCGCCCGTTTGTCACACCGTTACCACCATCGTCTTCCTCATGTCAAGGGAGTAAAACTGTGGTCGTCGATCAACCGTCCATTGTTGTTTAAGGTCTCATCGAATCTACGTTTGTACCAACCATATTTCTCCGTTTTGGGTAAGTTGGTAAGGATTCTAACTTAATTTTTGGTTTATGGTTGAAATAATTTAGGTTATTGTCATTTCTTCCCTTGTTTTGGTGTGATTTCTGGCCGTTTGGGGCCGTGTATGGGATACACGTGCGTCCAAGGTGATTTATGGTCGCCTTAAACGGTGGCCCTCGAACCGAACTGGCCGGATCGACCTTGGACTCAGTCTGGCCTATGAACCAAAACAACCGGCCCTGAATCGGTCTTAACAGATCGGGCCTATGTGCGTAATTATTTAAGTTGGGCCAGCCTCCTTGATCCAAGCCCAAGTTGAGTCTGACCCGTTTGGCCCAATCCCAAGCCTACCAACCCGAACACAGATCTGAACCCGTCTGTCCGACCCTATAACCTAATCCAGACCATACCCTAGTCATCTCATTGACCGAGTTAACCGTCTGAGTTAAATCATCCGAGTCAACTTAGTTGACCGATAACATCATCATTGACTTTGACCGATGACGTCAATGTTGACTTTGACATAAAAGTCAAAAAAATTTAAAACCATATTTTACATTTTTCGACGTATTGAACCCGTTTTTGAAGTTCGTTTCACAAAATTTTAATATGAAAGCCTCTGAATCTTACCTTGAACCTGAGCATGCTTTTGTATCTAATTATTTAGTTAAGAGCAAAGTGAATAAAGATTGATTTTGGATTGTAGTTAAATGAATGTATTCGCATATCCTAGAATATGAGATCTTGAGGGACGTCGAGTTCAGAAGTGGTCGAAGATAATTTAAGAGCCCGAATGGTGTAGCTCGGAGTCCATGTAATACATTACTACCTTATGTATGCTTTATGAAACATATTGGTATCCGGTAAATACTTGCATGATCATGTTTAAACATATGGTTAATTTTGTTAATGCCTAACCGATTATGAAAAAAAGGATAGTAAACCAATTAAGACTAAAATGCTCAGTTAGAAAGATGGGTGACATGTAAGAACTTCCGAGATCCAAGAATAATTGATAAGACTGTTATACTTTAAATTTGGTTATGCTTGCTAATGGTTTAATTTCTAAAATGCTAAGTTAAGAATGACGGAAATGCCCTTGAGGTGTAAGAATGACTAAAATATCCCTGATAATAAAAGTGATCTGGGAATCTACACTTGATCTGGTAAAACAATTGATTCATCTAAAAATCTCGATTTACTTAGAATAATACAGTAACAAGATTTTAGCCTCTGAGAATGTAAAATAATTGGATTCTTCCTGAATTTAGAATAAGTCTCTGGGGATAAATTTTCTAGGAGTTCTACGTAAGTCTGAATAAATTAAAATGACAAAAAAATTGAATTGATTGAAATGGCTGAAATATCCTTGGACAACAAATTTCTAAATTAACTGAAACCGTGGATATACCCTCAAGATCTGAAATGAATAAATAGTTGGAAGGACCAAAAGGATCAGAATAACTAAAACACTTTCGGGCATTGAAGTGTCTGAAATACCCTCGAATACTAAAATGACTGAAAACATCTCTGAGACTTGGAATAAGAAATGCCAATAAAGCCAAACGAATGTAATGGCTCAAAAAGTTGTAATACACGACTCGAGTTTGTTGGTCGTTCCTGATACTAATATAATATTGGAAGAACTATATGAAGGTATATTCGATTTATTTGGAGAAAGTACATTGTTAATTGTAAGGGTAACTTGTTCTTCTAAAAGGTACATTTGGTGTTAAGGATTGAGTTCGTGAGAAATGCACATGTCCGAATACTTGGTAAGTACCGCGATGATGAGAACTGTTCAATTCTAGTGGACTTGGAGGATGGATAAGCCGTTAGAAGTCTAGGATACTGCAAATAACTATGCTACCCTTATTGGGCTAAATTACAAAATTATCTTCGAAAGTTAAAATGATCAAAATGCTTTATGAGCTAATTGTCTAGGACCTTCCTGGTATATCCAGGATCTTGATTGATCTTGATCTAATCAAATTCCCAAAATCTATTCTGATATATCTGAATTCCTGCATAATCATGATATAGCAAAAAAAATTTAATGATCTTGAGGTATAATTCTCGAATACCTAGATGAAGTTAATATCTATCGATTTCCTTCGAATAAGGTTCTTGATTCTAAAATCAGTCTAGAGTGAACTATAGTTCAGTGTCTCCTTTATATGATTACCAAGGACCTCTGAGTGATAAAATGGACCATCTACTTTGTACCATGTATACATGACTAACCTCCCTGATCGAAAATCAAGTCTATCTATTTTGATCCCAAGTGATCATGTTATCTCAAGTAAAAACATGACCTCTGGTTCCTAATGTTTGATACAAATATACCCGATTCATGGGTCTTGATACTCTAATTCTACATATTAAACATCGGCCTGTATTCTGATTCCTAACATACATCTACTAATTACTGATATAATGGTTACCGCTCAAGATTGTTTTAATGGGGTACTTCTGGGATAACATGAGAAGTTTCTGATATGGGGCCCTTACTCCTTTTGGGACCTAAGGTAACCCCTTAGGTCGGTACCTACACTCATTGGGTCTGGGTTAACTCCTGTATAGATGCGGTTCAAGGAAACTGTATATTGGAGTTCGGTTAAAAGGTAGTTAGGCTGATACCAAATTTTTTTTACCTCCTCTTTTGCCTCTGTCAAAATTCTATAATTGTCTGAAATTTTATGTCTATCTTTCTCGATCTATGATTATTGCCACATACCCAACTCTCTGGCTCAATTCCTGTAAAAATATCTCTCATTTCTGATTCCTCTAGAGTGTAGAATGCCAGACTGATACTCAGAAGTTCAAGTACTGATTAACTGTGATGCCATGATCGATATTTCAGTTTCATGTTTTGTCTTATAGCTGCACGTGCTTACAACATCATTTGGTAGTTCTGTATTACTGAGTTTTTTCAAGCTCACGTTGTTTTTACCATCGCGGGTTAAAAGAGATTTATCATGATACAGTGACCGACATCAATGTCAGAAGTTCCCTCGAAGTTGCTTGTGGAGTACGGTATTGGTACAATTAATGGGTATGTATGACATGTCTTATTTTATGTCAGAGTCTGTAATAGAATTTTCAGTTTTTTGTTTTATGATTTTCTGTAATGATGTTCTGACAAAGATTTTTATTTTATGATTATAAAGGTATTAGAAAGAAAAGAATTTTATTTGGATTTTTATTGTGGGTCGCTCTTATGACCCTAATGTAACCTCCTAGAATTAGGTATAACGCATAGACGGGTCTAAGGGTTACAAGGGTTACAAATATATACGCATATTTTACACGATTAGATAAAGTCGTTTAAATTAGAATCAATTCGTACTATAATATGATAAATAATTATAACTAATTTTGTATAGGAACTCAAAAATATGATCAACTTGAACTCGACTGGAATAAAAATAAATTTAAATAAAATCTGAGTTATAAAATATATGCGTCGACTTAAATAACTCAAAAAAATCTTAACTCCATTGGATACAACACTCACTCACAGTGACGATGTTAAATAATAGATACAATATTAACAACCGTGTATGTTTAAAAAAATCACAAAATAGGCGATTATAATGGTTGAAAATGGGCTAGAACTTTAGCGTTGGGTCATTAGATACGGCCGTAAATGGCGACCCTACCACGTCAACAGCTCAGTTCTTGGGTGCTCTGGTTTCATTTCAAGCTCAGTTCTTTTCTCTTCCATTAGCTTAATTCCAAGGTACGGGCAAGCTTAATTCTTCTTTAACTCTTCCTTCTATTGCTAGTGGTGGAAGGAATCTTTATAATTTCTGTTCTACCCTTTCTTTTTCTGCTAACACCATTGCTACCCACGTTAATACTTTAAGCAAGAATCCAATGCCTGTAAAAGGAAACCCAAAAAAGCATTACCTTTGTGATAATGTTGATGATGCTTTGGCTTTGTTCGATAAGATGATTGAGAAGTACCCAAAGACTTCTATTGTGGAATTCAATAAACTATTAGCACCCATTGTTAGAATGAAGCATTATGCCGTTGTTGTTTCTATGTGTAGCCAAATGTAATTATTTGGGGTTCCTCACAATGTTTATTCTTTCAACATCTTGGTTAATTTCTTTTGTGGATTAGGTCGAATTGATTTTGGGTTGTCACTTTTGGGGAAAATGCTGAAGTTAGGTGTTGAACCTAATGTCGTAACCTTTTCCACTTTGATTAATGGGCTTTGCAAACAGGGTAAGTTGGCTCTAGCTGTGAGTTTGTTTGATGAAATGGTTGAAAAGGGGGTATCAACCTGATTTAATTGTTTACAGTACTATACTTGACGGGTTGTGTAAGATCGGCAATACCGACAGAGTTGTTAGGTTTTTAAGGATGATGGAAGATAGAGGTTTCGAACCCAATATTGTAGCGTACAACACTGTCTTTGTAAGAACGGGTTGCTGAAGGAGTCTCGATCTCTTCTCTCAATTGAAGGTTAAGGGCAATCAACCAGATACCGTTATTTACAGTTGCTTACTCCATGCCATGTGTAATTTGGGCAAGCAAAAGGAGGTAATAGGGCTTTTGAATGAAATGGTGGATAACAATATTTCACTTAATATTGTCACATATAATATCTTGATCGATGCATATTGCAAGAAGGGTATATTTTTGAAGCCATGGATACCATTGCTTACTTCATACCTTGTTGCTTTTCAACTGAAACTGGAACTTGCGGATGTGCCTTGTCGTATGTACTTTCTACCTTTTCTAGTGTACTAGGGTCTACAACCAATCCCTTTCTTCTCTTAGGATCTTCACCGGCCAGCATAGCAACTATCTGATCTAGCAGATCCATGTGTGAATGCGCGATATGATCGCGAGTTGCTTGTTACGCCTTATTTATGTCATTCTTCATGTCTTCACATGCTTGCTCTACTCTTGCTAGACGACCCTCCATTTCTTGAGATTTACTTTAAGCGAAAAACTGACGCAGATACGGCCGACCTTGATGCCCCAGAATGGCTGCGATCAGAATTTTCGGAATTAGACCCCTTAATTTGGAAATGATGAGATATTATGATGAAATGCAAATATGAAAATGCATGAGATGTACTTGCAACACACAAACAAAATAAACGGGTTAGTACCGATAAAAATAGTAATTTTTATAAAAAAACGGTATAAAACCTACTGGTAAACATGCTTTATTTAAAAAAGGTAATCCTACCCATCATACTTTTTTACTCGATATTGTTATTTACAGAAAAAACTTACCTGGCATGGTATCTACCCGGCGTAATAAAATATAAACAGATTTCTACCCGGCATGATATCTACCCGACATAATGAAATATAAACAGATTCCTACCCAATATGATATCTACCCGGCATGCTTTTATTTTACAAAAGGAAAGATCTTACCTGGCATGATTTCTACCCGGTATATTATTATTTACAGAAAAAACCTACCCGGCATACTTTTATTTGCAAAATGAAAGATCCTACCCGGCATGGTATCTACCCGGCATATTTATTCATGAAATAAATCTATAGAGTATATAAAAGGTTAGAAGCGTTTCTCCTTTGGACATTTAACGGGTTCCATTTCAAGGCTCCTATGGTCCATTACATGTGGTTTGATTCTAAGGGTATCCGAATTGTCCTCGTTGTCCCTTACTAAATGGTTGCTAAGGGCTTTTCTGCAGATATTTGCACTGCCACCTTATATGTGAATCTACTCTTATGACCTGATAAGTCAATCTTGATTTAAAATGTTGCGCAGAAATGGTAGGCAATGGCTTTCTTCAGATTTCAACACCGCCACGTTGTAGGCGGATCTACTCTTACAATCTAATAAATCAATCTTGATATAAAATGTTTTGTTGTTAGTGTAATGATCATTAGTTGTGAATGTGAATAAACTCGATCATAACCATTTTCATTGTTCTGATGAATTAACTGTTCTTCTTTAGAGCCATGTTGGTGTACTTGATGGGCATTAAGGTCTATTTCCGGTCTATTTTGATGCCAAAAAGATGTAGTTTGGGATTGCAACTGCAACACTTTGCACTTGATGCAGGGAAGCAGAGAAGAAACAATTGAACATGTCTTCTTCTTCTGCCCGAATGCCCGAGCAGTTCAGAGAGTGACTGGTTTCAGTCATTCTTCTGTCTCGTTTTGTTTCGATTTTGAGTTCAGTGGCATGGTTGTGCTGGTACCTATGGAACTTCCGAATCAGTGGTTGTTATTGTCAACATGTTGCCCAGCCCTTTTAAATGTCCCGTCTACACCGGTGTATTAGATTTAAAAATCAAATTGATACAAAAAGACGAATTATGTCATTAGTTTCCGTACTAATATAAGATACGGATTTAGTCTCTGCATCCTAATTTAGGTAATTCTAATCCTTACATTTTTTGAATTTTAAAATTTTAATCTTGTTTTAACCGTTATATGTGGTGTGGTGGTTGCTCACCTTATCCCTTAACCATGAGGTCATGAGTTCGATTCCCACCAATAGGAATGAAGTACATTTCATGGCCAGCCGTAAAAATTAGGGTTAATTGCACGTGTAAAACTAATTTTACACAAGCCTACATATTTACACTATAAAATTTAAGATCTTAAATTTTTAACTCTAACCCTAAAAATTAAACCATAAACCTTAAACTCTATACCTTAAATTTAAACATTAACCTTAAATTCTAAACCCTATAACTTAAACCCCTAAACTAAAACTCTAACCCCTAAAACTAAAAGGCATATGTAAACTAAAATTTTTTATACGGCATGTGTATCAAATTTTTTTCATAAATTAATATGATAAAATTAATAAAAAATTAAAAAATATAATTAAATAATGTAAAAGTTTCTTTTATATAAAGAATTCAAATATATAATCATGAGATGTGGTGTGTGGTTGCTCACCTTATCCCTTAACCATGAGGTCAGAAGTTCGATTCTTACTAATGAGAATTGAGTACATTTTATAGCCAACCGGTTACCTCTTAGTGAGAACACTCGTGACGAGGTGATTAGTCATTGCTATCAACGATAAATACATTGGCTTAAACAAAAAAAATATATTCAAATATATAATAAGAAAAAATATAAATAAATTAAATCTCTAATCTTAAAATTAAAGTATTTGTGAAAATAAAAAATTTCACCTGCCGTGAATAGTATAATTACACTTAGTTGAAAACCAGAATATGGAATGCCCGCTTGTTATGACCAAGAACTCAAAATAGCGTACGGCTTTAGTTTTAGAAGGGGGGAAAAAACACATTAACGCAAACTCCACTTTCTCTTCATCTACTTTATGCCTTCCCCAAATCTTCAGACTCATAAATTTCTTCACAAAATACCCTTCAAGCTCCTGTCTTTACACTCTTTTTCAAGTATAAAAATATGTCAACTTCGATCATCTCCCTCCCGATATTCAGAGATTCTTGTCACTTTTACATGAATTATCAAATACCCTTTTGTACATTAAGTCTATACATGCCCAGATCATCTCAAATTCTATATCTAAACACCATTTTTTGGCGTCAAATTTGGTTAAAAGCTACGGTGAATTGGTTTGTTTGGGGATTGCCAGAAAAGTGTTTGATAAAATTCCTCAACCAAAACCCATTCTTTGTAATTCAATGCTTAATGGGTATTTGAAAAACCAGTGTTATAAGGAAACTATTGAGTTGTTTGAACTAATGTGTTTTTCATATTGGGGATTCGATAGTTATTCGTGTAATTTTGTGTTAAAGGCTTGGATGGAACTAGAAGATTATGAGAGGGGAAGGGAAGTAGTCATGAGAGCTGTGGATAGAAGGGTGGATGGTGATAGGTTTTTGGGAAGTACAATGATTAGTTTCTTTATGAAATTCGGTGATTTCGATAGCGCCAGTTGGGTTTTTAATCGGATGATAGAAAGAGATGTTGTTTGCTGGAATTCGATGATAGGTGGTTATGTAATGGGATGTCTTTATGGTGAAGCTTTTGATATGTTTCTTGAGATGATTCTATGCGGTGTTAGGCCAAGTGCTGTAACCATGGTCAGTTTGGTTCAAGCTTGTGGAGCAGTAAATAATTTAGAACTTGGGAAATGTGTTCATGGATTTGTTCTCATATTCGGAATGGGAACCAAAGTTTTGGTGCTCACTGCATTGATTGACATGTGTAATCACCAAAATCCGTACGACGCTCTTTTAATTCGGTTTTAAAATTTCTTTTGATGTATTTGAAAACCCCCGCCCAATTTAGAATTAAAAATATGTAGTCGCCACCGATCATTTAAAAATGGTAGATCGGACACCGATCATTTAAAAATATTTGGGTCCGAGAGTCGGTTACGGATGGGGAAGGATGAGCACCCTCACACCGCCCAAAAATTGGTACCTAATCGAATATTTAAAGTCTTAGCGTTGGAAATTTCGAATTCGAATAAAATTTAAAATGCGGTTCTTAAATGCATGAGAATGTTCTAAATATTTAAAGAGACGTTCCGTTATTTAGAATCACCGAGAAGTTCACATCCCTTTACGCCCGGGAAATGATTTCTCGACTATTCTAAATAACAGAAAATCCCCTTAAATATCGTATCCTAAAATGGTAAGGATATTCTTTTATTTATGGGTATCGAGAAGGTCGCATCCCTTTACGCCCGGGACACTAGTTCTCGAACCCCCTAACTAAAAGAATATTACCTTAATTTATTTTCCTAATTATTATGATGCCATTTATAATGTTTTATGCATATGTATTTATATACTTAATATATTACTTATGTTAAAATCTATTCAATATTCATGTTAATAATAAACTATACATATCAAAGTTAATAATTTTCATATAGATATATATTATTTTTTACAAGAATAACTATTTATTATTATTTATAGATATACTTAAAAATATAATATTTAAGGTAAAATACATTTATATTTATATTTATATTTATATTTATCAAAATATACTTATGTGTATTAAGTTAGAAGTTACATTTATGTACATACGTATATATATATATATTAAAAAATATTTAATACTATTTTTATATAATAATTTTACAAAATACCATATTTTATTTTACACAAACATTATATATAGTATAAAAATATATAAATATTACATAAAAAATACGAACAATAGAAATAAAAACGTATATACATACATTTCATATTTGGAATTAGTGTATAATATAAAAAACTACTTTATATAATAATACTAGTACATAATAATAATAATAATAATAATAATAATAATAATAATAATATACATTGAACAACATGAATCTAAAAAGGGGGACTAAAATGCATCAACATTTAACTACATGGCATAAATAATACATGCTAAAGGACTAAAATGAAATGAAGGCAAAACATGTGGGCTGAAACGTAAATAAACAGAATTAAGATGCTGGAAATTAAATATTACAAATATAAGGACCAAAACTGAAATAGAAATTAAAGGATGCAGGAAATAAATATACTAAACGAAAAAAGATGGAATTTAAAGAAAGTTAAAAGCAGAGGGACCAAAATGCAATTAACCCATTTTCATTTCAAAACACGCGGATCCTCCCCGGGTCGGGTTACCGGTGCGGGTTACAAGATCAAAACGGCACCGTTTTTGGCTATTTTATGGGCGCCTAAACGACGTTGTTTTACACTGCTGATAATGGTTATTTTAGACCTAAGAAAACTTATTCGAACGCATAAAATAAACAAAGAACCCTTCCATTTTGTTTTCCCTAAAATTTTTAGAGTCAAAAAACAAAATCCTAGGGCTTCCTTCTTCAAACCGCGCCGTCGTCCTTGGAGGGTGTAGCCATTCCTTCGGCGGCTGATAGGTTCGAGAGGGAGGAGAGCCGGCTCGAAGACTACGTTCGAATCAACACAAAGGTATTCTATTTACCTTTTTTTTGCTTTCGAACTTCTTCTTTCTTTCTCTAAATTTTCTTTTAAAATTTTTTACTCTTGTGTCTCTCTCTAATCTCGTCAATCCCCCCATTTTCTTTGCTTCCATATCGATTTATAGAAGATCAGTGAAGAGGGTCGATTGATATCTCTCTATTAAAGTCCCAAATTTTTTGGCTTTAAGAGAGTTAGAGGCGGCCGAGTAGTCTTAGGGTGATGATGGATAGCAGCTATATGGTTAGATAGAGTCAGTGATAGCTGTATATTAGGTTTAGGGTTAATTATTTTTTTGGGTTTCTGGATTCGAACTAGATTTTAGGATTTAGGGTTCGTTTAGGATTTTTAGGGTTATAGTTTGAAATAGGGGCAGCTCGAACGGCGGCAGCTTGACCGTACCGGCGATGGCATGGTGAATGAAGCGGCGCGGCTTGAACGGCGGCTGAAGGTAGTGGTGGCTGCTGGCATATTAGGGTTAATATTTTAGGGTTAGGGTTTTTTTCTTGTTCAGGTTGGGTTATCAGACTGGGTTGGATTGTGAGTTAACAAATTGGGTTTGGGTTGGTTAAGGTAATTGGTTTGACTAGGGCCTGGTTTGTGTTGCTTTATTTTGGTTTAGTTTGAGGCCCGGACCATGTGGGTCTGTTACAGTTTCCCCTCTTTGCTCATTGTTGTGCAACGACAATAGAGCAAAGACTAAAAAAAAGCTAATTAGGTCTAGTCCGACTGAGCTTTTCCCTCTTAACGTATATCATCTTTCTTCGGCAGATCTTCTTTCTTCTCCACGCAAGTCTTCTCTTTTGTCTTGGTTGATCCACCTTGTCACTCTTAGGGAAGCAAAATCTTTAAAATGAGGGTTGGGGAAACAACATGAGTTCGGCTCGCTGTTTCTCTTTTTAGGCGAAGGTCTTCTATCTTTGGTCTTCGGTCTTCTATCTTCAGTCTTCGGCAGGTCTTCGATCTTCGCTCTTCGAGGATGTTGAGTTCTTCAATCAATCTGCTCCTCTACTTTCTTTGTTGAGACTTACCACAG
Source organism: Hibiscus mutabilis (assembly GCA_019671005.1). Classification (NCBI taxonomy): domain Eukaryota; kingdom Viridiplantae; phylum Streptophyta; class Magnoliopsida; order Malvales; family Malvaceae; genus Hibiscus; species Hibiscus mutabilis. Next base: position 58,051,839 of record CM033720.1, read on the forward strand.
TACAATGATGCTTGGTCAAAAACAGATACCTCCTTGCTCACAACTTTTTATTTCCTTTTCCTCTCTCTTTTTTTCTTTTTTTTTTCTCTTTTTTTTGTTTTTGTTTTGTTTTGTTTTGTTGTTTTTTTACCTTCATCTTCTGTTGAATGGGTGACCCGCTCCATTGGAACTTCAAGGAGATAGGGTCGAGTGATCTGCTCCATCGAAAGGAGTAAAGATCTGATGTTGTAGTTCCTCTTCTATTGGATGGGTGACCTACTCCATTGGTAGTTCAAAGAGATATGGTCGAGTGATCTGCTCCATTGGTAGTTTAAAGAGTAAAGGTCTGAGGTTGTAGTTCCTCTTCTATTGGATGGGTGACCTGCTCCATTAGTATTTCAAGGAGTAAAGGTCTGAGGTTGTAGTTCATCTTCTATTGGATGGGTGACATGCTCCATCGGTAGTTCAAGGAATAAAGGTCTGAGGTTGTAGTTCCTCTGCTTCACAGACTTGTGTTGGTACTCGTTCTGCTGCCACCTCAGGGAGATGAGACTAACGTATCTTCATTTCATTTGTTTTGAATGTCTAAGGCCTCCTTATGGGTTTGTGCCTTGGAGATGTTTAAAAAGTCTTTTCAAGGCGCCTTTTTGGGTTTTCGCCTTGATTTTTATTTTTTTTCACTTTTTCTTCTTTCTTTTTTTATTGATTTTTTCTCTCTTTTTTCTTTTTCTTGTTCATTTTCTCTTTTTTTGGATTTTTTTTATAATTACAAAATTAATAAAAGGATAAACTTAAAAGTCAGTAAATTTTGACCAAGCTGCCATATCGCCGAGGAGACAAGGTCTGAAGTTTGTAAGGTTGATCCAGTCACGACACCGACGAGGAGACAAGATCTGAAATTTGATTTGATCGGGTAACCATATCGCCGAGGATACAAAGTTTGAAGTTTGTAAGGCTGATCCAGCTACAACACCGACGAGGAGGCAGGATCGGAAGTTTAATTTGACCGGGTAACCATATCGTCGAAGATACAAGGTCTGAAGTTTGTAAGGCTGATCCAGCTACAACACCGACGAGGAGACATGATCTGAAGTTTGTATTTGACTAGGTAACCATATCGCCGAGTAGACAAGGTCTGAAGTTCATAAAGTTTCGATTTGATTTGATTTTGATTTTTTACTCTTTCGTGTTGCGGAGGTTGGACTCTGTCAAAGAGTATATGCTTCTTTCTCTGGAGGATGCCAAACAATCTTTTTCTTTTCCTTAGGTTCCATTCCTTTATGTCGAGGGCATTGAAACTTGATGGAAGTGATCTTCTTCATTTTCTTTGTTTTCAAGGCCTCAGTTTGGATTCGTGCCTCGAATATTTTTAAAAAGGTTCTTTTCAAGGTGCCCTTTCGGGTTTTTACATTGTTTTTGAATTTTACTTTTTTTCTTCTTTTTCTTTTTTTCCTTTTTCTTCTTTTTTCAACAATTTTCTTTTTTTTGGTTTTTTTCAAACAAAATATTTCTCGATTACATCTGAAGTTTGTTCCGCTGTAGCACTAGTGAGATAAACTAGTCTTGGTTCCCATTCCACTCCAGGGATATGAGATAAATGTGGTGAAGTTTGTTCCACTGCTGCTCCAGGGAGGCAAATTTTATGTCAGGTATATTCTGCTGCCTCTTCAGGGAGATGAGACAACTGGTTTCATCATTTTGAACATCTCATGCCTCCTTTTGGGTTCGTGCTTAGGATACTCTAAAAAGATCTCTTTCTCTCTCTTTTCATTTTCATCCATTTTTTCCATTTTCTCTCTCACTCTCCTTCTTTTTTTTGAATTGTTTTCTTCTTTTTCTTTCTTTTTTTATATTTTCTCTCCTTAAGTAAGGATGAAAATAAGACATTTATTTTGTCAAAAAAGAAATTCTTATGAAAGGATAAAGTTTGAAAAAAATATCCTTATGAATAGATTGAGTTATGAAACTCGGTTTTTGAAATTATCCAAAAGTTTGGAAAAATATGGAAAGATTGAGTTTTGAGAATTTTTCAGAAGTTTGGAAAAATATCCTTATGGAAGGATTGAGTTTTGAAACTTTTCCAGAAGTTTGGAAAAAATATCCTTGTGGAAGGATTGAATTTTGAAAAGTATACAGAAGTTTGGAAAAATATCCTTATGGAAGGATTGAGTTTGCTTTTGAAAATTATTCCCTGTATTTATGCAAATGGGATGCGATGATGCAAGGATGCAATGTTATGTATGTCATGATATATGGTCATGTTTAAAAAATGCAATGATGCATATGCCTCCAAGTATGCTTTCATGATGCATGGTCATATTTTGGTGATGCCATGATGCAATGTTATGTTTGTCATGATGTATGGACATGCATGAAATATTTGTATGACTCTTCTTCCTTTGGTTTGGTTCGATCTTCTAATTTTCTCGAGCGAAAGCTTGCCCCTTCAATCTTCTTTGTTTTTATTTTTCATGATTTAAATTTCTGAGCTTGATTGACCTTTGCAGGCTCGTCTCTTTTCATCTTCTTGATTCGATCAAATGTTGTCCCATTTATCTTTCAGATATTTTGACTGAATACCTTCAAAGGCTTTCTTTCTTGTTTTGAATAGCCATGGGCCATAGGTCTTTGTACCTTATATTTCTGAAAAGTAATGCAAGAAATCTTTTTGTTTCAAAGAATATTTTCAAAATGAGAAAAAAAATTTCGTGAAGTGGAGGGATTAGGTGCCTCCAAAATGTTTGGAATAAATTTTTGGATTAGAATCGATGTCGTTCTTTGAAAATATGGACAAAAGATCTGGAAAGGTATGAATGAAGTCAATTTTGAAAATTTTTTGGTTTTTTGTTTAAAATAAAACATGGGGGAATGCAATGAATAATCACATGCCCTTACAAAAGATTCCATTTTTTTACCTTCGGGCCTAGGTAAAAGGTTGATTTCATGCATTACTCAAAAAGATTTTAGGCTGCAAAAATGCCCCAACAAAAAGAATTAGCCTCTGAACGTCACTCAGTCTTCTTCAATCTTTGATTAATTCATATGGGGACCCCATTGTTGAACTTTAGAGTGCCGTTCTCGATCAGGCTCTGCATCTTGTTCCTCAATGCCCCATAATTCTCTGTGGTGTAGCCCAAGCTTCCTATATGATAGTCGTAGACAACATCGATGTCGTACCCTTTTGGGTAAGGAGACTCTTTCGGTTTAGACTAGACCGGGGCTATCAAGTTATTTTCTACAAGCATCGGGAGTAGCTATGTATATGTCATCGGGATTGGATAGATGACTTTCTGAGAAGCTTTCGGTCGATGTGAGGACGAGTAGCTGGGCTGGCGTGAGGACCAAGGTCGGCTGGTTGGATAAGATCCCACTGTATGAATTTTTTCTTCATCTCTTTCTTGGCTAGGGTCGGTAATCTTCCCTTCTCTTATAGCCGTTTCAATGAGTTCACCAGACATCACGAGGTCTTCCAAACTCTTGGATGGATGGCCCAACATATATTTCAGAAATGGGTCTTTCAGAGTCTGTACAAATATAGGCGTTATTTCTTTCTTGAGCAATGGTGGTTGTACTTGCATAGCAATATCTCTCAACTTTTGTACGTACTGCCGAAAACTTTCATCGTGCCTCTTTTCCATGTTCTACAGTGTTAGACGATCTAGATCGATGTCAGTTATATGCTTGTACTACTCGGTGAAAGCTTTAGCCAGATCTTTCCATGATTGTATCTGGTCTCGGCTTAGTTGGTTATACCACCTGGCAACAGACCCATTTAAGCTTTCTTGGAAACAATGGATTAAAAGTTTCTCGTTGCCAACATGCCTCGTCATCCTTTGGCAGAACATGGTAAAGTGGGCGAACAGAGAACTTGTTTCGCTGAACCTTTCAAATTATGGCATCTTGAATTTTTGAGGTATCACCAGATCAGGGACTAGACTTAATTTTCTTGCATCTACCTCACATGATGCACTTGCCCTTTCTGCAGCTTTGGATTTCTCTTCAACCCGATTGCATAAATCTTCAATCTGCTTGACCGCCTCGATCCCTGCTTGACCCACCTCGTTGATGATGCTCGGATTAGAGATGATATGCTCACTAGGGTTATTTTGGGCATTAGTTCCCCCATATGATGAAGACCCGGTTTGAGGACCTTGTTGCTTTTCAACTGAAACTGGCACTTGCGGATGTGCCTTGTCGTATGTACTTTCTACCTTTTCTAGTGCACTAGGGTCTATAACCAATCTCTTTCTTCTCTTAGGATCTTCACCGGCCAGTATAGCAGCTATCTGATCTAGCAGATCCATGTATGAATGCGCGATATGATCGCGAGTTGCTTGTTGTGCCTTATTTATGTCATTCTTCATGTCTTCGCACGTTTGCTCTACTCTTGCTAGACGACTCTCCATTTCTTGAGATTTACTTTAAGCGAAAAACTGACGCAGATACGGCTGACCTTGATGCCCCGGAATGACTGCGATCAGAATTTTCAGAATCAGACCCCTTAATTTGGAAATGATGATGTATTATGATGAAATGCAAATATGAAAATGCATGAGATGTACTTGCAATACACAAACAAAATAAACGGATTAGTACCGATAAAAATAGTAATTTTATAAAAAAAAATAGTATAAAATCTACTGGTAGACATGCTTTATTTAAAATAGGTAATCCTACCCATCATACTTTTCTACCCGAATATTGTTATTTACAAAAAAAACTTACCCGGCATGGTATCTACCCGGCATAATATCTACCCGACATATTTTATTATGGAAAAAACCTACCCGGCATTATATCTACCCGGCATAATGAAATATAAACAGATTCCTACCCGATATGATATCTACTCGGCATGCTTTTATTTTACAAAAAGAAAGATACTACCCGGCATGATTTCTACCTGGTATATTATTATTTACAGAAAAAACCTACCCAACATACTTTCATTTGCAAAATGAAAGATCCTACCCGGCATATTTATTCATGAAATAAATCTATGGAGTAGATAAAAGGTTAGAAGCGTTTCTCCTTTGGACATTTAACGGGTTCCATTTCTAAAGCAAGGCTCCTATGGTCCATTACATGTGGTTTGGTTCTAAGGAAGGGTACCCGAATTGTCCTCGTTGTCCCTTACTAAATGGTTGCTAAGGGCTTTTCTGCAGATATTTGCACTGCCACCTTATATGCGAATCTACTCTTACGACCTGATAAGTCAATCTTGATTTAAAATGTTGCGCAGAAATGGTAGGCAAGGGCTTTTCTTCAGATTTCAACACCGCCACGTTGTAGGCGGATCTACTCTTACAATCTAATAAATCAATCTTGATATAAAATGTTTTGTTGTTAGTGTAACGATCATTAGTTGTGATTGTGAATAAACTCGATCATAACCATTTTCATTGTTGTGATGAATTAACTGTTCTTCTTTAGAGCCATGTTGGTGTACCTGATGGGCATTAAGGTCTATTTCCGGTCCATTTTGATGCCAAAAAAATGTAGTTTGGGATTGCAACTGCAGCACTTTGCACTTTATGCAGGGAAGCAGAGAAGACACAATTGAACATGTCTTCTTCTTCTGCCCGAATGCCCGAGCAGTTCGGAGAGTGACTGGTTTCAGTCATTCTTCTGTCTCGTTTTGTTTCGATTTTGAGTTCAGTGGCATAGTTGTGCTGGTACCTATGGAACTTCCGAATCAGTGGTTGTTATTGTCAACATGTTGCCCAGCCCTTTTAAATGTCCCGTCTACACCGGTGTATTAGATTTAAAAATCAAATTGATATAAAAAGTCGAATTATGTCATTAGTTTCCGTACTAATATAAGTTACGGATTTAGTTTCTGCATCCTAATTTAGGTAATTCTAATCCTTACATTTTTTGAATTTTAAAATTTTAATCTTGTTTTAACCGTGAAATGTGTGTGGTGGTTGCTCACCTTATCCCTTAACCATGAGGTCAGGAGTTCGATTCCTACCAATGGAAATGAAGTGCATTTTATGGTCAGTCGTTTATCTCTTAGGGAGAAAACGAACTAAATTCATAACTTATGATACGTGATGTATAAAAATTAGGGTTAATTGCACCACATGTCCTCAAAATAAAGAATATACACTACACGTATTAAAATGTTCATTTTTTTACAATATTAAAATGCTCATTTGTTTCCGACAGATAATCCAAAAATATATCTTGAAAGAGTTGAAATTCAACTCTTCAATAAATGTATTATTAAAATATGATTAACAATAATAAATTAAAGGTAAAATTTTGATACACAGACGGTGTAAAACTAATTTTACACAAGTCTACATATTTACACTATAAAATTCAAATTTTAAAATTTTAACTCTAACCCTAAAAATTAAACCATAAACCTTAAACTCTATACCCTAAATTTAAATATTAACCTTAAATTCTAAACCCTATAATTTAAACCCCTAAACTAAAACTCTAACCGCTAAAACTAAAAGGCATGTTTAAACTAAAAATTTTATATAGCACGTGTATCAAAAAATTTTCATAAATTAATATGACAAAATTAATAAAAAAATTAAAATATATAATTAAATGTTGTAAAAGTTTCTTTTATATAAAAGAATTCAAATATATAATCATGAGATGTGGTGTTTGGTTGCTCACATCATCCCTTAACTATGAGGTTAAGAGTTCGATTCTTACTAATGAGAATGGGGTACATTTTATAGCCAACCGCTTACATCTTAGTGAGAGCACCCGCGATGAGGTGATTAGTCACTGGTATCAACGATAAATACATTGGCTCAAACAAAAAAAAATCAAATATATAATAAGAAAAATATAAATAAACTAAATTTCTAATCCTAGTAGTTGTGGAAATAAAAACTTTCCCAGGCGGTGTATAGAATAATTACACCTAGTTGAAAAGCAGAATATGGAATGCCCGCTTGTTTTGACCTAGAACTCAAAATAGCGTATGGCTTTAGTTTTAGAAGGGGGAAAAAACACATTAACGCAAACTCCACTTTCTCTTCATCTACTTTATGCCTTCCCCAAATCTTCAGACTCATAAATTTCTTCACAAAATACCCTTCAAGCTCCTGTCTTTACACTCTTTTTCAAGTATAAAAAATGTCAACTTCGATCATCTCCCTCCCGATATTCAGAGATTCTTGTCACTTTTACATGAATTCTCAAATACCCTTTTGTACATTAAGTCTATACATGCCCAGATCATCTCAAATTCTATATCTAAACACCATTTTTTGGCGTCAAATTTGGTTAAAAGTTACGGTGAATTGGGTTGTTTGGGGATTGCCAGAAAAGTGTTTGATAAAATTCCTCAACCAAAACCCATTCTTTGTAATTCAATGCTTAATGGGTATTTGAAAAACCAGTGTTATAAGGAAACTATTGAGTTGTTTGAACTAATGTGTTTTTCATATTGGGGATTCGATAGTTATTCGTGTAATTTTGTGTTAAAGGCTTGGATGGAACTAGAAGATTATGAGAGGGGAAGGGAAGTAGTCATGAGAGCTGTGGATAGAAGGGTGGATGGTGATAGGTTTTTGGGAAGTACAATGATTAGTTTCTTTATGAAATTCGGTGATTTCGATAGCGCCAGTTGGGTTTTTAATCGGATGATAGAAAGAGATGTTGTTTGCTGGAATTCGATGATAGGTGGTTATGTAAAGGGATGTCTTTATGGTGAAGCTTTTGATATGTTTCTTGAGATGATTCTATGCGGTGTTAGGCCAAGTGCTGTAACCATGGTCAGTTTGGTTCAAGCTTGTGGAGCAGTGAATAATTTAGAACTTGGGAAATGTGTTCATGGATTTGTTCTCATATTCGGAATGGGAACCAATGTTTTGGTGCTCACTGCATTGATTGATACGTGTAATCATCGAAATTCGTCCGGCGCTCTTTTAATTCGGTTTTAAAATTTCTTTTGATGTATTTGAAAAACTTTGCCCGATTTAAAATTAAAAATATGTAGTCGCCACCGATCATTTAAAAATAGTAGACCGGACACCGATAAAACCAGAGATAAAAATATTTGGGGTCCGAAAGTCGGTTACGGATGGGGAAGGATGAGCACCCCCACACCACCCAAAAATTGGTACTTAATCAAATATTTAAAGTCTTAGCGTTGGAAATTTTAAATTCGAATAAAATTTAAAATGTGATTCTTAAATGCATGAGAATGTTCTAAATATTTAAAGAGACGTTCCGTTATTTAGAATAACCGAGAAGTTCACATCCCTTTACGCCCGGGAAATGATTTATCGACTATTCTAAATAACAGAAAGTCCCCTTAAATATCGTATCCTAAAATGGTAAGGATATTCTTTTATTTAGGGGTATCGAGAAGGTCGCATCCCTTTACTCCCGGGACACTAGTTCTTGAACCCCTAACTAAAAGAATATTACCTTAATTTATTTTCCTAATTATTATGATGCCATTTATAATGTTTTATGCATATGTATTTATATACTTAATATATTACTTATGTTAAAATATATTCAATATTCATGTTAATAATAAACTATAGATATCAATGTTAATAATTTTCATATAGATATATTACTTTTTTACAAGAATAATTATTTATTATTATTTATAGATATACTTAAAAAAATATAATATTTAAGGTAAAATACATTTATATTTATATTTATATTTATCAAAATATACTTATGTGTATTAAGTTAGAAGTTACATTTATGTACATACGTATATATATATTAAAAAATATTTAATACTATTTTATATAATAATTTAAAAAATACCATATTTTATTTTACACAAACATTATATATATAGTATAAAAATATATAAATATTACATAGAAAATACGAACAATAGAAATAAAAATGTATATACATATATTTCATATTTGGAATTAGTGTAAAATATAAAAAAAACTACTTTATATAATAATAATAATAATAATAATAATAATAATAATAATATACATTGAACAACATGACTCTAAAAAAAGGACTAAAATGCATCAATATCTAACTACATGGCATAAATAATACATGCTAAAGGACTAAAATGAAATAAAGGCAAAACATGTGGGCTGAAACGTAAATAAACAGAATTAAGATGCTGGAAATTAAATATTACAAATATAAGGACCAAATCGAACTGAAATAGAAATTAAAGGATGCAGGAAATAAATATACCAAACGAAAAAAGATGGAATTTAAAGAAAGTTAAAAGCAGAGGGACCAAAACACAATTAACCCATTTTCATTTCAAAACACGCAGATCCTCCCCGGGTCGAGTTACCAGTGCGAGTTACAAGATCAAAATGGCGCCATTTTAGGCCGTTTTATGGGCGCCTAAAACAACGTCGTTTTACACGGCTGATAATGGTTATTTTTGACCTAAGAAAACTTATTCGAACGCATAAAATAAACAAAGAACCCCCCATTTCGTTTTCTCTGAAATTTTCAGAGTCAAAAAACAAAATCCTAGGGCTTCCTTCTTCAAACCGCGCCGCCGTCCTTGGAGGGTGTAGCCATTCCTCCGGCGGCCGATAGGTTCGAGAGGGAGGAGAGCCGGCTCGAAGACTACGTACGAATCAACACAAAGGTATTCTATTTACCTTTTTTTGCTTTCGAACTTCTTCTTTCTTTCTCTAATTTTTCTTTTAAAATTTTTTACACTCGTGTCTCTCTCTCTAATCTCGTCAATCCCTCCGTTTTCTTTGCTTCCAGATCGATTTATAGAAGATCAGTGAAGAGGGTTGATTTGATATCTCTCTGTTGAAGTCCCAAATTTTTGGGCTTTATCAGAGTTAGAGGCGGCCGAGTGGTCTTAGGGTGATGATGGATAGCAAATATAGGGTTAGATAGAGTCGGCGGTAGCTGCATACTAGGTTTAGGGTTAATTATTTTTTTGGGTTTCTGGATTCGAATCAGATTTTAGGATTTAGGGTTTGTTTAGGATTTTGAGGTTATAGTTTGAAATAGGGGTAGCTCAGATGGCGACGGCTTGACTGTACCGGCGATGGCTCGATGAAGGAGGCGACGCGGCTTGAACGGTGGCTGAAGGTAGAGGCGGCTGCTGGCATATTAGGGTTAATATTTTAGGGTTAAGGTTTTTTTCTGGTTCAGGTCGGGTTATTAGACTGGGTTGGATTGTGGGTTAACAAATTGGGTTTGGGTTGGTTAAGGTAATTGGTTTAATTAGGGCCTGGTTTGTGTTGGTTTATTTTGGATTAGTTTGAGGCCCGGGCCATGCGGGTCTATTACAGCTGCCCCTCTTTGCTCATTGTTGTTCAACAGCAATGGAGCAAAGACTAAAAAAAAGCCAATTAGGTTCGGTCCGGCTGAGCTTTTCCCTCTTGACGTATGTCTTTTTTTTCGGCAGATCATCTTTCTTCTCCACGCATGTCTTCTCTCTTGTCTTGGTTGATCCACCTTGTCACTCTTGGGGAAGCAAAATCTTTAAAATGAGGGTTAGGGAAACAACATGAGTTCGGCTCGCTGCTTCTCTTTTTTGGCACCGGTCTTTTATCTTTGGTCTTTGGTCTTCTATCTTCAATCTTCGGTAGGTCTTCGATCTTCGCTCTTCGAGGATGTTAAGTTCTTCGTTCAATCTGCTCCTCTACTTTATTTGTTGAGACTTACCATAGTACAATGATGCTGGGTCGAAAACAGATACTTCCTTACTCACCATTTTTTTTCCTTTTCCTCTTTTTTTTCTCTTTTTGTTTTTTTTTTGCTTTTTTTGTTTTTTTGTTTTGTTTTGCTATTTTTTTAACTTCATTTTTCTATTGAATGGGTGGCCCGCTCCATTGGAACTTTAAGAAGATAGGGTCGGGTAATATGCTCTATCGGAAGGAGTAAAGATCTGAGGTTGTAGTCCCTTTTCTATTAGATGGGTGACCTGCTCCATTGGTAGTTCAAAGAGATAGGGTCGAGTGATCTGTTCCATTGGTAGTTCAAAGAGTAAAGGACTGAGGTTGTAGTTCATCTTCTATTGGATTGGTGACCTCCTCCATCGGTAGTTCAATGAGTAAAGGTCTGAGGTTGTAGTTCATCTTCTATTGGATGGGTGACCTACTCCATCAGTATTTCAAGGAGTAAAGGTTTGAGGTTGTAGTTCATCTTCTATTGGATGGGTGACCTGCTCCATCGGTAGTTCAAGGAGTAAAGGTCTGAGGTTGTAGTTCCTCTGCTTCACAGACTTGTGTTGGTACTCATTCCGCTGCCACCTCAAGGAGATGAGACTAACGTATATTCATTTCATTTGTTTTGAATGTCTAAGGCCTCCTTATGGGTTTGTGCCTTGGAGATGTTTAAAAAGTCTTTTCAAGGCGCTTTTTCGGGTTTTCACCTTGATTTTTATTTTTTTTCATTTTTTCTTCTTTCTTTTTTTTGATTGTTTTTTTTCTTTTTTTTCTTTTTCTTGTTCCTTTTTTCTTTTTTGGATTTTTTTACAATTTCAAAATTAATAAAAGGATAAACTTAAAAGTTAGTAAATTTTGACCAAGCTGCCATATCGTCGAGGAGACAATGTCTGGAGTTTGTAAGGTTGATCCAGCTACGACACCGACGAGGAGACATGATCTGAAATTTGATTTGATCGGGTAACCATATTACCGAGGATACAAGGTTTGAAGTTTGTAAGGCTAATCCAGCTACAACACCGACAAGAGACAGGATCTGAAGTTTAATTTGACCGGGTAACCATATCGTCGAAGATACAAGGTCTGAAGTTTGTAAGGCTGATCCAACTACAACACCGACGAGGAGACATGATCTGAAGTTTGTATTTAACTAGGTAACCATATCGCCGAGGAGACAAGGTCTGAAGTTCATAAAGTTTCGATTTGATTTTGATTTTTTACTCCTTCGTGTTGCGGAGGTTGGACTCTGTCAAAGAGTATATGCTTCTTTCTCTAGAGGATGCCAAACAATCTTCTTCGTTTCCTTAGGTTCCACTCCTTTATGTCGAGGGTATTGAAACTTGATGGAAGAGATCTTCTTCATTTTCTTTGTTTCCAAGGCCTCAGTTTGGATTCGTGCCTCGAATATTTTCAAAAAGGTTCTTTTCAATGTGTCATTTCGGGTTTTTACATTGTTTTTGATTTTTTCTTTTTTTCTTTTTTCCTTTTTCTTCTTTTTTTCAACCATTTTATCTTTTTTCTTTTTTTGATTTTTTTCAAACAAAATATTTCTCGATTACATCTGAAGTTTGTTCCGTTGTAGCACCAGGGAGATAAACTAGTCTTGGTTTCCATTCCGCTGCCACTCCAAGGAGACAAATTTTATGTCAGGTATATTCCCCTGCCTCTTCAGGGAGATGAGACAACTGGTTTCATCATTTCGAACATCTCGGGCCTCCTTTTGGGTTCGTGCCTAGGATACTCTGAAAAGATCTCTCTTGCTCTCTTTTTTCATTTTCATCCATTTTTCCATCTTTCTCTCTCTCTCCCCTTCATTTTTTTGAATTTTTTTCTTCTTTTTCTTTCTTTTTTTTATATTTTCTCTCCTTAAGTAAGGATGAAAATAAGACATTTATTTTGTCAAAAAAGATATTCTTATGAAAGGATAAAGTTTGAAAAAAAATATCCTTATGAAAAGATTGAGTTATGAAACTCAGCTTTTGAAATTATCCAGAAGTTTAGAAAAATACCCTTATGGAAGGATCGAGTTTTGAGAATTTTCCAGAAGTTTGGAAAAATATCCTTATAGAAGGATTGAGTTTTGAAAATTTTCCTGAAGTTTGGAAAAATATCCTTATGGAAGGATTGAGTTTGCTTTTGAAAATTATTCCCTGTATTTATGCAAATGGGATGCGATGATGCAAGGATGCAATGTTATGTATGTCATGATGTATGGTCATGTTTAAAAAGATGCAATGATGCATATGCCTCCAAGTATGCTTTCATGATGCATGGTCATATTTTGGTGATGCCATGATGCAATGTTATGTTTGTCATGATGTATGTACATGCATGAAATATTTGTAGGGGTCTTCTTCCTTTGGTTTGGTTCGATCTTCTAATTTTCTCGAGCGAAAGCTTGCCCCTTCAATCTTCTTTGTTTTTATTTTTCATGATTTAAATTTCTGAGCTTGAATGACCTTTGCAGGCTCGTCTCTTTTCATCTTCTTGATTCGATCTAATGTTGCCCCATTTATCTTTCAGATATTTTGACTGAATACCTTCGAAGGCTTTCTTTCTTGTTTTGAATAGCCATGGGCCTTAGGTCTTTCTACCTTATATTTCTGAAAAATAATGCAAGAAATCTTTTTGTTTCAAAGAATATTTTCAAAATGAGAATTTTTTTTCATGAAGTTGAGGGATTAGGTGCCTCCAAAATGTTTGGAATCAATTGTCGGGTTAGAATCGATGTCGTTCTTTAAAAATATGGACAAAAGTTCTGGAAAGGTATGAATGAAGTCAATTTTGAATTTTTTTTATTTTTTGTTTAAAATAAAACATGAGGGGGAATGCATTGAATAATCACATGCCCTTACAAAAGATTCCCCTTTTTACCTTTGGGCCTAGGTAAAAGGTTGATTTTATGCATTACTCAAAAAGGTTTTAGGCTACAAAGATGCCCCAAGAAAAAGAATTAGCCTCTGAAAGTCACTCATTCTTCTTCAATCTTCGATTAATTCATATGGGGACCCCATTGTTGAACTTTAGAGTGTCGCTCTCGATCAGACTCTGCACCTTGTTTATCAATAACCCACAATTCTCTCTAGTGTAGCCCAAGCTTCCTATATGATAGTCACAGACAGCATCGATGTCGTACCCTTCTGGGTAAGGAGACTCTTTCGGTTTAAACTAGACCGAGGCTATCAAGTTATTTTCTACAAGCATCGGGAGTAGCTCTGTATATGTCGTCAGGATTAGATAGATGACTTTCTGAGAAGCTTTCGGTCGATGTAGGGACGAGTAGTTGGGCTGGCGTAAGGACCAAGGTCGGCTGGTTGGATAAGATCCCACTGTATAAATTTTTGCTTCATCTCTTTCTTGGCTAGGGTCGGTAATCTTCCCTTCTCTGATAGCTGCTTCAATGAGTTCGCCAGACATCACGAGGTCTTCCAAACTTTTAGATGGATGGCCCAACATATATTTTGGAAATGGGTCTTTTAGAGTCCGCACAAATATAAGCGTTATTTATTTCTCGAGCAATGGTGGTTGTACTTGCATAGCAATATCTTTCCATCTTTGCACGTACTGCCGAAAACTTTCATCGTACCTCTTTTCCATGTTCTGCAGTGTTAGACGATCTGGATCGATGTCAGCTACATGCTTGTACTGCTCGGTGAAAGCTTTAGCCAGATCTTTCCATGATTGTGTCTGGACTCGGCTTAGTTGGTTATACCACCTGGCAACAGACCCCTTTAAGCTTTCTTAGAAGCAATGGATTAAAAGTTTCTCGTTGCCAACATGCCTCGTCATCCTTTGGCAGAACATGGTAAGGTAGGCGAACGGAGAACTTGTTCCGTTGAACCTTTCAAATTCTGGCATCTTGAACTTTAGAGGTATCACCAGATCAGTGACTAGACTTAATTTTCTTGCATCTACCTCACAGGATGCACTTGCCCTTTCTGCAGCTTTGGATTTCTCTTCAACCTGCTTCCATAAATCTTCAATCCGCTTGACCGCCTCGATCCCTGCTTGACCCACCTCGTTGATGATGCTCGGATCAGAGATGATATGCTCACTAGGGTTATTTTGGGCATTAGTTCCCCCATATGATGGAGACCTAGTTTGAGAACCTTGTTGCTTTTCAACTGAAACTGGCACTTGCGGATGTACCTTGTCGTATGTACTTTCTATATTTTCTAGTGCACTGGGTCTATAACCAATCTCTTTCTTCTCTTAGGATCTTCACAAACCAGCATAGCAGCTATCTGATCTAGCAGATCCATGTGTGAATGATCGATATGATCGCGAGTTGCTTGTTGCGCCTTATTTATGTCATTCTTCATGTCTTCGCATGCTTGCTCTACTCTTGCTAGACGACTCTCCATTTTTTGAGATTTACTTTATGTGAAAAACTGACACAGATACGGCTAACATTGATGCCCAGAATGGCTGTGATCAGAAATTTCGAAATCAGACCCCTTAATTTGGAAATGATGATGTATTATGATAAAATGCAAATATGAAAATGCATGAGATGTACCTGCAATACACAAACAAAATAAACGGGTTAATACCAATAAAAATAGTAATTTTTTATAAAAAAAATGGTATAAAACCTACTGGTAGACATGCTTTATTTAAAAAAGGTAATCCTACTCATCGTACTTTTCTACTCGAATATTGTTATTTACAGAAGAAAAAAACTTACCCGATATAATAAAATATAAATAGATTCCTACCCGGCATATTTTATTCTGGAAAAAACTTATCTGCATTATATCTACCCGGCATAATGAAATATAAACAGATTCCTACCCGATATGATATCTACCCGACATGCTTTTATTTTGCAAAAAGAAAAATCCTACCCGGCATGATTTCTACCCGGTATATTATTATTTACAGAAAAAACCTACCCGACATGATTTTTACCTTGCATACTTTTATTTGCAAAATGAAAGATCCTACCTGGCATGGTATCTACCCGGCATATTTATTCATGAAATAAATCTATAGAGTAGATAAAAGGTTAGAAGCGTTTCTCCTTTGGACATTTAACGGGTTCCATTTCTAAAGCAAGGCTCCTATGGTCCATTACATGTGGTTTGGTTCTAAGGAAGGGTACCCGAATTGTCCTCGTTGTCCCTTACTAAAGGTAGCAAGGCCCCTGATCCTCACCCATTATAGGTTTCAAACGGACCAAGTTCAATTCAGGGGGACACATCTCTTATGCCTATACGGAGGTAACTCACACGAAAGCACAAGAAATGTATTCCAAAAGCGATTCACCAACCTATACGGTGGTAAACCACACGAAGGCGATATCACGCTTCCACTTACAATTGGGCGGAGCTCGGGTAGAAGGCTCATGAAATGCAATGCAAGTGCACAGTGTGTGAGGAGAAACTTTCAAACCTTTGACACTCTATGTCTATGTTCATTTATACTAAGAAGAAAAATAAAACAGACATATTTACCGAAGAATAAATAAATAAAATGCATGTTCTATTAGCTAAAGACAGAAACACATCTTAAATTAAAATCGAATTCGTAAATTTCCAACACTAAGACTAAAGATATTCGACTTGTGGCTTGACCCTCTTTTTATTTAGAAAGTCCCCAGCGGAGTCGCCAGCTGTAATCACCGAAATCTGTCCAGCGCTCTTTTAATTCGGTTTTAAAATTTCTTTTGATATATTTGAAAAACCCCGCCCGATTTAGAATTAAAAATATGGAGTCGCCACCGATCATTTAAAAAAGGTAGACCGGACACCGATAAAACCAGAGATAAAAATATTTGGGTCCGGGAGTCGGTTACGAATGGGGAAGGATGAGCACCCTCACACCGCCTAAAAATTGGTACCTAGTCGAATATTTAAAGTCTTAGCGTTGGAAATTTTGAATTCGAATAAAATTTAAAATGCGGTTCTTAAATGCATGAGAATGTTCTAAATATTTAAAGAGACGTTCCGTTATTTAGAATAACGAGAAGTTTACATCCCTTTACGCCCGGGAAATGATTTCTCGACTATTCTAAATAACAGAAAATCCCCTTAAATATCGTATCCTAAAATGGTAAGGGTATTCTTTTATTTAGGGGTATCGAGAAGGTCGCATCCCTTTACGCCCGGGACACTAGTTCTCTAACCCCTAACTAAAAGAATATTACCTTAATTTATTTTTCTAATTATTATGATGCCATTTATAATGTTTTATGCATATGTATTTATATACTTAATATATTACTTATGTTAAAATCTATTCAATATTCATGTTAATAATAAACTATACATATCAAAGTTAATAATTTTCATATAGATATATATTACTTTTTTACAAGAATAACTATTTATTATTATTTATAGATATACTTAAAAAAATATAATATTTAAGGTAAAATACATTTATATTTATATTTATATTTATCAAAATATACTTATGTGTATTAAGTTAGAAGTTACATTTATGTACATACGTATATATATATTAAAAAATATTTAATACTATTTTTATATAATAATTTTACAAAATACCATATTTTATTTTACACAAACATTATATATATAGTATAAAAATATATAAATATTACATATAAAATACGAACAATAGAAATAAAAACGTATACACATATATTTCATATTTGGAATTAGTGTATAATATAAAAAAACTACTTTATATAATAATACTAGTACATAATAATAATAATAATAATAATAATAATAATAATAATAATAATAATAATAATAATAATAATAATAATAATAATAATATACATTGAACAACATGAATCTAAAAAAGGGACTAAAATGCATCAATATCTAACTACATGGCATAAATAATACATGCTAAAGGACTAAAATGAAATGAAAGCAAGACATGTGGGCTGAATCGTAAATAAACATAATTAAGATGCTGGAAATTAAATATTACAAATATAAGGACCAAATCGAACTGAAATAGAAATTAAAAGATGCGAGAAACAAATATACCAAACGAGAAAAGATGGAATTTAAAGAAAGTTAAAAGCAGAGGGACTAAAATGAAATTAACTCATTTTCATTTCAAAAACACGCGGATCCTTCCGGGTCGGGTCACCGGTACGGGTTACAAGATCGAAACGGCGGCGTTTTGGGCCGTTTTTTGGGCGCCGAAAACGACGTCGTTTTACACGATTGATAATGGTTATTTTTGACCTAAGAAAACTCATTCGATTGCATAAATTAAACAAAGACTACGTTCAAATCAACACAAAGGTATTCTATTTACTTTTTTTTGCTTTCGAACTTCTTCTTTCTTTCTCTAATTTTTCTTTTAAAATTTTTTTCTCCCGTGTCTCTCTCTCTAATCTCGCCAATCCCTCCGTTTTCTTTGCTTTCAGATCGATTTATAGATCAGTGAAGAGGATCGATTTGATATCTCTCTATTGAAGTCCCAAATTTTTGGGCTTTATCAGAGTTAGTGGTCTTAGGGTGATGATGGATAGCAACTATAGGGTTAGATAGAGTTGGCGGTAGCTGCATATTAGGTTTAGGGTTAATTATTTTTTTGGGTTTCTGAATTCGAACTATATTTTAGGATTTAGGGTTCGTTTAGGATTTTTGGGGTTATAGTTTGAAATAAGGGCAGCTCGGACGGCGGCGGCTTGACCGTACCGGCGATGGCTCGGTAAAGGAGGCGGCGCGACTTGAACGGCGGCTGAAGGTAGAGGCGGCTGCTGGCATATTAGGGTTAATATTTTAGGGTTAAGTTTTTTCTGGTTCGGGCCGGGTTATCAGACTGGGTTGGATTGTGGGTTAACAAATTGGGCTTGGGTTGGTTAAGGTAATTGGTTTAATTAGGGCCTGGTCTGTGTTGGTTTATTTTGGTTTAGTTTGAGGCCCGGACCATGTGTGTCTGTTACAATATGTATAGTAAGACGGGTGAACATAAAAGAGCTCGATCGGTTTTCAATATCATGCCTGCAAAAAATCTGGTTTCGTGGAATGTTATCATTTCTGGGTATTTTCAGAATTGTATGGTGCTTGAATCTTTTGATCTGTTCCGGAAATTAGTATTAACTGGTGACGGTTTCGATTCCAGAACCATAATTAGCCTTGTCCAAGGTTGCGCTCAAGTAGCGGATTTGGAAAGTGGGAAGGTTCTCCATGGCTATATTTTACGAAAAGGCCTCGAGATGAACCTTATTTTATCTACAGCAATGGTAGACATGTATTCCAAGTGTGGTGCCTTAAAAGAGGCAGCTTTTGTATTTGATAGTATGAAAGACCGAAATGTGATTACATGGAATGCTATGCTTGTTGGATTAGCACAAAACGGGTGTGCAGAAGGCGCAATCAAATTATTTGGTCGAATGCAAGAAGAGGGCGTCGCTGCAAATTCTATAACTTTGGTTAGTTTAGTCCAATGTTGTGCCCACCTGGGTTCGTTGAAGAAAGGAAGGAGTGTCCATGCTCAATTATTTCGGCACGGATATGCTTTTAATGTTGTTAACAAGACGGCCTTGATTGATATGTATGCCAAGTGCGGAAATATTAACTATGCAGAGAGGGTATTCGAAGATGGATCCTTTTCTAACGATGTTATATCATGGAATTCTATGATAACAGGCTATGGAATGCATGGTAAAGGGAACAAAGCTCTTGATATCTATAGTCGGATGTTGGACAAGGGACTTGAGCCGAATCAACTACATTTGCCTCTTCTATCTGCTTGTAGTCATTCAGGACTCGTGGAACAGGGGAGAAGTTTGTTTCTGAGCATGGAACGTGATCATAACATCAGGCATACCGAGAAGCACTACGCTTGCTATGTTGATCTTCTTAGCAGAGCAGGACATCTCAAAGAAGCAGAGGAATTGGTCAAACAAATGCCCTTTCAATCTAGCCATGAAGTTTTCGAAGCATTGCTAAGCGGATGTAGAATGCATAAGAACATCAATATTGGCACAAAAACTGCAGACTTTTTATTAAGTTTGGATGCAACAAACCCGGGAATTTACATCATCTTATCGAACATATATGCTGAAGCAAGGAGATGGGATGCAGTAGATCATATTCGAGGTCTCATGAGGAGACGGGGACTGAAAAAAAACACCGGATACAGCCTGATTGAAGTCGGAAAGCAGCTCCATGCGTTTTTTCGCTGGCGAAGATTCTCATCCGAATTTGGATGAAATCAATCAGATTCTTGAGAATTTGAAATCAGAACTTGAAGCTTTAGGTTACGTACCAGATACAAGTTGTGTTCTTCGTGATGTAGACGAGGCAATGAAGATCAAATTGCTGTGGAGGCACAGCGAGAGGTTAGCTATCGCTTTCGGACTTCTACGTACACCGGAAGGAAGCTTGATAAGGATCATTAAGAACCTCCGTGTATGTAGTGATTGCCATACAATGACTAAATATATATCAATGGTGGTAAAGCGGGAGATTATTGTAAGAGATGCTAACCGTTTCCATCACTTTGTTAATGGAAATTGTTCTTGTAATGACTATTGGTGAAAAGGATATGGTTTTTTTAGGATTTATATTCAATACATTATCACAGTTACTAGCACAATCAAACTTCACCGACCATGAGAAACAAATGGCTCCGTAATTATTAATGGAGGAATGGTGTTGTCTCTTTCAGTTATTAACTCATCATTGGATTCTCCAGGGAATTCTCGAGCTTTGATTAAGGAGCTCAAGTCATCAGGCAATGAAGCAAAACCATCCAAATATGATATCATGCTAAGCCTACCTGCTGCCACAGGGTGCGGGCAAAGCAACCCAAGCTTCAACACCAACTCTGCCTCTTGTACCACAAATCTCTTCTCCAACCTGCCATCGACAGCTGCAAAAATGTCTCCTCTATCCCAGCAATCCATTGGCAGGCTTGATATCTCTGTGAATGATCACTTGCACCCAGGCCATTACTGGTGCAGATAGAACAACGCGGACACCATGTCTTTGATGATCTTCAAACCTTTGTGTCCAATTAAGGTTTCTATTAGGTAGGTGG
Source organism: Hibiscus mutabilis (assembly GCA_019671005.1). NCBI lineage: Eukaryota > Viridiplantae > Streptophyta > Magnoliopsida > Malvales > Malvaceae > Hibiscus > Hibiscus mutabilis. The sequence continues at coordinate 58,072,421 of CM033720.1, forward strand.
TAAAGAAATGTGTCAAGGCTTCCATTAGGCATGTAGTCATAAACCATAAGTAACTCATGCTTGCGCCTGCAATAACTGATAAGTCAAACCAAATTCGGGTGCCTGAGGGCTGAGGTGACCGATGGTTGCAATCTCGACCACGAATTATCTCATCCCTTGCCTTGAATCATGAGAGCTTCTTTTCACAGCAACCTGTATATTTGATGATGGTAAGACACCTTTGTATACCCTACCAAATCCACCTCCTCCCTAGTCCCTAGAACGTCGTTTTCTTTAAACCCCTTGGTGGCTTTGAACACATCTTTGTAAGAGAATCTATGAGGACCATACTGAACCTCCCAATTCTCGAGAATCTATTTGAACTTCTTCTTCCTCAAGATCAGCACCGCCCCGAAACCATGACAAGGACTAAAGTGAGACCAGCCGAAGAGTAGGTGAGAGTCAAAATCCTCCGCAATTGTCTGATTCCAGGATATCATCATCATCGAGTCGTGGAATCTTTGGAACAAGTCTATCTCTTCAGCTTTGCCATTGATTTTGAAACTCCAAGTCAATAGGTAGTGTGATGATGCAAGAAGACCAGTGGCGGATGAGAAACCGACGAACATGGACTCATACTTATACAGAGACAGATCCTTCTTCAAGGATAAAAGTGGATTTTACAGCTTCGTATATCGATAGGATACAACGTGACATCAAGCTGCTTTTTGACTCCGCTCTCAAGGTTGAGACTTTTAAACTCTTCATCGGTGAAATACCCTGTAGACACAGATCTTACCGACTGTGGACTATTGATGTCCATGCGGACATGGTTGTTGTACTCGAAGTCCTGGACTGTGTCCAGCTCGATCGCCATAATATGGCTCAACGTTTGATACATTGAAAAGACCAAGAAACTGGCGGGGATAAACTCCGGGGATTTCATTGTTGGACGAGATTACGAAGGCCAATCCATGGCCACCAGGTTGATGGAATTCAGGTACAATTGCAAAAATGAATGTAGTGGAAAATGAGGAACCGCTATCATTTGTGGAGTTCTTGAATTGGATTGGATTCTTGTAGAAGATGTGACCTGTTGTTAGCCTTCTAGTATCAGTCAGTTTAAACAGCCCACTTGAATTTACCTCTGCAACTCCGTCGACATTCAAGTAACCATCGGAACAGATCCCGTCCTATGAAGATGCAGGGTTAAGGAGAAAAAGCAACACGAGCACGATCAAACAAGACAATTGTTGCTGCTCAATTTTGTTCCCATAAGTTATTCTGCACCATTAGTTAAGCTTAAATTTGAAAGAGAATCTTCGTCTTTGGTCATTGTAGCAGAGTTTGTATACTTATTCAAATGTATATAATTGAATCCCTTGAAGCCAGTTTTCTTATTGCTCGCCTAATTGTTTGTCGCCGATAAGTGGCAGAAAGCTTTCTAAATAAAGTATAATTTTGGCCCTGCTAATCTTGTTTGTGTAGTTTCAAATGTCTCGAAAAGACCAAGATAAAATAAGTGAAGGCAATTTTAGAGTATTTATGTGCATTTTTTACGTCTGTTTTATTGTCAACATTAGAAATTTATGAGTATTTCTTCCAACAATATAATTTTCAAAGTTTAAACTCGAATTCTCTCCTTAGAAATACAATGTATCTTATATGATTTTAAGTTTGAAAACAAATTGTAAATTTAGAGATTTTTTTTATAATCATAACTATTGAAATATAATTTATCTAAACTTTTAAAAAAGAGAATGGTATTATCCTAAAAAATCGGATTCAATTTGATATCTAGTATGAACATATACTATCTTGTTAGACGTAGTCCCTACCTACCGGTGATAGATCCCAGGCAACTGCTTCACTTGAATCAAAGACATTCGACTCCATAGAATATGATTCTTTGCTCGAGTCACCAATCTCATCGACTCAAATTTCTTGCAATACAAAATACGAAGCTTTGGAGATACGAAAAAGGAGGTTTTGATGCATATCTTAAAGATGATTTGTTATCCGTGTTGGCTCCGTGATGTTTCGAATGTAAATCACCTTCCGATCATCATGAACTGATTAGCAATAATGGATCAGATTACATGATGAATTTGCAGGGTTCTTGAATAAAAGTACCACTCTAAAGTCCAACAGTTAAGTGCTCAAAATCGTTTATTTATTCTAGCTCTCATTGATTCGTTTTTTCGTTCGCTTATCGATCCATAATCTGCATTTGCCATTATTTTTCTCGTGCTTCAGCGGTCACATTCTCGGATTAATATGGAGAACCTCTTTACGAACTCCAAAGAAGCTAATCCACTCTCTTCAAGATCTAACTCGGATTACTTTGAGTAACAATCTCAGATCCCCTTTAGATGTTGGCATAAAGTTAAAAATACCCCAACATTTAACTAAGTAGTCATTTTGGACTTTTATCTTTTTTTTAAAATAATTCAACCTTTAACATTTTATTTTGGGTCAAAATAACCCTCTCTGCAGATAAAAATTATCAGTTAACTAACGATAAATAACTTAAAATGACAGAACAAACATATATGACAGTACAAACTAACATGACAATATTATATAGATAAATGTATTGACTTGAAATAACATTACATCAATAAAAAATTAACTTTATAAAATTATATAAAATATAAAATGTTTTTTCTATTGACTTATTATTTTGTCAAGTCATTTCAAACTATTTACCAACAATTTTCTAACAATTATCATTCGTAGAAGGGCCATTTTAACCCAAAATAAAATGTAACGTTAAAGGTTGAATTGCTCAAAAAAAGGGACAAAGTGACTTTTCAATCAAACATTTGAAATATTTTTTGACTTTATCCTTAGATCTTTTCGGGTCAAATTAATGTTATTGTTTTTATATGCACATCTAAATATGTACTGAACATAAGTGTTTAAATACTTGGGGAAAACAAAAGAGTTTCATGTAATATATGTTACGATATAACCAACATCCATGCAAAATCCAGAGAAATGAATAAGACAATCTTTAACTCCCTACTCCAAGCCCTAATTTATAAACCAATTACACTTCAGCTGGAAAATTTGATGACTGAACCGATACACTAAAAACATAGATCATCACCACCCACAAGGAAATCTTTAAAAGCACATCCAAAATTCTCTTCTCCCAGTTTCAAGTGTTTGAGCATCTCAAAGGAAAAATAAAAGATGCCTACACAAGGTCCGGAAAATGGAATTGTGAGAAACAAGAGAAAGATAATCGATCATACCACACAACACTTAGTCCTCGTCCATTCCTGCTGGCTGATCTCCCCTTGCTGGACCTCCAGCTGGTTTTGCCATTATAATCTACAAACGTTGAATCAATGGGATTAGGGAGCTTGGTGGAAGAAAATTTTCGGAAAATGAAAATTATAGATGTGATCCCATTGGCATACGATTTTAATTGTTCTTTTCATTTTCCAGTTTTCTAGTAACTTACCTGATCTACACGTAGCACAGTGCAGGCAGCATCTGCAGCATATTTGAGAGCAAAAACCTGACAAAAGAATACAACGTTATAATTATGAAAAATGTTTATTATGAAAGTAATAAAAGTTAATTTTGACACAACAAAGAATAGATTAGCAATGTACTTGGTGACATAAAGGTCCCAGATGTTCATGGTCGATACATCCTTGCAAACACCATCCTCAGAGTCACCTCCCCTCAAGTCGATGCCCACTTTGGTATTTCCAGATGCATGCTTTTCATACAACTTAGAAATGATATCCATTGGATTGAGTCCAGCATTCTCTGACAGGGTTCTTGGTACCAATTCAAAACTTTCAGCAAACTTAGCAATGGCATACTGATCCAATCTGCAAAATATTCGATAATATTAACAGTTTCTTCTAGTATGTATCTAAATCTGCTATAAAATTCACAGCCTGTAGTAGATTCCCAGCAGAGTTATCAAAATGTACATGGAAAATGCAAAATATAAACAAGTTAAATAACTTAACCGTCAACAATGCAAAAGTTGCTTTAATTAACACATCGTCGGCACTGTGTCTGAAGACATGGTGGTTCGAAGGTAGAATGTCATGAAGCCACAAATATTTTTAATGTCATTCGTGCAAGCTAACATATAACCGTGCAGGTCAAAGATGAAACATTCCATGCAGAATGGCACTTTGCAACAAGGAAAAGAAGACCATTAAAAAAATAGATCACCCTGTTTCCTTGAAGGAGAACTCTTTCAGTCTTCTAGCCAACTCGATTTCAGTAGCTGCAGCCCCAGGTACTATACGACTGTCCCTGCACATTGCCTGACCAAAAAGGCTTGATGCATTAAGAATGTGATAATGATTCTTTCCTTGAAAAATACATCCAAAAAATGAACAGAAAAGGCAGATCCAGCAGGTGAGAAGGAATTCAATAAGGTTTATCAGGAGAAATGATGCAAAACTCTGGGAAGAATAAATAGAAACAAAAAAAAAGATCAGCAAAAACCACCTTATATGTATTCACCCCATCATCAACGGCTCTTTCAAGATCATCCAATATACTATCAGTACTTCCCCGCAAAACCACAGTGGCAACTTTGTTACCACCTTCTTCACTTCTCACAACAGTGACCTATTAAAATGGAAATGCAAGATAAAGTGAGGAAAGGACAGGGAACCAAATATAACTAAAGCAACATCTTCAAACATACCCGAGAACCACCGATTTCCTCAACAGAAACTGAATCTATGAATCCCAAATCATCTGGCTTTGGTTGGCTGAGTTTCAGCTGTCGGGAGAAAAAGGCCCATTATATTGCAATCAAAAGATATGATCCTTCTTATAACATAATCTAGATAGAATGCTCACAAGAGCAGCAGTGCCTGTAGTGCGGAAGAAGCGTCGTAGTTCAAACTTTGAGCTGATTTTCAATACCATTAACCTGCTCGAAAAAGATCCCAAATCAGAAATGTTGAAGAAGACTATAAAAGCTCCAAATCAAGAATAATTATGATTCCAACAATAGGCCAATCTATCAACACATCATACTCAATATCGGGATTCTATTCAATACCTAAGAATGTATATATGCAAATTAAAAAAGAAAGAGCAAAGCACAGAGTTCGAAGTATGGGAAGGAAGCTTAATATAATTGTAACGTTCACAAAAATGCAATGCCATTTCACCGACTGCTCCACCACTGACAATAATTTTGGCACCAGAATCAGCAACTGCTTTGATGAGCTCCTCAACCTTAGCTTCTTCAGTTTTTGCATAATTCTCCAGCTGCAAGAGAAAATTCCACATTTAGACATACTTTGACCAACAAAAGCACCCTATACCAATTTACCAAATGGGAAAACAAACACAAAATTATGTCTATTTTGCATTAAGGCTAAAACCATGGATTTTAAAATAAAAGGATAAAAGAATATCACAATTTACCTGCTCGGCAGAGTGAATTAATACAGTTCCTTTTGTTTCATTAGCTGATGAATCAACACCACTAACAAACACAGCCACCTAACATTAAGTGAACACAACAATACAAGTCAGAAAGCAACAAAAACTTTTAACTTGGCCAATTGATAATTGTTGAGCAACTATTGCAGACTTAACCAATGAGAAACAGAAAATAAGACATTTATACCTTCGCCTTTTCCACATGTTTTATACTTCCAACAGCATCACCTTTTAAAACCATTCCCCGAATTACCATACAATTATGCAAACCTCCTCCAGCAAGCTTTACCACACGGACATTATCAACATCAAAGTTTGCAGGATTCTTGGGACAGACTTGGATGCATGCCTAATAATATTAAATATACAGAAATAAACAAATAAAGAAAATGTAATTATGTTATCCTTCAAAAGGTAACAGATGATAGAATAGTTTATTAGTTATAGAGAAGAAGAACCAGTTGCAATTTGCAAATTACATCAGCTATAAGGGAAGATAATATATTTTCCAGTCCATATTGTTTGCTAGCAACAGCAGCTTTCATTCGAGTAACAACTTGCTCTTTATCCCGAACATCCATATTTTCAGAACCTTTCTCCACAAGTTCCTCCAAGACCTCAATTGTCTACATATTTTAAAACACGAAAACAGAACCTGAAATGACTAACAAGTTTATCATCACAATTAACAAAACTCAGGTCATTTAAATTATTTGGAAAAGCAAAGGGCAAACCTTGGAAATTGCTTTAGTATATCCACTGATTATCTCACTCGGGTGCAAGCCAGTCCGAATAAGCTCCTCGGCATTTTGGAGAAGCTCCCAGCAAACGAAATTGTCAAATTAGCCCCATCACCAATTTCCTCTTGCTGAGCCTTACCTGCTAAAACTATAATCTTGGCCGCCGGATGCTGAACCTCAAGCTCATTGACAATAGTAGCGGCATCATTGGTAACAAACAGTTTGTCTAAATGATTAATAACCATCTTATTCATGCCTAAAGAACAGAATAACAAAAACAATTAACGCAAATAAGGCATTGCAAAAAAGAACAATCGATCCGGATTTCAAAAATGAAAAAGGAGCAATAGCAGGGCGCAGGGCATCACTGATAACGGTAGATCAAAAATTAAATCAAATACTGAAAAATAAGTTTGAAGATCGAAAGGGGTACCGTCGGGGCTGAGGGAAGTGCGGGTGATTGTTGAGAGCTGCTTGCAAGCATCGATGTTTTTGAGAACAGCTTCTTCGAGACCTGACAGATGCTTGTGACCTTCCTTCAGCATCGATTGTATTCCATAATTTTGCATAGAAAACGCCATTTTCTTTTTCTTCCTTTTTTCTAATCGAACCTTAATCAAAGAAGATTACACTGAAAACCACAAACCCTAGAAATGGGGAAATGGAAACTGTTTTTGGATTTGAAGAAGCGGAAGAACTAACTGGAAGCGTGAGTCGGGCAAAACCCTATAACACTTTCGTAAATGTTGGAATTATATTTAGGACTACATATTTACTTTGTATTACTCTTTGTGTACTTTAATTATTATTTTCGACAAAACGTTTTTGTTTTATTTTAGTATTCGGCATTTAAAAATTAATGAAGATGATGATGTAATTTAGTATAATTATAATTTTAATCTAAAATATTTATATATATGATTAATTTAATTTAAAATTTATTAATTTAAAATATCATCTTAATTTTGGGGTAAAATTACAAATTAAGTTCAACTGGAAGAAGAAAAAAGAGAAATTTATAATTTTAATCTAAAATTTAAAATAATATTTAAATTAATAAATTTAGAATAATTTGATAAATTATATAAATTTTTAGACTAAAATTATTATTAACCCAAGTACCGTCACTATTTTCACTATTTTCATTAATTTTACCAAAAATAAAAAAAATATAACGTTAGAAATTATTTTGCCAAAAATAATAGTTAGATATCAAAACAGTAATGTGGGCATAGTTGAAGTACTAAATATAGAATTATCCCTTATTTTTTTTATTTTTTAATCACCAATATTGTATAAGATTCATTATTCAACTAATATAAATCAGATATCAACGACCGCAACATTTCAATTTATTTTATTTTTATTTACAACTCAAAATTTAAAACTTTAATCTCTGATTCTAATAATGTTTAAATCAATTGATTGTTGGTGAATCGATAAAATAAAATTGAAAATTATGTGAACAGTTATATTCCGTTTTAAAAATAAAAAATGAGATAAAATTTGCAGTTTAAAAGATATTTGAGTTTTTATATATTTTATGATTTTTCTAAATATATATTTAATTATATAAATCGAACATTTTAAAGTAAGAACGGGTGGTTTAATTAAAAATGAACATTTGATCGAATCAAGTATAAATTTTTGAGTTAATCGTGTTGAAAAGTCATATTTTATAACTCAAATTTTATTTAAATTTTTTTCGAGTGAAATTAATAAAAATTTATAAAATTTAAGTTTCTCTTCAAATTTAATTATAAATATTTTCTAATATTATGATATTAATTAAATTTAATTTAAACAGTTTTTTATAGCCGTATGCGGTATATATATATATTTTTTTATATTTTTTTGTATTTTCCATACTTGTTATATATATATATGAGAGAGAGACATAATTGAGTGATTCAACGTCAACTTAAAAATTGATTTATTAATTACTAAAATTTTTGAGTTATTTAAAGTTTTATTTTATCTCAAATTTTATTTAAAAAAATTTGAGTCAAACCAATAGGAGTTGAATTTTCATATCGAGTCAAGTCAAATAATTTAATTTATTCTAATCAAATCGAATTTTGTTCATACGCCCAATCGATTCAACCATCAGTCTAGTTTTACATTAGTTTAAATTAATTGATTAATTTAATTTTGTATTCTGGTATATACTATTTAATTTCCAGTGAACTAAGAGAATAATATATTATTTTAAATATTAATAACAATTAATTTTATTAAAAAACAAAGAAAGAATACAAAACATGAGAGAGTTTCAAAATAAAAAATTATTAACAAAAAAATTAAACAAGTAGAGAAAAATATAAATCTTTTTTAAGAGAAAAAAAACAAAATAGTTATAAAAATCATCAACGAAGAAAAAAATATTAATTTAATAAAATAAAATAACACAACACAAAATACAATGAAATATATAATAAAATTGAAAGAAAAAAAATTAAAAGAATGAAAAATGAACGGCTGACGATCAATTTAAAATTGATGTTTATGTGACGAAAAAAATATATGCTATTTAGAAAAAAAATAAAAATGTATATTTATAAATTAAGAAAAACTAATACTATATCTTATTATTTTGTAAATATTTTTAAATGACTTATTTATGAATTATAGTTTTAAAATAAATAAATAATAGTGTTGATAAACCAAAACCAATAACAACAAAAAATCACTATCACCATTTATATTTGCACTTTGAACCCAATTTTTATTTATTTATTTATTTATATATATTTTTTGTTTGTTTGACACATAAACGACCCCCACCCAAATCTAATACCTAATCAAATTTGTTTTTCTCAATCTTCTCTTATATCTTTCGATCAACCTATCTCTAAAAAAACTACTTTTTTGACATAGTTTCACTTGATTTTATCCCCCAAATCATCCAAAGAACAAGACTGTTTTCTTCTTTTCCTTTTTCCAATTCTGGGTTTTTTTAATCAACCCCAAATGATTTATTTTCTGAACATTTCATCAAGAATCTGAGGTTGACCCGTGAAGCTTTTTGAGGTAATTGATCTTGTTATTGTTTTTTAAGTTTGTTTGATGATCGGCTTTTCTTTTGAGTATTTATTTTTGATGGATTGTTGAATGATCGGATTAGAGATTGTTTGGTCACTAAGAATCTGGTTTAAACTGATTATAGAATCGAAAGCTTTTATGTAAAGTTTTGATTTTTTTTTCTCTATCGTTTACATCATATTTCTGAGTAATGAAATCGTTGATCAAAAGATTTTTTTTTTTGGTTTGATGTTGAAATGACTGATGTTGATGATCTATGAAGTTTGATTTTTTTTTTATCAAATATGTGATGAACTTGCATTGATTTTTGTATGTTTTTAGCTACATGTGCTTTATAGCTAGTTTGTTCTTGGCAAAACTAGATTTATTTTTAAGGACTATTTGCTAAATAGTATCATTGAGATAGCTGCTTAGTGGATGATTTATTGGAAGAATTATTTTTTCCTGATTTTGATAATTGTATTATTACTGTAAACATTGGTTTTGTATATGAATTATGTAGTTATATTGATTATATTAACTTTCAACATATGTGGTGTTTCGAATATGACGTGTTTATTAGTTTCTATATTGGTAAAATTGGTTGTTTTTTCGGTATTAAGGTTTGAAGGGCTGGTGAGTAATTAAGTGGAATATGAATTGCATGGGGTGAAGATGCCAAACTTGCAACGCGGAGCCCGGAGATCGAAACGCCTTGATGATGACCAGCCTCCTCAACCGACTGATCAAGCGGAGAATTGTGTGCAGCCTGCTCAAAACGGAACCAGGAGGAGAGGAAGAGGGAGGGGTAAAGCTACTGGTGTAGCCAAAGGGACCTCACCGGGGGTACCCACAAGACCAACAGCTGCTGGTAGAGGCCGGGCATTAGGTTGATAGATTTAGACCCCGAGCCTTGTCAAGTTCTTCCCCTGTGCCTTTGGCTGCTGCTGAGCCGGCTTTTGACCGAGTAGAGGGCGTGGCCAATAAAGATATTGGAATGGAGGGTAGAAGTGCCAACAAAATAGTCGGAGTTGACGAAGAAGCTAGTACAACCCCGGTTCCTGAAAGGGTAACTCCATATTGCTTACTTAATTCCCTTTTTTAAATATATTTTTCCCTTAAATTTCCATATTGAGTTGTGTACCCTGGGGCACCTTACTTTTGACAAGAAAAACTGTCTGAATTCAAAACTTTCCAGTATCTTTCATTTCAGCATTTTGAATATGCTTCAAAGTTCAAACTAATTGTAAAACTGCATCTAGTTTTGGCTATTTCAGTAAATGTTTCATTACCCGTTTTCCTCAATGAAGCTCTTGACCAAATACCCTTTTTGTTGCTTGTTGCAGGTACAAGTGGGTAATTCGCCTGTATATAAGGTAGAAAGGAAATTGGGTAAGGGTGGTTTCGGCCAGGTTTATGTTGGCCGAAGGGTAAGTGGTGGTAGTGGTAGAACTGGACCAGATGCAATCGAGGTATGTCCAAGAAACTTATTCACATTCTGAAGGGATTTCAGGTCAAACCACTTGGGTGTAAGGACATGAGAATTTTTCATCACAGATAACCTTGAAACTTGAGCACCGTAACAGTAAAGGTTGCAACAATGGCCCACCTTACGAGTGGCAAGTCTACAAGTATGGCATTTTCAATAGTAAAACTTTATCTCAAACTTTTATTACTACTACATATTTTAATGCAGTATCTAAATTCTTTTTTTTTTCTTTTAATGTCTTCACTAAATGATAAGTACCTTAAACGGGTGCTATGGTATTCTTGGGTGCACCACAAAGGTATCCAGGGAGACTTCTATATTCTGGTGAGTTTTAATTTTCTTGATCCTTAGTATCGTAAGTCCAGAGTTAATTAGTGCATCTTAAAGAACATTAATGAATATTTCAGGTGATGGATATGCTCGGTCCTAGTCTTTGGGATGTTTGGAATTCCTTAGGACAATCGTAAGAAATATAATCTTCCTCTTTTGTCTTTGTACCTACCTGTGGCATGTCTGCATGTTTCAACCATACTCTTTCAAATTTGTGACATGTTGTAATGTGACAGGATGTCAGCAAATATGGTTGCTTGTGTAGCGGTTGAGGCAATATCGATTCTTGAAAAGCTTCATTTAAAGGGGTAGGTCATATCGTAATCTTCTATAGTTTATTAGATTCACCCTTCCATTCTTTTGTATAGTTGCAACTGATTGCCATTGTCTATTATCTGCTTGAAATAAGGTTCGTGCATGGAGATGTGAAGCCTGAGAATTTTTTACTGGGTCGATCCGGATCACCCGATGAGAAGAAGTTATATCTTATCGATCTTGGTTTAGGTAAGAGATCTTATGTCTTCGATTCCCATGTCAAGCATGAGCACATCTGTTTAACTGTTTGCTAGTTGGTATTAATTGCTGTCTTCTTCCGGTTACTGGATCAGCTTCTAGATGGAAAGATGCACGCTCAGGTCAGCATGTTTGTTATAATCAGAGGCCTGATGTATTCAGGTTTGTTGACTGTTCTCTTTAAACATAAGCCGCTTATTGCATATTCTTGGTATTAACATCTTTGATATTTTTTTTATTAGGGGAACAATTAGGTATGCTAGTGTACATGCACATTTAGGTCGGACTGGAAGTCGTAGGGATGACCTCAAGTCATTGGCATACACATTGATATTTCTAATAAAAGGACGGTTACCATGGCAGGGTTATCAGGTTTGTGTAGTTGTTTTGATTATGGGTTCACCTAATCTGATTTACTCCATTCATCTTTACCATTCGCTTTTTTTTTGGGGAACTCCACAGGGGGATAACAAGAGTTTTATGGTTTGCAAGAAAAAAATGGCTACTTCGGCTGAGTTGATGTGTTGCTTTTGTCCCCCCATTTAAGCAGTTCCTCAAAGCTATTTCGAATATGAAGTTCGATGAGGAGCCTAATTATGCCAAGCTCATATCCTTCTTTGATAGCCTAATTGAACCATGCATGCCATTACGACCAATTAGAATCGACGGAGCTCTAAAGGTTGTGTTATTATGTCTTTTTCCGCCAATTAAATTGGTTTTGACAGGATGTTCAATTAAAAACCTCTCTTTTTTTTCCTTTTGTATATATAGGTTGGACAAAAGCGGGGAAGAATAGTCATTAATTTGGAAGAAGATGAACAACCTAAGAAAAAAGTACGAATAGGAAATGCTGCTACTCAGTGGATTTCTGTTTACAATGCCCGTCATCCTATGAAGCAGAGGTAACATTGCATTTTCTTGTACTTTGTGTGAAATACGTGTGTGAGGCTCAAAATTTCTTTAGAGTATAATTTCTCATCTTCCGGAAGTTGTCAACTGTCGTTCATCCAACCTTTAACTATTTTATCAATTTTGTAGATACCACTACAATGTAGCAGATTTGAGGTTGAGCCAACATGTCGATAAGGGTAATGAAGATGGGTTGCTTATTAGTTGCGTGGCCTCGGCAGCTAATCTCTGGGCTCTGATCATGGATGATGGATGCGGGAACCGGTTTCACTTCCCAGGTTTATGAATTGTCGACAGTCTTCCTGCACAAGGTTATCATTCGAAAGCTCTAATTGGCATCTTTTTTCTGCCTGCTTCACTTGCACTTTTGATTTACTTTACTATCACCTCGTTTTTTATCAGGAGTGGATTATGGAGCAATGGGAAAAGAACTACTATATTACTTCTGTAGCTGGGGCAAATAATGGGAGTTCTTTGGTTGTTATGTCGAAAGGTTGGTCATTACGTACTACATGTATTTCCTTTTTTATGATTTCAAAACTAGACAAAATTACCTTTCTAGTAGTGCCATCTAGTTTATTTAGCACAAAAAATGTAAAAACCGTTCATTTAACGCTTATTTGATAACCTTTAGCAAGAAAGTATATTGATTATCTAGCTTGCGGGTTGCAAGATGAGATCGGCTAAAGCAACGTGTTCCAAGCATATCTGAGATTCTTACATATCACATTACTAATCTGTTATCGATATTATTCTGTGTCTTCGTAGGGACTCCTTACACCCAACAATCCTACAAAGTGAGCGAATCTTTTCCATTCAAGTGGATAAATAAGAAGTGGAAAGAAGGCCTTCATGTAACATCAATGACCACCGCCGGAACTCGCTGGGGTGTGGTAATGTCAAGGAACGCTGGATTCTCCGATCAGGTATTCCTTTCTTTCGAACTTTACGTACATCTCCAGTTTTCCAATGCCCTCCATCACCGAAATAGCTGATTATGCTTCGTTTTACATTTATTTCAACGATTCAAAGGTAGTGGAGCTCGACTTTTTATATCCAAGCGAAGGAATACATCGACGATGGGAGAGTGGTTACAGAATAACATCTATGGCTGCAACTGCAGATCAAGCTGCCTTCATACTTAGCATTCCGAAACGAAACACAAATGATGATACTCAGGAAACACTGCGAACAACTGCTTTTCCAAGCACTCATGTAAAGGTGGGTATACCATCCCTGTCCCTTGATATCATTTTAACACCCGTGGAAACGACGCTCACTGGTTTTATTGTTCATGTTACAGGAAAAATGGGTTAAAAATCTATATATTGCATCAATTTGTTACGGTCGGACAGTCTGCTAATTCCGGTCTGTACATTCTGACTTAATCCAAAAAGAAAAACAAAAAAAAAGTTCTATTTTTGAAAGCTGTTCGAGTATTTTTCGTCTCAAGTTTGGTTAATCCTGCAATATGATCTTCTCATATGTGAATGAAGAAAAGGGTCAAATAAGTCTTTAAAGAGAATGAGAGATTGAAGAATTTAATTAAATTTCATGGCTGCAAGTAAATTTGCAGTGTTTTTCTTGAACTGGGAAATCTTTCACCTGAGTAAATATGGTAATACTTGCCGCAGACTTAATAATTCGTATATTTATGTTGTGGTTATAATTTTTTTGAAGTCTTAATTATATGTTTATTGTGTTACATATATTTATAAGATATTTCATAATTTTAGTAAACTCATTTTATATAATTTGCATATTTGTGTATTCATGTTGTGTTTGTATTATTTTTTTTTTTTACCAATTTAGTAGTAGGTATGTTTTTTTGTAGATATTATTAATATTATCAGTATTAAATTACTCACTGAAAATTTATAGATATTATTATAATACATAGAATAGTAGTTCATATTAAATATTTATCAAAATATAAATATTATATTAGATGTTTCTAAAGAACATATGTTATATTAGATATTTTATTAAAATATAAATATTATATTAGACATTTTAAAAGTAAAGTATTATTTTGAAAATTTTGTTAATTACAGGTTTAGGTTTGTAAGTTCAAAATTGACAATTATTTATATTGAACGGAGTGTATTTTTTATTGTAACAAATAAATAATTTATTTTAATTTACTAACATTTTAAAAATATTATTTTTAAAATCGAAGACTCAAAGTGATGTATATTTTCTAATTATTTATTATATTTAATATATATATATTATGTTAAAATTAATTGTTGAATACTTATTTAGTTTTTAATAGGAATATTTATTTAGTTTTAGTTAAACAATCTCATCCCAATTGATTGGATGAACCATTATAGGGTCTCTTGGACTTAATTTTTTTATTTTTTTATTTAAAATTATTGTTTTTTGATTGCCCTTTCATTTTTTTAGCGTTTTGTCCTGATTAATGCGGATCAATTTGTATAGTATATTTGACCCTTTCTTGAATAATAACGGCAAGGCCGTAGAGATTAAATAGATGATCTACAATAAGGGGGACCAGAAATGTCTCGGGTAAGAGTGAGGAGGTGAAGTTGGACTCATCAGCCATCTTTGCAAGCTTGTCTGCCACCATATTGCATTGCGAGGTACCCATTGGATTTTAGCCGGTGAATTTTGCGGCGGAAATTTTCTGTAAACACAATGTTGTTGGTTATTTAAGTTATTGTTAAAACGGCAATCAATAAATATTAATAAATTAATTAATATAAAAAATATTATTTAATATAGGTTAGTGAATAAAATAATTCTACAAGCATTTTTAATATTTTTTAAAATACTATTATTACTTTAGACAGTATATTCAACTTATCATCTAATACTTCTGTTTGTTTATTAACAAAACTGGAAATTACTGTTATTTTATTAAACTATTGACAATACATTAATATTTTTATTTAAATTAAATTATAAAAATGTTTTAAATATTTTTTAAAATGATAAAATAAAGTATTCAATTTTTTTCGGATTCAATTTCAACAGTCTTAACTTTTCTTTTCTTTTTACAAATTTTCATATATGTTCCTCATAGCGGTGTAAATGAACCGAGCTTGAAGTGTTCGTTTGTTTATTTTAAAAGTATTCATATTCGTTTAAATTTTTTATATTGTGTTCGTGTTCGTTTATTTATTTTTGAAGGTGATCGTATTCGTTTGTTTAGTGTTCACGAATTTAAGTGTTCACGAACGTATTCATTTAAGTGTTCACGAACGTCTTCGTTTAAGTGTTTGTGAACATGTTCGTTTAAATGTTCACGAAAGTGTTCGTTTAAGTGTTCAAAAACGCGTTCGTTTAAGTGTTCACAAACGCGTTCGTTTTTATGTTAAAAGATGTTAACTAAATTAACCATAAATAAAAATAAAACAAAAGCAACAATTGAAACTTAAATTTCAACATGAGCTTATATATCATCCTTAGCAACAACAAAAAATAGTATTTAGATATACCCACAAGCATTTTCATCTTATAAACAAGCTTGTAAACGAGTCTATAAACGGACCTATAAACGAATGTATAAACGAGCCTATAAACGAGCTTGTTCGTGAACATAAACGAACCGAACACACCTCTATTTGTGTTTGTTCGTTTATTAATAAAAATTTTGTCCATACTCGCTTTAGCTTAATAAACAAACATAAACGAACTTTATACGAATAGTTTACGAACAGTTCCTCAAACGTTCTGCTCATTTACACCCTTAATTCCCCACTTATTTGGCCTTTTTACTTTTTTATTTTTAAAAAACTCGTCAATTGTTTAAATATTTTTTTAGAAATGAAGGATATTTTTGTAATTAGCTACACAGAAACTTCAAAACCCTACTTCTGCGTTTTTGTGCTCATGTATAAGAAGGAAAAAAAATTATGAGAGAGGCTGTGTAAATTTTTGTTTACACGTGTCTTTTAGTTTTAAGTGTTATGGTTTTAATTTAAGGTTTAAAATTTAGAGGTCTAGATTGTAAGGTTTAGAATTTAATATTAATATTTAGAATTTAGGATTTAGAATGTATGGTTTAGTTTTTTAAGATTAGGATTAAAATTTTAAGATTTGAGTTTTTATAGTATAAATATAGACAAAAAAAAAAACTCGGAAGCTCGGCGAAGCAAAACAGAAAGGGGGGAAGGAAAACGATGCGACCACCGAGAGGAGGCGGAGGTTTCAGGGGCGGAAGGGACGGTGGTCGAGGGAGAGGAGGCTTTGGTCGCGGTGGTGGACGTGGTGGCGGTGGGTTTCGTGACGAAGGGCCTCCAGCTGAAGTAGTGGGTTAGTGTTCTTTCCCCCATCCTTTTTCTCGTTTGGATGCTAAGAAAGTGAGAGAAATGATAAACGAAACCATTCTGATACAATGAGGATTAAGTAGGAACTTTAATTTATTTACTTATTTTTCCTATATTTCTCTATACATTTTACCTCTTGTTAGAACAAATTAACTGAAATTATAAAATTATTGCTAAAAGTGGATCGTTTGTTGCAATTAAGAGCTTAAAAATCGTTTTTCGGCATGGGTTTTATGTATTTTTTTCTGTTTTTTTTTAATAGGTGTTTAAAATATTTTATTTTTGAAATAGGTGTCTAAAGTTTTATTTTTAGTTGAAATAGGTGCGTAAAGTATGCCTAAACTTTTATTTGTGGCTGAAATAGGTGCCCATGTAAATGCTTAAATTGGCTTTGAAACAAGCAAAAAATAAAACTTTGACACATAGTTTAGCCTTTCTTTAATAATTACTTTTTCTTTCGGTTTATCAGCAGTCCCATTCCCCATGTCCTTGATGAAGGCAAAATATAGTTCAAGAAAAATGCCAATATCAAATCATCATATTTACATTATATTCTGATTTGTTTATTAGTAAAATATATTAACTTGTCACGGTACTCGGACTCGGTATATCCTACATTTTAAGGGTTTTTCATGTATTAGTGGGTACCTGGAGGGTTTGTATATTCAAATTCATGTCTGAAAATATGTTGGACATCATTTTAAGAAGAAAAAAAAAACGAAGAATCGAGGCAACAACTTGACTTTTGTTTGTTTGTAATATATGCAGAGGTATCTACATTCCTTCATGCTTGTGAGGGTGATGCAGTGACAAAGCTGTATAATGAGAAAATACCTTTCTTTAATGCTAACATCTATTTGCAAAACAAGACCCAGATTGGGAAAGTTGATGAGATCTTCGGTCCGATCAACGAATCTATGAGTTCTATTGCTAATTTCCTTATGCTTGTCAAAAGTGTTGGAACTTTTATATGTGAGTTGATTTGTTTACTTTGTCGCTTGTTGCAGTATTTTTCGATCAAATTGTTGGAAGGTATTGTAGCGACTTTGTACACCCCGGGCGATAAATTCTATATCGACCTGAGCAGGCTTTTGCCTCTTGCAAGATTTCTTCCGCAACCAAAGTATGCTTGCTTTCCTTATATTCTTCCACGTCCGTCTCGAAATTGCTTTGATTTGATTCATAGGATTGATTGTTGTGTCTTACATTTGTTTTGGAATGATACGCTTTATTATCTTCTATAGGGAAAAATAACTGAACCGTTTGGATTTTAACATGACCCGATGCTATGTTATCATGAAAATCGATTTCAAAGGCAGGGCATGTTGGTTTTTAAATTGAAAGTTTCGGTGCACATTGGGGTGATTTTAGATAAAATTTCCCTTAAACTCAAAATATCTACTAAAATACCCCTCTTCTAATTTATAACAGTTCTTATTTATTTTAGTCATGGTTCTATTTAGTTATGTTATCATGTTTGTGTGTGTGTGTATACACATATCTTGCATTCGGTCTATTTAGTTTGAATTTCCCTTGATTCTGAAAAACTGTAAAATACGTTATGGAATGTTGTAGGGGACAGGCACAAGGTGGTGGAAGAGGTGGACGTGGAGGAGGCAAAGGTGGTGGATTTCGTGGAGGCGGCGGATTTCGTGGTAGGGGTGCCCCAAGAGGTGGTCCTAGGGGTGGTGGTCGGGGGGTGGATTTAGAGGCAGAGGGAGGTTTTAGAGTAATAACATTTTGTAACGGTACCGATGCCCTTTTCAGCCATCTTTTTTCCGATATCTTGAGCATTTAACTTTGAAAAATTTTGATTCCGAACTTAATTATGACTCTAGCATTTTTGTTTATCCAAAGTACTGCTACTCGATTTGGTTGGCTATCAATTTTGGAATATGATCCGAGCCATATTGTTCTCTGTCCAACATGATTGTAATCTGTTTATTGCTTGCTCAAATCCTAGTAGCCCTATAGCTTCGACGAATGCCGGACTTATCGCATCCCCTATGTGCGATGCGAGTGTCGAATACAGAGATATATATATATATATATATATATATAATTTATTGACACTGCAGTAAAACACACTATGCAACATCTGTCTCTTAAAACAGACTGTATTTGTGAATGTTAATCCAAACTTACCCTGGTTTCTGTCTCTTTCTTACACCATTGTTGCATTGCTTCAAGGAAGCCAACACATCTTGAATGGCATCATCAGCTTTCACATCGAGTCATATTCGAACTCCTAAATCAGAGACAAAACTCTCCCCAAACTGTTTTTCCATGTAGAAAATTCTAAATTAAAATCTTATTTTTTATATATACATTAGTATCCGACTCATTAGTCGATTTTTTAAAAAAATTAGGCCTATAAACAAACATGAACACGAACAACTAAATGAATATAATTTCTTTTCGTGTTCATTTGTTAAAGAATGTAGCTTGTTCGTGTTCGTTCATGTTCGTTCGTTAAAATGTTCATGTCCGTTCGTTAATTTTAAGCGAACAAATGAACGAACACGAACAACTAAACGAATATAATTTCTTTTTGTGTTCATTTGTTAAGGAATGTAGCTTGTTCATGTTCGTTCGTTAAAATGATAAATAACGTAATCGAACACAAATGAACGAACATAAAAGGACATACGTAAATAAATTTAAACAAACATAAACGAACGAACATATGTGAATAAATTTATTTTTTTAATATAATACTTTTGTTATGAAAAATAATAAATATAAATAGATATATGTAAATAAATTTAAACGAACATAAACGAACGAACATAAATAAACAGTTATCAAACGTTTACGAAAGTAAATGAACGAACGAGTCTTTTATTCGTGTTCATTCATTTAATTAAACTAACAACAAATCTTATTCATTATATAAATAAACGATTTTTTCACCGATCAGTTCACTTAACGTTAGGTTCACTTACAACTCTAAGAGGAACTCCTGAACATTTGGCGATCTCAGACGTGTCGATATCAATGGTGACTCATTATTTCGATGAATCATTTCTTCGGACAGAAAAAAATTATGTAAACACTTACTCGAAATCAGATTCCATTGTGGAAGACACAATTTTTTCTGAAGAATTCGCCATGATATATCTGATCCATGCATAATATCATAATGATAAAAATGTTGACCAATTATTGTTAATGGAGTTGGTGTGCTGTGCTATCATTTTGATTTCGTAAAGTCGTAGTGCAATATGCCAATATATACCGACACACAAAAGGTCTAACTTTGCTTCCAGTCCTTGTACTCTTCATAATTTTGAAATCTAGTCATCTACTTTTAGTTCTAGGAATTTAATCCCCCTACTTATTACATTTAAAAATTAAAACTCAGTTGATACACTGTTAATTGATTTCAACATGTGTATCTACGCATTTAATTATAATTAATTAATTAATTATATTTATTTAACATGACATATCAGCTTTTTTAACGATAGTTGATAGTAGTGACCGTAATGAAAGCAAATTAAAAGTTGAGTGACCTTAATGAAAACGAATTAAAAATTGAGTAACTGTAATGATAGTTTCAAAAGTTTAGTGACCATATTAAAAGCGTCCTAAAAATTTAGTAACTACTAGTGTAATTTACCCTTTAAAATATGAAAATATTGTATCAACCGGTGCGGGCTGGTACACACCAGTACAAGCCGATATTAACCTAAATAGGTCGTAACACACCCAAACAATTGTGACACACCAAAATTTTAACCGGAGCAATACTTAAATTACCTGGTACATGTTTAAAATCAATACAATCGATATGACCAGTACCAATATGATATTAACTACAATGTTAATAACTATATCAATTGAACTTTAATTTTTAATTTAGACAAGTAAAGAGGTTAAATTTCTGAAATATGATAGTTGAGGGATTAAATTTTAGAAGTTCTGAATACAGGGTCTAGGATCATAATTAAACCAATGCAAGTTACAAAAGTGACAAAACCCTCGCAGCCTTTTTTTTTTAGAGAAAACTTCAATATGTTCAGCTAACGCTTTTTTTCCAGTATATATTGCTTTCAAACGTTGACATCTCTGGATTTTTTCTTTAAAAAGAAAATCCCCTCACCATTTTTTTGGTCAAATTTCTTAAAAGTTCCAATCTGTCGTCACATAAACAAAGTGGAAAAAATTCTGGGTTTTTGTTAGAATCTCCAAATCTTTGTGCTGTTGAAAAAAATCGGAAAAATGTGTCCCATGAGATTCTTGCTGGTGTTTTTCTCAGCGATTTTAGCGGGGTATTTCGCGTGGAGAACGACGGTAGGTTCATCAGCTGATGTCGACGATGGTTATTCTGAAGATTCCGGGGAAATTGTTGCCAAAGATGAACAAGATTCCAGTTTCAAAATGGTATGTGTTGGTATCGTGTTACTGTTAGTATTATTTCAATTCGAGTGTGTTGAGACTTGAGATCTTGTTCGTATTATTTTATGTGTCATAATTTGTTTTTTGTTTTCTTAATAATATGCTTGCTGATTTTTTTAGAAATTAAAATAGACAAATAATCTAAAAGAAAAAAAATATTCGGGCTGAATTTTATGTATCATAATTTGTTGTTGTTGAATTCTCAGATGGTGAAGAATGGATTATGGGTATTTGTGGACATGGCGAGTGGGAGGTATTTGTGGTGGAATTTGAAGGAATTGAAGAATGATGAGAAATTCAAGAGCTCTTAACAGTTTTTTATCCTAACTGTACAAGTATGTGCAACCTGTTGTTTTTGTTTGGGAAGATATTGTATGTACTAGCGGTGAAAATTTTGTTTTTTACGTGTCTTTATTTTTTAGCATTTAATGATTATGATTTTAGGTTAAAGTTTTAGTGATTATAATTAGGGACTTCAAAACTGGTCCAATAGGTATTCAGCAGCCTAATAAGTTTAATATTACTATTATATTATTACTATGTTTCATATTCTTTTTCACATTTTTAACTTACATTTTGAGTTTATTGGGTCACTGTGTACCCATTAGGCCGATTTTGAACACCTCTAATTATAATATAAAGTTTAAATTAGGATTTAAGGTCTCTAAAAGAAATATGTTGCAGTTTAAAATACTCGCTTGTAAAAATAATCTATTGACGATATATCAAATAATTATTTTTTATACTAGATAAATGTAAATGGTTGCTATTAAAAAAATGTAAATGATTGTCTGGGGAATTCCATAAATATTGCTTTAGGATTTTTTTTTTCTTCAAAATATGGTCATTCCCATTTTAATTCCCAAAATATTGCATTTGCTACAGTACCCTAGAAGTCGGATTCAACAAAACCCGACTTTGAACAGTAAATTTCAAAACAAAAAACCTTAAAGACTGGTTTAGGAGAATTCGACTTCATGCAATTTTTAGGGTTTTTTGGAGAAAATATTGTTCATAGTCGGATTCTGTTGAATTCGACTTTTAAGGTACTGTAGCAAATGTAATATTTCGAGAATTAAAATAAGGAGTACCATATTTTAATAGGAAAACTCTAAAGTTATGTTTGAGTAAAAATTTCATAGTTGTCTCATATTAAAATTTTGTGCATTTATATTATTCAAATTTTTTATCCGTAAAAATTTTACTTCAACTTTTGGTTTTTATTATTCATTCCAACTTCATGATAGACTCAATACTTACTATAAAATACTAAAAAATATTAGTAATTGTTTGATACTAATGCATCTATTTATGGGGGAAATTTTGATACATAGGCCGTATAAATTTTAACTTATACATGTCTTTTAGTTTTAGGGGTTTAGGTTGTAAGACTTAGAATTTAAGGTTAGTGTTTATAATGTATTATATAAAGTTTAAAGTTTAGGGTTTAATTTTTTAGGGTTAGGGTTAGAACTTTAGAATTTATGTTTTATAGTGTAAATATGTATGTGTATGTAAAATTAATTTTAACAGCCTGTGTATCAAAATTTTACCCTCTATTTATAATATTAAGATTTTACTTTTTTTTTAAGAAAGATCTTACTTTTAATTATTGTAAAATTATAACATTAATTAAACGATGTTAATTAATCAAAAATAGTAAGTGTAATTTAATATGAATATAAAATTTATTTTTATATTATCGTGACTTTTCAATTAAATTATTTTTAATTCTTATATAATATAAGAATTAGAAATATATTAAATATTAGTTTTTAATGTCAATTTAATTTTTTTTACATAATTACCGATATACAATCCATTAACTGATTAACTTAAGGTGTAGCTGCTCAGGTAATGCTAGACGTATGTAGGCGTTCGCTAATTTCATTGATGGCGAAAGATTAATTGATGTGTCGATGTTAGCTCAGAATAAATTCAGTTGGTGTGATGGGTAGTGCAGCACTTGTGCTTTTGATTTGGAGTGCCTTTTGGAGTCTAGTTGTTGGACGTGAGCTATAGTGCTAGGAAACAATGCTTTCTTGGCTTTGTTTTGCAGTGTTTTATTTATGTTTTACGTGTTCTCGTGTTTAGTCCTGCACATTTGGGTTCAACAATTATCGCGTTGTATTCTTTTTCTTCATTTAGGGCTATGAAAGTTTTTTAACGAGGCTCCTGATAATATCTGTATGATTTTCTCATTAATAAAATCATATTTGATGATCAAAAAAATTGAATATTACAAATGTTCATTATGAGACGACTCTCACAACCATAAAAGTTGTTTTTGTTTATTCAAAAATTTCTTTGAACTTTTATTTTTATATATTATAAATTATGTATTATTAATTAGAATTAAAAAATTTAATTAATGTATTTAAATATAAAGTTACATATGTTCAAATTCAAAAGAAATCCATTAATAACGGAGTTATCAAAATCATATTGGATTGAGTAAGGATGATGGTTTGATCCGTTGAACAGGTGGAGTAAAATTGAAAATTGTGTGAACCATAAAAGGTGCAACCGGTTGAATTAACATTGTATTAAATTGTAATTCAGTAACATTGTTAAACCTTACACTAAAAAAATCATTGACCTACACCACATGGAACAATGGTTTTTCATCTCGTTTCTTATACACGTAAATACGTAATCAAGAATTGTACTTGCTCGAGAAGAAAAATTTTATTTGTGAGAAAATAAAGATTAACAGTTTAACGAATCGATAAAATATACTTGTTAAAAAAATTATTTATTGTTATAAACGATGAATATTTTAATTTTAAAGAATTAATCGTTGCTAGCGATTATGAAGAGTTTAATTTTAATAAAAAATTGACATAAAAATTAATAGTATTTTTTATATAAATTTATTACTTTTGAGTTCATCCGTCTTCTGGCATGTCTAAACGGAAAAAACGATGAAAATTATGAGCTATGATATTTCTGCCTTCCAAAACGACTAAGGAGGAGTTGGGTAATACATTGGCTACTACCAAACAAGGAGTTGTTTTGACCGGGGATGCGGCAACCGAGCATTGGGACCGATTTTAGGGTTAGTGGACCTTCCATATGTTGACACAGAATCTTTGCTCGTCGGGAGACTTCACCGTTTCATCCTAGCTTTCCGGTCCTGCCAATCCCGGAGAAGCTACCAGCAGTTTAGCTGATGGAATGCTTGAATTCATTGTTAAAAGAAGGTAATTGAGAGAAAACTCTGAGAGTTTCTTCCACAATACATTCAACTTGGAAACATTCTATAGGCTTTCAAGTTGGTATTAGTGTTGACATTAAATTTCGAGATGAAAATATGATTAAATTCTTTTATGAAAATTTTAAAAATCTTTAAGCGTACTTGTATTTTATATTTATACCCGAATTCAAATAACATAATAAGATGTTTCAAGCCTTTATCCTCTTCATAAATAATTTTATTGACGATGGCAAGAAACAACATTATCTTTGGGAGATGATGAAATTTTATATCATATTGGTCTCTATAATATCTTAATTTGAATTAAGTCACATAAGTTTTATTTAAAAGCAATAAGATTGATTGAAAAATGCAAAACTCAATTTTTTTTATATCAAAACTCAAATGAAAATTGACAATTGAAAGAAATTGCAGAACTCAAATGAAAAATTGATGGTTTTTCCCTCTTATAAAGCCCATCTGCCTCTCCTTTTACCTCTCTTAACAATCTCCATCACTGAAGAAGAAGGAACCCTAATTTCTTTAATCCATTTCATTCCTCCATTTCCCATAAGCCCTAATCCTAACAAAATTCCAACACAAAAACACCCAAAAATCCAATATTTAAACCCTCTTCTCCATTCCTTGATCAATGCAAACGCAAAAAATATGAACCCTAAAATCCCAAAAAGTACATCACTTCTTAACTCTTTTCCAAGCAACAAACAAACAATGCAAGACCCTAAAATCACTAAGAACCCTAAAATTTTCTCCCCGTTTCTTTTCCTCGCTCTTCGCCTTTTCCAAGGATGAAATCTTCCTCCATTGAAGCCATTCAAAAATCCGAGGTCTTCTCCATCTGCAGCAACTAAATGTTGAAGGACCAGATCCAATGGTGGAGGTAAAATCTTGAGGTTTGAAGCCAGAATTGAGATCAGTTCGAGCGCTACATTCGTTGATGTTCTGGACCCGGGTCTTCTTTTGCTTTTTCTTGCACAGATAATCGGTTTTTGGATCTGGGTTTTGCGTGAAAACAAATGAGAGGAGGTGAAAACGGGAGATTTCGATGAATAGTTGAAATTTTGAAGGGAAATTGTTGATTTAAGCAATGGGTTTAAGAAAAAATCTGTTCTGGAGTGAAGAAATTGAGATTTCAATTGAATTGTGGACTGCATTGTAAGGTTTTGAGTTCCTGGGAATGAATGAGAGAAACAAAATCAAAATGGAAATTTGATGAATCGAATGTTGAATAATCTGTGACAAGGGTTTTTCGAAAAGAAAAAAAAGATGAAAATTAGAACAATTTTTGGCGGATGAGCTCCATGAATAATTTTTTTTTAAATATTATGTGGCTTATTGAAGTCTAATATTATTAGGGTGATAATTCACAGATCACGGCCCAAGCTACCAGCCCGACTCAACCAGTCCCAGCCCGGATGGGAGTATTGGTATGGGAATTCAAAATTGTTCGAATCATGACTCCGTCCTTAAACATGTCAACATG
This sequence comes from Hibiscus mutabilis, assembly GCA_019671005.1. NCBI lineage: Eukaryota > Viridiplantae > Streptophyta > Magnoliopsida > Malvales > Malvaceae > Hibiscus > Hibiscus mutabilis. The sequence continues at coordinate 58,098,240 of CM033720.1, forward strand.
CTCGTTTAAGAGATTCTGGTGTGAACTTGAAAATTAGGTTTCTAATAACAAGTATAAAAAATTAAATTTTAAGAGCAGATCTTTAATAAAAAATAATAAAAAATATATTTTTAATAACAAATATTAGAGAAATTAAATTTTAAGAGTATGCATTTAATAATAAATGTTGAGAAAAATCGAGCCCCTATAATAAGATTAAAAAAATTAGGTCAATAATAACAAGTGTTGAAAAAAATTAAACCCCTAATAGTAAGGGCCAAAAAAAATAAATTTTAAAAGTAACATCTAATAACAAATATTGAAAAAAATTAAATCATGGGCTTAAAAAATTAACCCGAAAATATAACATAAAAAATATATAATATATCAATTGATGCATAATTCGATCGGTATAATCATTGTTATACTATTTAAGTAAATATATATTAGAACACATTTAAATATGTAACATCTTTTAATTTAAGGGAGGGGAGAGTATAAATAATTTAAACGAGGTATAAAATTACAATACAGTTTGATATGAATATAATACAATTAAATGTATAAATATTTTAGGCCTAATAACATTTTTTATTCTTGAATATTTCAAAGAAGGCCGCCGCCGATAACAATCAATTAAAATGTTGTCTAAATATTCAAGAAAAATTGATTTAGAGTTTTACTCATGGACATGTGTCTACCGAATGTTGATTATGATAAAGTTGATTCAAAATTAATAAATATAAATACTTTAAATATGATATATATATATATTATAATATTGAGAATATTTTGATTTACAAACTAGATAAGTTTATCAATTTTAAAATATAGGTGTTTAATTTAGGATTTAGGTTGTAAGATTTATAATTTATTATTTAAAATTTAGAGTTTATGATTTAGGATTTTAGGGTTATAGATTTAACTTTTAGATTTTATTCTTTTTTATAGAATATAGAGATGTTTACATTTTCCAAGGCAAATGTTAGGATTCGAACTCATACAAGATCGGATAATATGAGCATCCTTAGTACTCACTCGATCAATTAGTGGATCTCTAGAATTTATAGTTTAAATAAGAAGAGTTATATAAATTATTTTATACAACTTGTGTTTAAAAATATAATTCAATAATAATCAGAAAAAAATTAAGTTTAAAAGTTAACGAGGCCGAAAATAAAAAATTAAAAGACAAAAAATGTCATTAATATAATTCAATTTATTAACTCCAAATAAAAAAGCCTATTTTCTCTTACCACTTTACCAACAAGACAATAAAACATTTATTATATTAAAATAAATAAAATAAATTATAATTTAAAACTTTACATAGATTAAATTTAAAAAAATAAAGAATTATAGAGATGGGCCGCATGACCCGTCCCCATGTAGCTTTGCTCATAAATAATACCAAATTATTTATATATTGAATCCGATCATTAATTGAACAACATACATAAAAGATGATCACTTTTAATTTTAAAATTTCAACTTTAATACTTTTATTGTGAAAAAACCAAAACTTTAAAATGTTACGAAGAACAAAAAGAGTATAATTTTTTATCTATTTTATTAATTACGTTAATATTTTTTAATAGTTTAAAAATAATTATAAAATAATATTTGTTAATATATTTTTTATTAATTGCGTTAACATTTTAATTTTAACTATTGTTTTAATTTTGATTAGTACGTAATATATATTATAATTTTCAGTATCGGTATTTGTCAAAAGAGAGAATCATATCCAAAACAATTCTTTGACCAACGTATAACTATAAGGTTTTCAAAGCAGCACAACATTGACCGACCGTTTTGAATTTTTTAAATATTTTTAATTGATATATATATATATATATATAGTAGGGTAAATTACATTAATACTTTGATAGTTGCTAAAATTTTAGAACGTTTGCACTTTGATCGTCAAAATGAAAAATAAAATAAAATAAAATTAATGTTCTGTTAGTAAGAAAATCTTTCATTTCTATGGTGGTCATTCACGACAACTGAGACATAACATGCATTGATTAGGGTTTACCGTTTCCCTTTTTTCCTTCCATATCTAAAATTGAATAATTTATGCATTTGTAGTTACTGTTTAGTTCTCATATATAAACATGTTAAAAATTAATATATTTAATTTTTTTAATAATCGTAGATAATTACAAGGTAGCATCTCTATTTTTTTATCGAAAGAAAAAATTTATTTATAAAATTCTGATTACAAGACAAAAAGAATCGTTACAGGCCCAACCCAAAGATAAGAGATCCAACCCTGCAATAAACCCTAGCACAAGAAAAAACATCGTCAGCGGCGTAAGGAGGAGAAGTGCACAGATCAAAGTCGTACTCTGTAGACTAACAACGAGTCTAACTGAGAAAGTTTGGCGGCCGAATAATCTCGTCATGAAATTCAAAGTTCAGAACGGAATAACGACAAATGAAAAGGCGTAAAAAACTATGATTCCTTTGAATAAGTCAAGCCGACGACACCACCGTCGAGAAAACAATGACTTCATCATGACACAAATCCTAGCACAACACCTGTCAGAAAAGCTCCTTATCACTCTCGAAAAGGGCATCAAAAAATCATGATTCATCAAAACCAACATGAAATCGTGGCCGTCACTTTCAAAAATCAACCACAACCGCAAAAATAAAAAGAAGGAAAATGGGGGACAACAGCGGCCACCATCTCAATCCTCTCGACCCAAACCACCTAGGCGGGTCTGTCTTCCTCGACACACCCACATGCCCTGGTTCAGGACAAATTTGTCAAGGCCACCGAAGACCAGTAACTCGATAAAGTTAGGCCACCATAACAAAATGCTGAAAAAAAAATAAAAAATTAAAATTAGAAGAGGCAAAGAAAAAAGAGAAAGGATGACAGCAAAAAAGGTAATATATCTATTCATATTTTTTTTTAATTATTTGATAAGACACACACCTTGCAACAAAGTTGTTTAAACCTGAATTTTTTAAGAAATAAACATTATTATCTTTTTTTACGGGGATCACTCATTGAGTTATAATATACTTAATATTTTAGTAAATTAAATGATATAACTTTGAATATTGTAATTTAATATTTTTTTATTATGTTTATATTAGTATCCAGTACTTCGAGACTAACCGCATGCATAAAAATAGAAGAATCATAATAAATTATGAAGAGCGATCGTTTGTATTTAATGATACAAATCAAGATAATATTATAAAATAATAAATTTTATTTTTCAAAAATAATTTGAACATATATAATATCTAAACTATCTATGACCTTTAATTTTATAAATAAAAAACAACTACATTTAAACATCTTAAACTTACGATCTTCTAAGGGTTAAATAACAATAATATAAACCGAATTAATGTTCAATCAATTAATTTAAATAATAATACTAATATATATATATATATATATCAATAATTAAATAATTTTTGACTGACTAATTAATCATATGAGGTAATATGTTGAAAATAAATAAATAAAAATGGGGTAGGTGGCCGTCATGAGCATGTTCAAAATTTGGACTTGGACTTTGGACTTTCGACTAATCTTAGTGATACAACTTCAGCCTTTTTCTTACTAAAAGACTGCTACTATTAAACAATGTGTTTTTTTTTTCTTCCTGATCCAATCTAGTCAACCCACACAACTCATGAAGAATTTTGGATAAGATTTTTAGTTAGAAAAATTAAATATAATAAAAATATCTTTGTGAATTTTTAACTTGTTGATTAAATAAATGCAGCAGATTAATCGAGCATTAATTTAATTGAAAATTTTCAATATTTTTTTTAATATGTTGATGTGATTACAAAGTAGTATCTATTTATTTTTTTTAGTTCTTTAATAACGTGCACATTATGCACACATAGTGCTCGAACTCGAGTCACATGAATAAAATATATCATCTTTTATCACTGGGACCACTCCACGAGTTATCCGATATGTTTTCTTTAGATATTAATAAAGATTGTTATAATGGTGTTATTGTTGTTTTATACTTTTGTTTTTAAATAAGAATGTGTCTGTAAAGTTATCTTATAATTAAATTTAGGTGTAATTATACATGTGTGACTGTTTTGACAATGATCGTAGTTTAAATATCACGTTGAAATGAATATAATTGGAGGAAGAGATGTGATAATTAGTGTGATTACATGTATAATTACACTATTTAATTCTATAATTAATATTATTTAAAATTTAAAGCTTATGCGATTATGTAGGGATGAAGCAGTAGTTGGAAAAAAAGTGAGAGACAAGTTCATACATATATCAAAGATAAAAGAATTGATGGGAGGCAAGGGCCCCTCGTGATTGTGTAATTACAATTTAGCAAACATGACACGGTGAATTTAGATATAATTATACTTCTAAAAAAACATATTTTAAAGAATTATATTTCCTTTTGTAATTACACTCTTGTGTACTTTATTAGGCTGGTAGTCACATTTTCAGCAACTATATAATGGTGTTCAAACACGCACTAAAACAAGTAAAAATTATGATTAAGTGTTTGGATCAACGAAAATATTTCAACTTAAATAATATCTTATATTCGAGGCTTCGAAAATATAACAACATTAAATATTTGATGGGAGAGCTTTGTTGTCCTTATAATCCTACCAAACTTAACGAGATTAGACTATACTTATACATTTAAATGAATAGGCAAAGGACACTTATAGTTCACACTAAAAAACATGAGGTTTGAACACCAGTTTAGCTATAGAAATATTAATATAAAATTATATTCTTAATTACTTTTAAATAAAAAAAAAATTTAAACAAATTGAGTCAATTCAAACTCTAATTTGAGCTTGAAAAAAAAAGAATCAAGCCACAGTCTAACTCGACTTATAAACATCTCTATTTAATGAAAATATCCTTTATCTTTATATTAAAAAATAGAACAATGACTTGGTCTAGTGAGGTAACACATTAAATCCTTTAACTAATGTCAGATATTCAAATTCTAACATTGTGAATAGAATTAATTAAGTTGAGAGAATCGTCCATTAGGTTAAAAACTGATAGTTAAATAAAAAATATTAATAAAAAGTCACAAATATTTTACTATAATTTAGAAGTTCACGTGCCGGCCAGTCGCGTGGCTATGTCACCAATCTAAAGTCATAAAAAAAATAATGAATCAAACAAATAAAACAAAACAAGAATAAGAATTTAGGTTGGTTTAAATGGCGCGTAAGTTCCATAATTTCTAACTCAGTTTTCTCCGCCCCACCAAATATCCGTCCTCCCTTGCCTACCTCGACGGCGGCGTTACTTTGACGGCATCCTCGTTAAAATCTCACAGCGGAGACGAACTCCCTTGTTTCCTCCTCAATCATTGATCAACTAAAAAGCTCAAATTCAACATTTTTAATAAAGAAAAATCTGGAAAAATGGAGGTAACTGCCAGAGCTCCGGGGAAGATCATTCTCGCCGGTGAACATGCTGTGGTTCATGGATGTACTGCCGTTGCTTCTTCCATTGATCTCTATACTTCTGTTTCTCTTCGTCTTCGTTCTGGTAGTTCTTTCTTTCTCTAGCTCCATTCATTTAATTGTTTTGTAATTAACTATTTTTTTTAAAAAAAGGTGATTTCTGGGTTAAAATTTGATGAAATGAAGCTTATTTGGAGTTGGGTTGTTTTTATATTCTGTAAAAATGTTGATTTGCAGATAATTTTTTGAGCCTATATGGAATGTTTATTATAGTTTTACAATATTGTTTTGAATGATTTTTTGGCTTAATTATTATTTTGTTTTTGGTGACTTGTAGGTTGGAATTTAATGTACCATACATATATATATATATATATATTTCCTGTTAAATTGATGGTTGGAAAATCCTCTTTTGGGATTATGTGAAATTTCTGTAAATCTTGGAAGTTATCACTAAATTTTGCCTTTCTTGAAGTTTTTTTATTTGTTAGTTCTTATATCTTGAGCAAACTACGTTGAAACAAAGTTTTTGAGGTTGAGATGATTGTTGTTTGCTTTTAATAAGGATCTGATAAATTGAATTTGATGTTTTGTTTAGGGAGATTGATTTTTGTATATGTTGCTTTGTATCTTTTGAGCAATCTAAGTATGTAGGAACAAGGCTTTTGAGATTTGGCTCATTATAGTTTGCTTCTAATGAGGATTCAATAAATCAGATTTGATGGTTTGTTTTTATCTAAATGTTGCTTTGTATATGTTTGTTGGCCGTTCATCTTCCGAGAGAGCTAAGTATTTACCTATTTGGGAAAAAGTTTTTGAGATTGCGCTGATTGTAGTTTGCTTTTAATGAGGATCCTATAAATCAGATTTGATGGTTTGTTTTCAGAGACAGTCATGCAAAGATATGTTAGATTTCTGCAGATATTGTTTTGGATGTGTTTATTGGTGCTTATCTTTGAGCAAACTATGTAGGAACAAAGTTAAGGAGATCAAGCTGATTATATTTTGCTTTTAATGAGGATCAAATAAATCGGATTTGATTGTGTGTTTTGGAAGACAGTCACGTGAAGATATGTTTGATTTGTTTAAATGTTTCTTCAGATGTGTTTATCAGCACTTATCTTTTTAGCAAACCATGTATGTGGTCACAATGTTTCTGAGATCGAGCTCACTATAGTTTTATGCAAAATTAGTGACTTTATAAGTTGAAATTTGATCCTATAATGACAGTTCTTGGTCAACTGATCTGTTTTGGTTTCTTATTTGTATTATCTTTGGCACTTAGATAAGATTCACACCTTTGTTTTGCAATTTAATATTTGTAACTTTGTTTCATGTCATCATGTTTGCTGTTTCCATAGAGGACGAAGATACGATAAAACTTCAGCTCAATGACATCGGATTAGACTTTTCATGGTCAATCGGAAGAATCAAAGAAGTGCTATCTCACTTAGGTTCTCCATTTTCTTGACACCCACATCATGCTCACTGGAGACCGTGAAATCTCTCGCTGCTCTTGTTGATGAGAAAAGTTTCCCCGAGTCAAAGATTGGACTTGCTTCTGGGGTTTATGCATTTCTTTGGTTGTACACCTCTATCTTAGGGTATGTGTGCTGCCTCTGCTTTGTCTTGTTAACTATAATTTTCTTCTCAATTATCTAGTTTCTGATGTATTGATGCAATGAGCCAGGTTTAAGCCAGCTACAGTCGTTTTTCTTCCGAGCTTCCAGTGGGTGCAGGTCTGGGTTCATCGGCTGCATATTGTGTTGCACTTTCAGCAGCTCTGTTAGCTCTTTCAGATTCCACGAAATTGGACGTAAGCCAAAAGGATGGTTCACGTTTAAGGCTGAGGCTGAATTGGTGAATAAGTGGGCTTTCGAAGGGGAGAAGATAATTCACGGAAGGCCCTCCGGAGTTGACAACTCAGTTAGCACATTTGGTATGCAGCTTGTTCAAATTAATTCATAAACACTTCTGTTTTTTTTCCTTCAAACTCTTTTAACAATTAATTTGTTGTCCCTCTATCATTGCATCATTATCCTGAACCAACTACATTTGGAACAAATTTGAGTTTTGGAACCAATTTGGTAACGGCTAAAATCTAAATGGAAGGTTGGGTAGAGTAAAAACCGTCATTAGCGTAGCTTAAGCATGGTTTACTATATCATTGTAATAAGACGGCTATATCTGAAACTGGTGATAATGATTTAGTTGTTCCCTCATAATGGGCTAGCATTTTAAATTAAATTGTCGGTTTTATATCTTCTTTCTCGACGAAGGTTATTGTTTACCTCATAATTGCATAATAAGTTTATCAATATCTATGTGTTTAAGTGACTTATTGTTTTAACGGAACAGGCAATGTGATTAAATTCAAATCCGGTGTTATGACCCGAATAGATTCCAATATGCCACTGAGAATGCTCATTACCAACACAAAAGTTGGGAGGGATACAAAGGCATTGGTTGCTAATGTTTCGGCAAGGAAATCAAGGCATCCCGATGCCATGTGTTCCGTGTTAAATGCCATCGAAGCTATCAGTGACAAATGGTCTACCATCATCCAGTCGCATGCCGTAGATGATCTATGTTTATCCGCTAATGAAGAGAAGCTTGGAGAATTGATGGAAATGAATCAGGGTTTGCTTTTCTCCATTGGTGTTAGTCATGCATCTATAGAAACTATTCTTCGGACAACAATGAAGTATAAGCTAGCTTCCAAGCTGACCGGAGCTGGAGGCGGAGGTTGCGTGCTAACACTCTTACCAACCCGTATCCTCTTTTGTGTTCTCTTTAATTTGAGTACCTATGCCTTTTTTTCCATCTTTTTGATATTCAGTCAACTTTACTACGATGAAAAGGACTAGATGGGTTCAATAAGATCAAATCTGTTCCCATGCATCTTTCTGCCCATAGGAGCAGAGGCTCATCGGAATAAGATAGACTTTGATAAGTTACTGCTCTTCAGTTTTTCGTCTTTGATTTGTGTAAATCACGATTAGGTCATGTTTTTGTTTATTATATGATCTGTTCTTTGCTGCTTTACTATTACTTTCTTGAATATGCAATTCCATTATTTGTTCCCTTGATAACATGAATCAGATGTATCAGGAGCAGTTGTCGATAAACTAGTGGAAGAGCTCGAATCATTTGGTTTTCAGTGTTTCACGGCCGGGATTGGTGGTAAAGGTGTCCAGATTTCCTTTGATCATTCTTCCTGATTTAAATTCCCATGTTTCAGTCGTAATAAGACGCTCTTCGAATAACAACACGAAAGGATGATATTGATGTTATAGCTATTTCCATTCACTTCTGTTTTCTGTATACTTAATTTTCGGATTAGCCGATTTCTAGTTAGCCGGAACGGCAAAACAAACAGAAAACAACCTATGTTGTTAGCTGTTTTTCTTCACCTCTGTACATTAGTTTGATGTATGCTGTGTGTTTTTTCTTCCTGAATTTGCATCAGTTTGTTGTCTTTGCTGTTGAAAGTTACAAGCCAATTGCGGTTTTAACTAGGGGTGTATACGGTTCGGTTTAATTCGGTAAGCTATTTTAGTAACTATTGGTTTTCGGTTTTTTCATATTAATGTTGATTTTTTCAATTTATAATTCAAATTTTATTTAAAATCTTTTCGAGTCATATTTATGAAATTCGAGTTGAGTCAAGTTTGAGTTCAAGTTTAATTTAATTGTAATTATTTATAATATTATAATACTAATTGGTTTCAATTTAAATAATTTTTTATAATCATATACAATATACATATATATTTATTCACATGCAATGTAAATATATACATATTTATTCATATGCAATCTAAATGTATCATGCAGAGTTTTTTTTTTTTACAATTCTCCAACTATAAATTCATTTAAAAGGTTACAATTACACTCCAAATAACACTATAATTACGTCAAATATTTACAAAATTGTGATAATATTTAATTTTTATTCTAAATCAGTCCGTAATTTTTCAATTGTTTTAATTCATTCTTAAACTACGACTCCATTATAAATTAGTCCCAAACATTTGAGCAATCTAGTTTTATCTACAAATTAAGAATCTCATTTTAAATTGATCCCTAAATTTTTGTTTATGTCACAACATATCATTGTATCATACACATCAGCATTTACATGATAGTTAACAATTTTTATAACTTATTTTTAACATGAGACGCGATTAGCACATATTTTTAATTTGGAGATAAAATTAAAACGTTCAGAAATTTGAGGGACTAAATTAGAATGTGAGTCATAGTTTGAAGGTTAAATTAAAATTTTAAAAAAGTTTAGGGACCAATTCAAAATGAAAGTTATAGTTTATGAACTTGATATAAATAACTATTTTGTAAATTATTTTAGTTAAAAAATATAATTGTAATGTTGGGAAAAGTTACTTTTGAACTTGCTAAAATTCTTACTTATCCAAAAAAAATATCTTTAATTTGAACGGCCACTATGCACTTCAAACAATTAAGTTAAATTAAAATGTACCTAAAAATATAAACAAATTAAAACAATGGCTTAAATGAAAAATAGGTGCCTAAAATATATATTTTTTGAACTTTAAGTGCTTAAATTATTTTTTTGTAAAAATAGGTGCCCAAAGTTTTAAAAATTATAATTTAGGTGTCTGAATGTTAAATTTTTTTAACCAATCAATACTTGACCCGTGACATATTTAGGGTACATAAAATCTTAACTTTCAAAATTTTGGACATCTATTTTTACAAAAAAATACTTTAAACATTTAAAATTATAACTTTTGAAACTTTATGCACATATTTTTATAAAAAAATAGGTTAAACACTTAAAATTTAAAAAAAAATACTATCAACATCTATTTTTCATTTAAGTCTAAAACAATTTTCATTTTTAGTAGCGCCTCCAGTCCTCCTCTTGCAACTCCACCGCCGCCTCTCCCTAGGGTTTCTCCGCGGCCTCTCTTTGCTACCATAACAGTAAACCTCCCTCTCTTATTCACCTCAATATTCAGGTCATTTGCCATCATGCCACTCTCTTACACCGTACTTCCATTTATTGTTTCTCAAAACCACAATTTCGCCCTCAACCTCACTTTTTATTTACGTTTTTACCCTGTAGCTTAGCTAATTTTACTTCACGTTCTTTAATCTTTGATTAATTAGTCTTTTTGTTAGCTTTTAAGGTTTGGGTAAGACACTTTCACTTTAGTCACCAAAATTTCAAGGCATTTTTATTATAGTTATTAAATTTTTAAATTTTTATTGAATCAAACTTTTATTTTATTTTTATTTTAATCTCTCGTTATTTTTTATTAAAAAATACTGATATGACGGGTTAATTTTTTTTTCTAATAAAATGGTATATTTTGAGTCCTACTTTCAGCTCATTAACCATCTCACATGAACCCTTCTCTATCTTCTCTAAATTCTATTTTTTTTTTTACTGAAAGTGATTGAACGTTTCTATTTGCAGGTAAACCATTCTTCTTCAAGCTCTTCTTTTTCCCTTTCATGTTGTGTTTCTTTAACAATTGTTCAAATTTTTTCACATCGACCTCATCATTACGAATCTTCTTTGGCCTTTGAGTTTTCTCTATTATTTCTGAACCATCAAAACCTACATGATTCTTCTTTGCATTGCTCATTTTATTCAACTACAGAAAGTCAAAGAAAATAATTAAATTGTGCGCAAAAATATGTTGGGACAGAGATCATCTAGGGTGAATGAGATGAAGTTTGTATTTTTGAAGGATGCATGAAACCGATGCTCCCTAAATCAGATATATCTGGTTAAAGAAAAATAAATAAATGACAAAATCAATCAAGTCTAACAAAAAAAATTGAGTATCAATTTTCTGTTTTGTCTTCCTCAAGATTTCCATATGTATCAACCTTCATATCATAGAGGTTTATTATTATATGTTTTATGGTAATGAAATGCGCTTAACTAATTTAGATTGCAACTATCATGTTTCATCGTATGTAGTGTAAAAGACATACCTTTCTATAGCAATATTAAGCATGGTAATATGAAAAATATATTTGATCCACAATGTATGGTAAAATTTATATTGTTCTCCACTGCAATTAAACTTTCAGTTTTGTAGTGGTTCATTTGCTTTTCAGTTAATAGGCTCTTATAATACTAGTTTCTCTTAATATTATGATGTTTTTTGAGTTTGATAGTGACCCTCTCACATGCTTGGGGATCGATATTATGATTTATCTAATTTTGAGGCCAAAGAAAATCGGTAGTGATGAGGTCGAGGTGAAAGAGCTTGAACAACAGTTGAAGAAACACAACATGAAAGGGAAAAAAAAGAAGAAGAGCTTAAAGAAGAATGGCTTACTTGCAAATCGAAAGGTTGAACCACTTTCAGTAAAAAAAATAGAATTTGGAAGAGAAGAATTCATGCGGGATAATTTAATGAGCTGAAGTGGGATTCAAAATATACTATTTTATTGAGAAAAAAGAGAAACTAGTATATTTGTACTAATTATCCTCTGTATTACGTTCTTTTTCTTTTCTTTTATTGTAATTCTTGCGTTATTTGGAGCAGTAGTTGTTTGCTTTTTAAATGAATCTATAGTTAATAGAATTGTAAATTTCGTGTGATAGCTTTAGCTTAAAGAAGCAGAATTTGATAAGATAATACTTTTTCTTGCTTTAATGATCCTTTATATCACATTTTTGTAGATCTCTGACATAATTCTAGTGTTATTTGGAGCAATAACTGTAGCCTTTTAAATGGATTTATAGTTGGAGAATTGTAAATTTCGTGTAATAGCTTTTTAGCTTAGACTTACTTTATTCCAATAAAGAAGCAGAATGTGATAAGATAATTTCTTGTTTGCTTTGATTAGGGTCATGTTTTGGCTTAAGTTATGGTTTTTCTTTTTGGATTTGTTAGTCCGGAGGATAAAGGTAAACTAGCAGAAGAGCTGAAGCGAGCCGATGCGGTTGTGCTTACTTATGCGTGTGATCAGCCTGAAACCCTTAACAGATTGAGTACTTTATGGCTTCCGGAACTTCGCCAATTACAGGTTTCTATCTTAATTTGCTTTTGTACTTGTGTATTCATGCTAGTTTGTTCTTTTCATAGAAACAATGTTAAGGTGAAGTTAAGTTGTTAACATCCTTTTAACAATGTTCTTCCAGTTATTAATTCTACTTCATGTGACTGTTTCGGACTCTTACCAAACTCTACTAGGTAGGTGGGAACGTGGAAATTGACCTTGCGGATATAGGGAAAACTCACAAAATATCATCATGTTACATTTTTCATATTTATGGCATTTGAACCTGTTTCAAAGGATTTAAATGTGCTTTACAGGGCCAATTGATTCAATTGGGATTTCGCCAGTTTACCTCGTAGATCACATATACTATTTTTTTTTCTTTCATGAATCTACTTCTTCTAAAACTGAAGTAATTTTTTGTTTTTTTGTTGAGAAGGTGAAAGTGCCTGTCATAGTAGTAGGATGTAAGCTGGATTTAAGAGATGACCACCAGCAGTGAGCTTGGAACAAGTGATGTCACCAATAATGCAACAGTTTCGGGAGATTGAAACTTGTATCGAATGTTCAGCTTTTAAACACATTCAGGTATAGATCTAGGTCCTTGTTTCTTTTCGAGGTTAATTTGAAATTATGGTGCTGTATCCTCTGATAAAATGTAGACTGGTTTTACCACCGATTCATGGTTTTTGCTTCTTGAGTGTATTGCGTTCTGCTATGCACACATGTTAGTTGAAACAATTGGCATCGTTGTAGTTAGCTGTGTGATACTAATTGATATTTATGAACGCATTGACACTATTAGAGATTGAACTTTTAAAGTATATCCTTTTTGGTAGATTCTGGAGGTTTTCTACTATACACAAAAGGTAGTGCTTCATCCAACAGGCCCGCAATTTGATCAGGAATCACAAACTTTGAAGCCACGGTGTGTGAGAGCCCTGAAACGAATTTTTATTCTCTGTGATCATGACATTGATGGTGCTCTAAGTGATGCGGAATTGAGCGATTTTCAGGTTCCTCACTTGCCCCTTGACTTATTTTTGTCCTTTATTTTTAACTTGGTTGGGACATTGTGGGAGATGGCATCTGTTTTTTATGAATAAGGATTGTTCTATTCACTGCTTTAAGTGTTCAATGCTGTTCATTTTAAGCTTGAAACAGAACATTTTTTCATTAGTAACTTAAGATATTTTGTTCTTGAGCGTCTCCAAAAATCTGATAATTTGTTGTGAAACAGGTCAAATGCTTCAATGCTCCATTTTAGTTCTTGTGAAACAGGCCGTGCAAGATACGATGGCTGAAGGAGTCGATGAACGAGGTCTTACATTGACTGGTTTCCTATTTCTTCATGCACTATTCATAGAAAAAGGTTCGCCTTGAGACTACATGGACTGTACTGAGGAAATTTGGATATAACAATGATATCAAACTTTCTTATGATTTGATTCCACATTCTTCATTAAAACGAGCTCCTGATCAAGTAATGCTTCATTGAAACAAACTCACTCTATATGAAAAAACTGAAATAAGCATTTATAACTGTTATTTCTTTGGTGTTTGTTTCCATCTAGAATTTACTGACATCATTTTTGCTTGCAATTTTGTTCATATGAGAACTGATAATTGTTTTCTATAGAGAATTTTGGGAGAATATCTTACATTATTTACCAAGTAATCATAACATATACATACAAGTAATCCTAGAATAAAATAAAGCAACATCCTAACTTGTAGCCTAAGAATACTTTTGTTATAAATATTACAGCCTGTAACAGTAATAATATGATGTTTTGTAGAGTGAAATTTTATAAGCACTATGCCTGGATGTTACTATTCTTATTAATCATATATTTGGTTGCCAATGGAATGCCCAGCTGTATCTAAGACGAGCGTTGCCTAGTTGGCTGATATTTGATCAATTATTTCTTGTTTCACATAACATACTATGCTCGTTTTCATATATCTTTAGCGTGGCAATATTTAAACTCACCATTATGATTCTTTGCTCTTCTTTGTTTTAATTTGTGTAGAGTGTGGAGCTGACAAATGAAGCTATTGAATCCTTAGGGGGGGTGTATGAATTGTTTGACAGTGACTTAGTATATCTCAATCTTTCTCACATTTATATTCCTGACTTGTTCTTTAAGTTCTAACAACTTGAATATTGTTCTTTTTCAGGACAATAATCTTCGGCCAATTGAAGTTGAGGATGTTTTCTCAACTGCTCCAGAAAGGTATTATGGTTCCCATTTGAAATGAGATTAGTTTACTTTCTTTTGCTATATTGCAATATGTTCTATATTGAGAAGGCAAATGTAAGGGCTAGGATTTCTTCTCCATCCCAACTTTGCCCCTTTTTCCCCTTAACTTTGTCCCAACCATGTATTTTGCATATATAGATTATCTCTATCATTATTAAGTATTAACTGCCAACAGGACATGGTTGTAGATAATGCTCGACATTTTTTCTGTTAAACTTCAGCCCTTGGAATGATGTTCCATATAAGGATGCTGCAGAAAAAACTGCACTGGGAGGGCTATCACTTGATGCATTTCTGTCAGAGGTATTCTTGTTTTCCTCTGTCCTTGAAATGACAATATCATACTTCATGTAATCTCATAAGAATTAACTCATTGTTGACTACGCTAACTCCGGGGAACTTTAATGCATATTGGCTTATGCAAACTTTGGCCTGCTGTTCAAACATTAATACGTAATGGGAATAATGAATAGCAACTCTACTAACACTCCGCTTATGATAATGTTGTACTGAAGTTTTTATTGCTTTTGGGTGGATTGGCTATTGGGGTTGATCGTTACTGCATATTTTGGCTATTATAGATCAGCCCGTGCTTGTATTTTATGATTTATATTGCGCACTGCAGTGGGCCCTTATGACACTCCTAGACCCAGCTTGTAGTTTGGAGAACTTAATATACATTGGATATCCCAGTGATCCTTTGTCTGCAATCCGTATGAGTAGGAAAAGGCGCCTAGATCGAAAGAAGCAACAATCAGAAAGAAATGTTTTCCAGTGCTTTGTTTTCGGTCCAGCTAATGCTGGGAAATCTGCGTTGATGAATTCTTTCCTTGGCAGGTATTCATTTGTAGGGAATACAGAAAACTCTAGTCTTGCGAGAAATCCCTGGGGATGGAGTTGCAAAACTGCCGTCTACCAAAGTCTTTGGCTGCCTGTGACATAGCAGTATTTGTTCATGACAGGTAAATCATGGGTTGATTAATTCAAGCTAGGGTTTCAAATTTGAGGTATTTGCTACCATTAGTTAAAACATTTTCATTTATGTGATCATAATGGAGCAGAAGGTTGTTCTCACATGGGCTTGGAGTGTACTTATCATGTCAAATGAAGATAGTTAAATATTTTTTTATTCCACGTTTGAATTTTTATAAAACTTCATTTAGATCCATATGCACTTGTATTTTGTTTCTTTTGCTGAGTGTCGTGTCATGATTTTCCGGCCTTTGCAGTTTTGATGAGTCTTCATGGAAGAGAGCAACTGAATTGCTCGTGGATGTCGCTGGTCATGGTGAAGACACTGGTTATGAGGTGCCTTCTCTCATTGTTGCAGCTAAAGATGATCTGGATTCATTTCCAACGGCAATACAGGATTCTACCACGGTACTTGCTTTAGTTTTTTTTTTTTTAAATAATGTTCTTGCATATTTAAGTGGATAAGTTAGAATGTCTTATAGGGCTCGTAAAATGCGAAACTCTTCGTTCATTTCATTTAAGACTCAGCACTATTAGACAACACTGAAAAAATAAGTAAAATATGACATGGCACTATGCAAAAATGTCTCAAAATTTGTATAACATGAATTATTGGATGAAAATCGTCTACCCTTAGCATGCCCTTATTTATATACCCACACTAAAATTGAGATTTAGGGTATAGAGTTTAAGGTTAGGGTATAGAAATTTTAGGGTAGGATGTATTTTTAGGGTATATAGTGTAAAGTTTAAGATTTAAAATTTAAGGTTATGGTTCATAATTTAATTTTTAAGTATTTTTTTAGCATGGGCAGACGATTTCCATCCTTATATGATTTAACTCAGCAAAATGCACGGACACAATACATTGAAGATGTACCATGTCACTGGTTGTCTCACTTTGTTGTATAATTATAGAATTAGTCCCTCTGAGTTTTCATCTTGAAGAACTGGACTGAAAAATGCACCGTGTTACAAACTTTGCGTCTGCCGGTTAGCCAGGATATGGGGATAGATGCACCTATACCTATCAGCTCAAAATTGAGTGATTTCAACAACAAGCTTCTTAACATCCTCATTTGAGCATTCCAGAAACTGAGGCTGGCAGAAGTCGTAAGCAGTATCATCGGCTCATAAACCGATCTCTCATGTTTGTCTCAGGTAAACTGATAGTTTGGCATTCCGCAACTGTTTCATTCTCAATGCACTTCACCATGGTTAGATTTTTATGAGTAGTTGTTGTGCCCATCATTTTTCGTGGAAGAGTTTGATGTATAGAATTAGTAAGAGGAAAAAGAAAAAGAAAAAGAATGGTTGAACTGGGTTATTGTGCAATGAAAATGTTTGCATAAGATCTTTAGCCAATTTTATTCATTTTCGTTGCTTTGCTATGTATTTATATTTCTACGATCCTTCGTTTATATCGAAGTATAGATATTCAACACATTTTCAGACATGAAATAAGGAAATGTTTTTCCCTAGACTTTTTAAGCAAAACTTAAACTGACATAACCGCTTGAGCACATATCGTGCAATCAAAATGAATCACGACAAGTTGATATTTAAACCAGAATGAAATTGGAAGATCTTCTGCACATGGTTTGTATAAGATAAACTTGAACTTCATTCTCGAAGTTCATTCGCTTAAATTATAATTACAAATAATTATTTTATGAACCATCCTCATCATGTTAATAATGATCCTATAATTAAAAATCATCCAAGTCATCATTTTTTTCATACCATTTTCTTTTGGGTAAATCTTCCCTCATATTTGTTTTACACATCATTTAAAAGAATATTTATTTGGGAGTTACAATTTGAATGAGCTTATGATATAGAGGAAAAATGGTGATATGGGTCGTTTTTTTTGTTGGACCATTGCTGAATTGGTGAGAAAGGTCCTTGAAATAATTTTTTACTTTCACTTAAATATTTAAAGATTTTTTTAAAAATATATTTTTTTGAATAATTTCTACTTAAGGGAGGGGAGGAAATGAGGAATTTGCTCATAATGGATCTAAAACTTACAACCTAAGGAGGGAGAGAAGTCAACAGAGAACTTTTAACCATTTGTTCTAAAAATTATTCACCAAAAAAATATACTTAAATTATCTTATTTTTCAATTTATAATTTAACCAAAAGACTGACGGTATTTAAAAAGATAATAATTTCAACCAATAAAAATATGACATGTGACATATGTTATCATAATTGGTATGTATAAATTGACATGTAGCCTAACATAGCTGCCTGTTTTTTTTTTTAAATACTGTAAACATTTTTTGGGATATACTGCAAAAAATGATATTTTAAGTATCACTTCCGAAAAAAGTAACTACTTTAATAATTAATCAGAAGCAAAAAGAATAGTTTAGGACCAATTTGTGAAAAAAAAACCTTTTAATTTAATCAGGTTAAAATTACCCAAACCCAAACTTTTATAGATCCGAGGCATGCGCTCCTTTAAAAAGATACTTGTATGAAAATAGCCGTTACAAACAGCTAAGTCAATCCAACGGCTGACGTTTCTCCATTTTGAATCCAATCATAGAAACGAAAACCCTACCCCCGTTTTCAAAATTTAAACTCAACGCTTCAGTTTAGCTCTCTCTCTTTCTCTAGTCAATTTCTTTCATTTCTCGAAAATTCTCACTCTTAATATTTTTCAATCTCTCAATTTCTCTTCACAAATCGTATAATTTTCCAGTTATTCTTTATTTTCTAATAATCGAGTTATTGTTTTTCTTTTTTGTAATCAAATGGCTGAAATGGGCTCGGACAGTTGCGATCTGATCGTTCTTGATAAAGGTTAGCGCTTCGATTTTCTTTCTTTTGTGCTTCAATTTTATTTCATGATTCTGATCTGTGAAAAACCGTGATGTTTCCATAGATCCAACGGTGAAGGATGAGACAAAGTCTTCTCCGAACTCTCACATTGGTTAGTTCTTTTCGTTTTTCTTTCTTTCTTTACATTGAAGAAAGCATTTAGTTGAGTTTTTAATGAAATATTCTCTAAATCTGAAAGGAAAGTTATCAGTTACGGATAATTTATTCGAAACCCTAGAAAAGTCTTACTTGGATGATACTTGTAAAGTGATGGATGATTCTTGTGATTTTTCTTGTTTAGTTCAGAACTTAGAATATGTGGCATGAATTGGGTTGATTTTAAGCATATTCTTCTATTACAGTTCATGGATCCTTTGTTTGGCTAGAAAATTTGCTGTAATGTTCTTTCTCTGTTGGTGCATTTGTGTGTTCAAATTATCATATTTGGGAAATTTCATGTTATTCAAAGTATTTGAGTAATTAGATACTAATTTGAAGAACGTTGGCTGTTTCTTTAGAACTTTTAGAAGAGAATACCGACTCCATGGATGAAGATACTATTTCCAGAATGAACCAAGAAAAATCTCCAGCTCAGGGGCCAACTCTTCCAATAATACAGAAAGTAATTAATTTGAGTAACAGTCTTCAGGTAAAACATAGTAGGCTATTGCTTTTCATAAGCTTGATATGTATATAATATATACCTTGTTTATGTTCTCATTAATGGTTCAAGGGATTGACTTTGATTAACTTAATGTCACAGAATTTGAAGAAAGAGCATGAAATTTTGTCCAATCAAGTGAAGTCTTTTCCGGGTCATGACATAGTAGGAACTCTTCAGCTGCTCAGTAAGTAATGGATTGAAGAAACAAAAGTATTGGGTCTCTGCATTTTTATTGGATTTGGATTGATTTTCTATTTCTTGTTTGGTATAGATAATGAATATGAACTTCTGAAGAAGAAATACCTAGATGAGTCATCAGAGAGGAAGCGTCTTTACAATGAAGTGATTGAGCTTAAAGGAAACATCAGGGTTTTCTGCAGATGTAGACCTCTAAACCAAGTTGAAATCTCGAATGGATCCTCTTCTGTAGTTGAATTTGACTCATCTCAGGATGCTGAGCTACAAATAATTTCTTCCGATTCTTCCAAGAAGCAATTCAAGTTTGATCATGTATTTAGGCCTGAGGATGACCAAGGTACCCCTAAGATCTCTTGATTGAGTTTACTTGACCTGAGATATCTTCACCAAGTTTCATTGTGAAAGTTTTTAATTCTGTGTTCTTTTAATTATGCAGACGTTGTATTTGCACGAACCAAACCCATTGTCACTTCTGTATTGGATGGTTATAATGTTTGCATATTTGCATATGGGCAAACTGGAACCGGGAAGACATTTACTATGGAGGGACCACCAGAAAATAGAGGAGTTAATTACAGGACATTGGAGGAGTTGTTTCGAGCTGCTGGAGAGAGAGGTGGTATAATGAAATATGAACTATTTGTCAGCATGATGGAGGTCTACAACGAAAAGATAAGAGACCTGCTAGGAGAAAACTCCAACCAGCCTACTAAAAGGTTTATTCCTTCCTAACGCTAATTTGTATACGGTTGGACAATTATTAAAGTCTGATTGCAAAACTGACACTTATGTGCGATTTATTATCTTTTATCTCCATATAGAAAGAAATCCATTGACATGAACTTTAACTATTCTTAGGGACAATATGTTGAGAAGATAAATAAAGCTCAGAATTTCCAACCAGTCTCTTCTTAATGTCTTCCCTAAAGAAGATTTTAGAAACCCCATATTTGGAGAGTTAATTCCAATATTGAAGTCCTACGTTTTGTTGATATAGGTTAGATATCAAGCAAGCAGCAGATGGGACACAAGAAGTTCCTGGAGTTGTCGAAGCTAGTGTTTACAGTACAGAGGAAGTTTGGGAGCTACTAAAGTCTGGAAACCGGGTCAGATCTGTTGGCGCTACCAATGCCAATGAAATGAGCAGTCGTTCTCACTGGTGGACTTTCTGTTATCTAATAAATGAGAAATAATTTGTTATTCAGTATCTCTGGCTGACAAAATTTTGATGCATTTAACTCTAGTGACCAGAATTTCTCTCTTTGCAGCTTGTTGCGTGTCACGGTAACGGGAACAAATTTGATAAATGGCCAAAAGACTAGGAGTCACCTATGGCTGGTAGATTTGGCTGGCAGTGAGCGCGTTGGAAAGATTGAAGTTGAAGGTGAAAGATTGAAGGAATCCCAGTTCATAAATAAATCTCTCTCAGCGCTTGGTGATGTAATTTCTGCCCTTGCATCGAAAACGTCCCATATTCCTTACAGGTTTCTCCCTCTCCGTTTCTACACTTGTTCTTATACATGAACAACACATACGCACAACCGAACAAAAAATCAATGTCTAACATTAACACTTTTTTTCTTAAAAAATTAATGTCTAACATTAACACTTATATTCTTTCTTCTTTTCTGTGGAAAACCAGGAACTCAAAGCTCACACATATGTTACAGAGCTCCCTAGGTAAGCTTTTGTCTCATCATGGTATCAATGGAAGTTGAGCCTCTTTATCTGAAGCTAGTTAATCTGGAATGATTGGCCATGAAGGATCTGTTTCATGTTTGGTAGCCTAATGGCAAAATCATGAAATGCAGGAGGAGATTGCAAGACCGTGATGTTTGTACAGATCAGCCCATCTAGTGCGGACCTCGGGGAGACCCTCTGTTCATTGAACTTTGCTAGCCGAGTTAGGGGGATTGAAAGTGGCCCTGCCCGCAAACAGGTGGACCTTAGTGAGCTCTACAAGTATAAGCAAATGGTATGACAAATTGATGAAATTTGAAATATTTCCCTCTCTTAACACTTGAGGTGGATTCGATTTGTTTGACTTCTGGTTATTGATTAACAGGCAGAAAAGTTGAAACATGATGACAAGGAAACAAAGAAGTTGCAGGATAATGTGCAATCCTTGCAGCTGAGACTTTCTGCGAGAGAACATATATGCAAAAGTCTCCAAGAAAAGGTAATCATATATTAAACAAACCGAAGCGGTTATCTCCGAGATGTAGAACGGCCTTTTCTGATTGTTAAACTTTTATTAGCAATCTATGCTTTTCTTCCTGGTATTTTGTTTCATTTTTCATTGCTTGGTATTTGATGTCAGGTTCGTGACCTAGAAAATCAGCTAGCGGAGGAACGGAAAACTCGGTTAAAGCAGGAAACCAGAGCTTTTGTTGCTTCTGCTTCTACTAGACCACCTCTTAAACAAGTAGCAGAGAATACCAAAACGGATAAAAAGCCACCACTTGGTCCGTCAAAAATGAGGTTACCACTGCGAAGAATCACCAACTTCATACCCCCCCCAGCATCACCTTTGGCCACCAAGAGAAAGATATCTAGAATGTCGCTGGTAGCATCATCAAATGACAAAGAAAACAACTCCGAAACCGTGATGGCAACAACAACAGACAGAAAAAAACTTTTGGAACCAAGACGTTGTTCTATTGCTGTTAAACCTCCAACAGCCAAGGCTCAAGTTGTTCGGCCTAAAAGGCGAGTATCCATCGCTACCTTCCGGCCAGATTCGAACATGACCACACCACTCCACAGGTCTGCTTCGGGTTTCAACAACGGTACAATGGACAGACCGTCGTTAGCACGGGATGCCAGGAAGGCAAGATATTCAAGATTGTTTTCTCCATTGCCAGAGTTCAGGAACCCATCAGAGACATCACCTGCAGCCATGAGAAGCAGTAGCAAATTCATGGGGAGCCCACCGGCCTCGCAGGCAGGTTCATGGAAGCCGAGGCATCCGACCGTCGTTGCTTTGCAACGGAAATCGTTGGTATGGAGTCCACTCAAGTCGAAAGGTATGCAAAGTAGTTACCGGAAGTCGTCGTTTTTGCCGTTACGACCTTCATCCGAGAGGGAAGGAAGGTTCTAATTCGACTCCCTTTTGCATCTCCTATTAACAGAACCAAAAGTGAACATGCTGTTCTTTCTATACACATTGTGTTCCAAGAAGAATATACCTGCATTGAACAATGTATTTTAGTTTCGTGTAATGGATGAAAAATCCGGACCGGAGATCGAACCCGGAACGGTCTAAGCGACTTTAAACTGATTCAAATGGCTAAAAAATAAGGGAAAAGCATTTATTATATAATCTAAATTTTTAATCTTAAATTTTTAATCCTAACCTAAAAAACTAAATCCCACGATCTAAACCCTAAATTTAAACCTTATAATCTAAACCCCTAAACCTTCAACCTTAAACTAAAACCATAACCCCTAAAATTAAAAGGCACAAACTAAAGTTTAATCCTATGTATCAAAGTTTTTTTCATATTTGAATATATATATATATAATATAAGTATTTGTTTATATGAGATCTTTGTAATTCAAAAAAAAAAAAAAAACTATTTGAGATCTTTGATGCGTATATATATCATATTGGAGTCTTTTTTACCTATTTAGATATAAAACATTTATTTTTATATTATAATAAAATTAAATAAAAAGGAATATTTGTTTCGGTTTAAAATATTAAAATGCAAATTTTTTTATTTAGAATTTTGAGTTAAAGATTTAGAATTTATATTTTTATAGTTTAAATAGGAAGAGTTGTGTATTTTTTGCGAATATTGTATAGTTTTATTTTTATATCATATTATTGAAATTATATATTATTACAAATCTAACTAAATCTAGTGTCACAACTTTTATAAGCAAAATTATAACCATAATGTCATGATCAACATTTCAAATAAGTACACGGTTCTACTTACTCCCATTTAGAATAAACCCACAACCTATGTAAACTGTTGTAAAACTTATATTGGTGATTGAACTGACCAATTCCCCAATTTTATCAATCGATTTCTTAGTAATCATTAACAAATTATTTTATATTTAATATAATATTTTTAATCTATATCAGGTATTGAAAAAAATCCATTATGGATCAATTTTTCAATAGCAGAATTAGACTCCGTATTAAGTGGGTTTAAAAAGTTCAAAGTCAAAGTCAATATTTCTAATAGAAAACTATTGGATACATTTAAATTTATAAATAACCTAATAATCCCGTAAAATTAATAATAATAAACTAATAAGAGTCTAAAACTTATCTTTTTTTTCGATAACAGTTCTCGATGAAGTTTTAATTTCTAAAAAAATTACAAAATATCTTCTGTTATAATACTCTCAGACATCTCATCTTCCATGAAGATCACCAAACAACCATTCTCACTCATCGGTTTCGAAGCTTGTTTTATATAATTTATAGAAGAAAAACCCTTTTCAATTACAATTGCAACAAGTAAGATTAAAGTTAACTTAATAGTAAAAAGACCAATGGATACACATTTGTTTCCTTGTCTCCACTAGTTTAGAAGAAAGACCATCTATCCCTCAATATTCATTCTCAAAGCTCTCAATTTGAATTCGAATTTATAATTAATGACTTAAAAGTTATTTGATAAGAACTTACAATTTGAATTTATCTCAAATCTTTCGACTCTTCTTTATTTTTTTTTGACAATTAATGACTATTTCTGTTAGAGAAAACGAGGCTTTAAAATAATTTGAAATATTATTTTTTTAACCAAAATTATTGAAATACTAAAGAATTTAATTAAAGGGTCCAACATCATCTTTTACTCAACTTTTTTAGATATATATATTAATTTTTTCTTGAGTTTGGCCACTTTAAGTTTCATATGGTGAATCAAGTGGGTTCAAATACATTTAATTTTTTTTCTTTCAAACTTTCATGCTTTTTACAAGGATTTGTTAGACCCAAGTGGGGTTAATGGACCCCAATAAACTATACGTCAATCCGCCCTGAATCTTTCTAACCCGATTTTCTCCATTAATAAATATCAGGATTTGAATTCACAACCTTGCTTAAGGGACCTAGTGTCTCATCTCGTTAGACCAATTTGTATATTTAATGCAATATTATTAATTAAACTGACCGGACCATCATTTTCTAATTCAATTGATCGATTCGATCTGATTCAATTCAAATAACATAGTTTGAGCATAGTACATTAACACAAGCTTAAGTGTCAAATAAGTGCTCAAACTATACTTTTTTTCTTTAGATAGGTGCCCAAAGTATTTTTCGGGCCAAATAGGTGTCTAACGTTTTCAAAGTTACCCGTTTAGGTTCCCCGTCATTAACTTACTTTTAAAAAATCCCTATATTTCTAAAAAATTTACAAAATAACCCCAAAATCCTTATATCCCCAAATCCGGCCACTGTCGTCTCGTTCATCACGCTGCCAGCGACGGAATGAAGCCTCATTCGCTTGTTGTTTGACCGTCGTTCATCGGTCGATCGACCGTCGTTTGCCGTCAATTATTTTCTTTTTGCGAGTTTGACTTTTATTTCGACGATAGGCACGCTGTCCGTCGACGATTGATGGCGACAACGGCTGAAATCGAGATTTGAGACTTAAGAATTTAGGGATTTAGACTATTTTGAAGATTTTTGAGAATTTAGAATATTTTTAAAAATAAAACATGACATGTGTCATATTTTTATTGGCTAACGAATTTTTTTTAACGGCCATTAACGACAAAGAACCTAAATGGAAACTTTGTAAATCGAAAAATATTTTGGACACCTATCTAGAAAAAAAAGTATAATTTGAGTACTTATTTAACACTTAAGCCTACGTACACATGATTCTATGTTAACGAGCGAACTTATAAAATTTTAAGAGAGACAAAAATATATTTTTAATAAAAACACATAAAATTTTTAAAATTTTAAATAATATATATATAAAATTTTAGAGAAAAAAACTGCTCGTGTATATATAAGTAGTTGTAACTTGTAAGGATTCTATCAAAAAGTGATCCATTAACGTAGGAAAAAAGCGACACGTTATTATCAACTATACGTCTTAAAAAGTGTGCCTCTCTATCCGCATTTTACCTATTTACTTACTAATATTATACTATATTTTTCATTTACTTTTAAATAAAAAAAGAAAGTATAATTCATTTTCGCCAACTTTTGCCTTTCACTTCACGTTACCCATTTTACATTTTCTTTTTATCATTTTGCCGAACGGAAAACAGAAAACCGCCGTGGAAATGGAATCTCCAGCTCAACGCTGCCTAACCGCCGTCCAATCTCACCTCCTCCCTTCCTCCACCGCCGAGGATGAATCCACTGTCAGCCGTAACGTCACTTCCTCCTCCTCGCCACACTTCTTTGTCGGTGAGTACTCCGCGAGTGACGAAACGTATAAATGACCGTACATAAAGAACAGTTAGTGAAGTGTTAATTCGTGTTTCTATGTTTTTCGAAGTTAAATGTTGAGGAAATGGAATCGTTTTTATGTGCTGTGATTTGATTAATTGCTTATTTTGATTTGATACTCATCGCGTATGAGTTGATTAATCTCATTCTTTCGATCATACGTACAGTTCGTGATGTGCTCATCCATTTTTTGTATCTAGTAGTTAAATGTTCAGAAAATGGAAGTGTTTTATGTAATTTTTTTTTACTGATTGCTTGTTTCTCATGCCTTTTGGGCTCGTAATTGCCTTTGTAGATCAACACTACAGTGTAGTTCTTCCAGAGAAATTGCAAACTGGAAAATGGAATGTTTATAGGTCTGTATTTCTTGCTACACTCTGCTTTTCCTTTACTTATTTATTTGTTTATTTTTTAATGTTGAAATTGTTTCTGCAGATCGGCTCGTTCTCCAATGAAGCTTTTGGGTCGGTTTGAAGATCATCCTGACATCGGGACATTGCATGAAAACTTTGTGTGAGAATCGTTTTTATTTTTGTTTGGTTGTTGGTCCTTTTAATGTGAAGTGTTATACGCTTATCATATGTTTTTTCAATGTTTGGCTACTTAGACATGCTGTCGAGACTTATAGAGATTACAAGTATTTGGGAACACGAGTTCGGGTGGATGGAACAATTGGGGAGTGAGTTTGATCAGTATTCTATTTTAAAGAGTTTAAAATAAATTTTATTCAGAACTATTATGAGAATTTTAATTACTAGATTCTGTTAATCGTGCTTTGCATATGAAGGTATAAGTGGATGACGTTTAGAGAAGCAGCCACAGCTCGGGAAGCAATAGGTTCTGGTCTTCGGTATTATGGGTTAGAACAAGTAAGTTGCTTTAAGGAACTTGGATTCCCATGTTTTAGAAAGCCATCTTCATCCAACCGTGGATTTACTATATATTAGCTTCCTACACCTAGTATTTCGTCCTGTTCTATTTTTAACCGTTGATTTTGTTAAGCTTTTTTTTACTTTTTCTGGTTATCAGGGAGCTTGTGTTGGACTTTATTTTATAAATCAACCTGAGTGGCTAGTGGTCGATCATGCTTGTGCAGCATATTCATATATTTCAGTTCCTTTATATGATACTCTAGGTGTGCCTTCAACTGGTTAATTATTTTCATTTGGTTCTTTGTAACCCAATTCTGACACTTTTGGTCATTTGCAGGTCCTGATGCGGTTAAGTTTGTTGTGAACCATTCTGGCATAAAAGCTATTTTCTGCGTCCCAGAAACTTTGAACACTGTGAATTTCATTTTAACTCCTATCAATTTTCATACCTATGTTTTGCACCATATTAGTTTTTAACTTCCTGCAAATAATACTCATTTAACTGCTGATTTAAAATTTACTTCTTATCCCATTTTCTCTTTTTATAATTGCAGCTTTTGACTTTCATATCTTTGATTCCATCCGTACATGTTGTAGTGGTAAGTACTTGTAGAATCTCATTAAACTATATGTATGCTAGTGTTTTGTTCCCACTAAGCATATGTTTTCTCTTGGCACTTTTTATTATGTAGGTGGTTGGAGGAGCTGATGAACACTTACCTTCGCTTCCCTCGACATCTGGTGTGAAGTTCGTATCATATTTAAAATTACTTGGTCAGGTATAAAATTAGCTCTTTGTGTGTGTTTTTAGTTTAATCATTCCATTTCCAGAATGCTGCTTATATTTCAAGTTACTCCACATGCTTTATGTTGTGTAAGTGCTGATAAAAGGATCTACTTGGTTTGCTGAACTTTTATCTTTTCCTTAAATTATTTAGAATGATGATAGCTGTAACCACTCTACCTGATTGCTGACTGAACGATTATATCATAGAATAGGATTTATAATTAGTTTAGCAAGTGATCTAACTAAAACACAAACAAAATTGTGGATCTGCCTATTTAATCTAGCTTCTAGTTTATAACAACTTATTATAAATGATTTTCTTTTTAGGGCCGCTGTAACCTGCAGCCATTTTGTGCTCCTAAACCTGATGATGTTGCGACAATATGCTACACCAGTGGTACTACTGGAACACCAAAGGTAAGATTCTTATGTTATTTTTATATTGTGCTTCTCTCGCTAGTTGCCCTTGCATGCCGTCATTTCCTTTGCTTCCTAACATATACTGCTATTTCTTGTTTTCTTGGGAAAGGGAGTTGTCTTGTCACATGGAAATTTAATTGCAAATGCTGCTAGTTTCTGCCGAAAGGCGAAATTCTATTCCTCAGACATGTGAGTTCGGTGTTCAATTTATCACCTATGTATTGCATACCTTATGATTTTTTTGTTAAGATACATTGCTTTTTGTTTATCTATTGATTTATTTTATCATTTTATAGTTACATATCTTATCTTCCTTTGGCGCACATTTATGAACGAACAAACCAAGTCATCTGCGCTTACAATGGTGCTGGGATTGGCTTCTACCAGGGGGTATGTGACTTTCAAATCTGTAGTTACTATTGTGTTGCATGTTGAGGTAGCTTATCTATCAACTTGATTATATGTAAATTTATAAGTTTCAAATATTATGCACAGTATCAGGTAAACAGTTTTCATATATGCCAACATGCAAAAAGAATAAGTGCATCCATCTATTTACAGTAGTAAAGATCGATTGAACTTGTTGGTACTTTTCATTGTTTTGGCTCATGGAATCGGGTTCCTACTGCATTACTATCCTGAAAGCTTGTTTTCTGAATTAGATTACTGTTTTTTTAAATGACTGGTAGAGTGATAGTTCAGACAGTTTTCTCTTGATTTGGTACATTGTTGTTATGTCATCTTCATTTGTAAAATTTTTGCATGATGATTCTTTTCTTTTATAATTTGTATCATTCGGAAATAGCAGATAATGGAATAACAGTTTAGTTCTGTGGTTTTCGTTGAACAAATCTAAATGTTAAGATAAGCAGTTATTGTTATTATTTTCTGTTGGTGTTATGTTCAAAACTTCAGGGTAAAACAGATACTGTTTCTTCCCAATCCTCTACTGCTTACACCTATAACTATTCTGGTTTAGTCTTAATACAAGTTTTATGAAGTCTATGCCCCTCTTTTTTGCAGGACAATTTGAAACTGATGGATGATTTGGCTGCTCTTAGACCAACAATATTTTGCAGTGTGCCTCGATTATATAATCGAATCTATGCTGGGTATGTAATATTTGATTGCGCAAAATAAATTGATTGGAACTTTTATGTTTGTCAATTCTTATTTAGTTAATTTCGCTGTACAGAATCATCAATGCTGTCAGCACTTCTGGTGGTCTAAAGGAGAGGCTATTTAGAGCCGCCTACAATTCCAAGAGGCAAGCCATCGTGAATGGTATGCTAGCTAATATTTCAATTTTCTTTCTCTATTGCGTAAGCTTTCTTATTATTCTGCTGGCACATTATATTGATTATGAAAGAGGGCATGCATAAAGAGTAATGATGAGAGAATGTGAAGTGTAAAACAGTAATTTCCATCAATATGCTCGCCTCATGTTTTAGATATCCAATTGCTTGTGCTTCCTACAATTGTTTCAGGAAAGAGTCCATCACCTATTTGGGACAAATTGGTCTTCAATAAAATAAAGGAAAAGCTTGGAGGTCGAGTACGTATCATGGGATCTGGTGCTTCCCCTCTGTCTCCTGATGTAATGGACTTCTTGAGAGTGTAAGTTGATTTTCATAGACGAGGCAGTTATACATGCTTGCTGTCTCTGAGCATTTTTCTTGGCATGGTAGCGGTCTAGAGGCCATATCCATCCGAATTGGCAACACTGGTCCGATCTAATCATGATCTTGAGAGTGTAAGTTGATTTTCTTAGACGAGGCAGTTATTCATGATTGCTGTCTCTGAGCATTTTTCTTGGCATGGTAGTGGTCTAGACGCCATATCCATCCGAATTGGCAACACTGGTCCGATTTGATCATGATCGGGTGAAGTTAAGAGTTGGATTATCTTAGCTTTATGTTCCTTGGTTTTGATATTAGTGTATTTTGCAGGTGCTTTGGCTGTTTGATACTTGAGGGATATGGCATGACAGAGACTTCTTGCATCATAACCTTGATGGATGTAGGGGACACCTCAATTGGTCATGTTGGGTCTCCGTGTGCTGGCTGTGGTGAGTATCCTTGGTTTGTTTCCGGTGCAAACTTTCTAACATGAATACAAACAGTTCATTTGCTAGGTGGATAAATTGGATGCATTAATTGACAAGATAAAATCTAAATGTAATTACATGCCGAACTTTAGGGACAGCTGAATCACTAGCTATAAATTCTGGAGATCTGGATGCTACTCGTTTTAAAATGAATAACTTGCTGGATAGAATTCATCTGATTTTTGATTTTTTTAATCATCACGTACCTTGTTTTATTTGACCATCTGAACATCCTTATGTTTTGTTATAATTCATTTTTGTCTTCTCAGAAGTAAAGCTCGTTGATGTTCCTGAAATGAATTACACCTCCGAGGACAATCCATATCCTCTAGGGGAAATTTGTGTGAGAGGTCCTATTCTTTTTCAAGGCTACTACAAGGATGAAGTGCAAACGTAATCATCTTTCCAACATTGTTATATTTTATTGCCATATTTATCTGCAAATCTTTAATCGACCCAACTGCCCTGTGGTTGAACAGGAAAGAAGTGTTTGATGAAGATGGTTGGTTTCATACTGGAGACATTGGTTTGTGGTTACCTGGAGGCCGTCTCAAGATTATTGATAGGTAAAAATTTGTTTAACCTTATAGTATCCAATGGTCCATATATGAATCCATCTTATGATCTATTATCTATATATCATTAGAGATGGCAATTGTGCTTTGACTAGTAGTCTTGTTTGTACATGTTTTGAGTGTGTGTTGGTTGCATCGTCTGCTAGAAAAACCTTTTCATACACTCAGAGGATAATTTTCTGATTTTCTTGTTGTCTTTGATCTTCGGGGACGAATCATCTGCATGGATCATTTTCATCGATAATGTTCGAACTTTTTGCCAGACCTTTCTAAGATCATGCTCATTAATTTGTGACAGGAAAAAGAACATATTTAAGTTGGCACAGGGTGAGTACATAGCACCGGAGAAGATCGAGAATGTATATGCAAAATGCAAATTTGTTGCTCAGTGTTTCGTATACGGTATGGAAATAGATTATAAATACTTCGGTCAACTTCAGTATTGTCTATTATCCTGACTGTTTAATATGTTTATAGGCGATAGTTTCAATTCATCTTTAGTTGCGATAGTTGCTGTGGAACCTGATGTGTTAAGAGACTGGGCTGCATCCCAGGGTATCCAGGTGTGTTCTCTAGAACACCCTATACATGTATTTGAACACCAGTACAAGCATAGATGTTCTGATATAGGTAAAACATATAATAAATTGAGCTTATCCGTGTAAGACACGTACCTATATTAGATCTCGATCGAAGGAGAAAAAATTGTTTAAAATTTTTGTTCAATCCTCAATCTGACTCTCTCCCAACTGACCCATCCCCAAATATGTAAATGTAACTCTAACGTGTTTGTTTGTATAAATCTTCTTTGTACTTTCTCCACTGGGTTCAATTTTCTTCTTCTGCCTTGACTAGGAGTGTTCTACAAACTATAGATGGACTAAACGTGAATTTAGAGTGATACATATAACAATGTAGATACATTGATGTCAAATTTTCATTTAACAACATTATGAAATACTCGGGCTATCCTAATGCCTCCTCTTTTTAAGGACTTTAGAGTCTATTATAGCCGATTTCTATCCATACGGGTAAGTATTCTACACGAGTATGTTCATTCTTTGTATGCATTGGAGAATTCTTAAGAGGTTCATATTTCTCGTATTCATGTTTGAATAATGAATATGCATCAATCGTAGGAAGTAGGAACTATAAGAAAAAAGAAAGGTTAGACCAACGAATTCGAGTTTTTTTAAAGGTTTTAAGGCTCTCTTTAATGCATTTTTACAGTACGAGGATTTAGGACAGCTGTGCAATGATCCAAGAGCAAGGAACGCTGTTCTTGCAGAGATGGATAATGTGGGAAGGGAAGCGCGGGTAAATTATTTTTAACCTATAGGTTCTTTTACCACTCTTTCTACTAGTAAGGCGTGTTAATTTGTCTGAATTCCCTGTTTTGTTTTTGCAGTTGAGAGGCTTTGAATTCGCCAAAGCTGTAACTTTGGTGCCTGAACCATTCACCTTAGAGAATGGCCTTCTGACTCCAACATTCAAGGTAATCTGTCATCCTCTATTTACTACTATCTTACTTGGATTGAGTGTTGGATACGGATATGACACGGGTTATACGCGATTTCTAATCTTCTAAATATATCCGGGGATCATAGTCTCGTATCCATGTCAAAATGTGTGTTGGACATGGATATTTTAAGAAAATCAGAATAGACATAGGTTTAGTGGCAATGTAATAAGAAATCAGAATGAATAAGATATTAAATCTTGGAGCATGGACGAAACTTGTAATCTATATTATCTCAGTTAGGGTGTAGTCAATCCGAGCTGAGAAATTTTACAAAGCTCGAGCTTGACTCAAAATTCAAGGCTTGAAGTTCATACTAATCTTAAAAAATAGCTTGATTAAGCTCCTGAACTGCTTAGATCTTGTATTGGGATATTTGAGTTCGGCTCACTTGATAGCTCGAGGTCGACCTAGCATTGATCGAGACGAACTTAATAACTTGTTAGCATTGATATCTCGTTTGCATGCCTAATCTCAAGTATAAATAAGGTAAAACCTTTACTCATGGAAAGCTTATTGTTGTTTCTGCAGATCAAGAGGCCTCAAGCAAAGGAGTATTTTGCGAAAGCCATATCCAGCATGTATGTCGAACTTTCAGTATTCGAAGCAACACCCTCGAAAATATAAATCAAAGCCAGCATTTCTTCAAAAAATAAAAGATTAAAAAGGTAGTGTTTAACAATCATTCCACTCGACTTGATTCGATAAAATTTTCATTGTTGATGATTGTTGTAGTTTAACATACATGCTCAACGGCTGACACACAGTCATGTTTGGAAACGAGTGTGTGTCATTTGCAATTCTCTATTCTAACATATAGGGACCGAGTCATGATTAGATTTAACAAGAACCTCATAAATATTCACTCTAAAAATTTAAGGGGATGAGATTTAATTACAAGTATTCAAACTATTAATCGTCATTAGACAATTTTTTTTGAAGCACATACATCTCCCATTTCCTTAGTAATTATGTCTAACATATATTCATATTTATTTCCAAATAAAATTGTTTTTATATAATTTATTATGAGTAATTATTTCTTGCACAAGCGCTCGTGTAAACTGTTTACACAAGCGTTTTAGTTTTAGGGTATATGAACTTTGTTTAGGGTTTAGGGGTTTAAGTGTAGTAGTTTTGAATTTAGGGTTTGTTAATAGAATTTTGAGTTTAGGGTTAAAATTTAGGGTTTATAGGTTAAACCTTAAATTCCTAACTATATTATCCTAAACCCTAAATTTTAACCATGAACCCTAAATTATAAGCCTTTAAATTCCAAACCATAAAATAAAACTTTAAACTCTAAAGTTAAGGCGTTTATGAAAACAAAAAGTTTTCACCGCTTGTGTATGAGATAATAATCCATTTATTATTTGTGGACACCGATCTTATAAATTCTATGTGAATTTGTCTTTGGGTTGACAATAGCCCAAGTTGTTTGTTCCATGATCTATATATGGGCCGATTGGATGATTTTTTAGTCATAAGTAAATTCCATTTCATCAATGCAAACCACAAACCACCACCAAAGTGAAGAATACAGACGTCCTTAAATAAAAAAGAGAAACAGACCGAACATAGCCAGAAACCGTCGACAAAAAGCGACCAGAAACATCAAAAGCAGCATCAAACATGATGAAATCGGAAATGAACCGGGAAAATCACCGACTCTCTCGTAGATGGAACCACTTTTATAGTGTTTTGATAGACTCGGAAAAACTTTGATTAGGAAGCCACGCCAAGGTTGGAGAAAGTTCTCCCCATTAAGAACCAAATGAGGACTTGGCCATTAGATAGTTAACTGAGACGTCTTGAAATACGAAAAACGAAAGCAGCAACAAAGTTCGTCACAAGCAAGAAAGACGGCCTTGAAGAAACATCACATTAAATTGTATGTTCTTAAAAATATTATCAATAGAGTTAAAATTCAATTAATCAAATTATAATATAAATATTAGCTTAATCGTTACCATCAACCAGTTGATATAGCGGGATGAGACGTTAAATCTCTTAAGCAATGTTAGAAGTCCACATATTAGCGTTATAAGAGTCGCCTATAATGAGCCTTCAACCAATAGGTCAAAAATCAGTGTTTAAACGAAAAAATATTAGCCTGTTCATTATTTTTTTCCCATTCTTCATGTCCATTTATGGATCATAGTATTATCTTAAATAATCATAGTAGTTTAATTACTTTATACATTTATTTTTTAGCAAATCTTTTACTTTTAATTCGATTTTAAAAATTCAATCAGATCACTCAATATAATTATGACTTAATCATAAAACATTAACAATTTAAATCCTTCAATCTTAACTCGAGAGTAAGTTGACTTGAACCCGGAATAATATAAATTTATAACAGTCCAAATTTAAAATGAACTGAATTTAAAAGGATCAAAACCTGTAATGATCTAATCCACAAATTCAAAATTCAAACTCAAAACGATTTAAACATTAATCCTAATAAAAAGTTACATTTGAATGTGATATGATATTGAGCTTATATACACATATAATATGTTTTTAATATTATTGTTTTTAATTTCAGTTTTTTAAAATTCGTTAATTGATCTCAACTTAATTACCTTAAGTGGTCGACCGATTAATTGAATTAATTCAGTTTCGATCGATTAATTTAATTAAACTAAAATATATATTATATCCTCCTAAATGTTTAAAATCCACGAGTTGGTTTGAAATGATAATATATCCCTCTAGGGTGTAGTAAAAAATACTGAATATAAAATTTTGGGACGTCACATTTTTTTTAAAACTCTATCGGTAGAATGGATGATATTCACTATTAAATATTAATGTATTAAATGTTAGTATTTACAAAACAATTTTTTTATATTTTAAATAGTAAAATGGCCTGTTCGAACTATATCTGATTTGACTTGAATAAATTTTAATAAAAAATTTAAATTACAAGCCAATCCAACTTGATCGATAAACACTTTTTTACTCTTATCCTTATTTTCTTTATTTATATACGTTTAAAATATATAATTATTTGATACACTGATGGTGAAAACTAAAACTTTTCACAAGCGGCTTAATTTTAGGGTTTAGGGACTCAATTTAGGGTGTAGGATTTAGGGGTTTAGGTTTAGTAGTTTAGAATTTAGGGGTTGTGAATATAATTTAGGGTTAAAATTTAGGATTTATATGTTAAAACTTAAATCCTCAATATATTCACTAAAACCTAACCTCTAAACCCTAAATCCTAACCATAACCCCTAAATTTTAACCATTGCCCCTAAATTTTAAACCCCTACACCCTAAAATAAGTCCATAAACCCTAAAACTAAGGCGCTTGTAGAAACTAAAAGTTTCCACCGCCAGTGCATTGGATATAAATCCAATTAAAATTATATTAAATTATCATATTATATTCACCTCTAAAGTTCTACAATTCGGTGATTTTTTTGATAAAACAGTTTCAATTGGTGTCGTAAAACAAAACAAAAATGATTTAAATTTATAAAATTTCCAGGGAACTCAAAAAAGTCTCACGTAAAAGCAAGGAGTGATTTGATAATTTAGCCTAAAAGTACATATTCAAACTCAAACCGCTATCGTCATCCAAATAAAAATCCAAGCCTACAACATCAAATTCGGGAAAGTTTAAAATAAAACATTTAAAAAAAAGCTTAAAAAATTAGTATCGATATGACCGTTAAATTTGATACAATAAAATTTGAGCCGTTGGATTAAAAAAAAGAAAAATATATAAAAAAGGTAAAGGGGATAGAAGGTTATCTGGTTAACCTTATAGAAAGAAAAAGGGGAAAATCAATAAACCCGCATTTTCTTTCTTCTAACCCCAATTTTTTTTGAGTTTGAGTTGGAGTAGAGTAATATCTGAGGTAAGATTCTTCCTCTTTACGTATCAAGTTTCAAAATAAGATCTAGAGTTAATTGCACCACACGTCCTCAAACTATGACACTCATTTTAAATTGGTCCCTAAACTTTAAAACATTCTAATTTCATCCTCAAACTATGACCTTCATTCTAAATTGGTCCCCAAACTTTTAAACACTCCATTTCATCCTCAAACTTTGACTCTCATTCTAAATTGGTCCTCAATCTTTTTGAACATTCTAATTTAATCCCCAAATTATCAATATATGCTAATCATATCTTATGTTAATAAAACCATTACAAAAATTGTTAATTGTCAAGAAAGAATTATGTGTATCATTTAATAATATGATGTGATATAAATGATAATTTGAGGATGAAATTAGAACATTCAAAAAGTTTAGGGACCAATTTAGAATGAATGTCATAGTTTGAGGATGAAATTATAATGTTTTAAAGTTTAGGGACCAATTTAAAATGAGTACCATAGTTTGGGGACGTTTGGTGCAATTAACTCTAAGATCTATGTCTCCATATATGAGAGTTATGGGGTGGTTACAATTTCGTTAGGGTTATGCTTTAAGAGAGATTTTGAAAGAATTTGAGAAATGGTTTTGTCTTTCATCATTCCATTAATCCTTATGTATTTCTATAATGATTGTTAAATAGTGAACGAAAGAGGAGAATCTTCCAAAAGGTATAGACAAGGAGTAAACTTAAAGAGAGGATAAAAGAGCCATCTTTGGGGTGTTTTGTGCAAGGTAAAACACTTTCATTACTAGTATGACGCATATGAGTCATAAAACATAAATCTTGTAGGTTAAATGTGTACTAAAGCATGTCATGTTGGATTTCGTGAATTAATGAGATGAGATTGATGTTAGAAATGCTTGCTAATGATGTTAAATGAAGCATGAACAACGTTGGTGGCTTTAGGTATAGTCTTAGGGACACTATGAGAAGGTTAGAGTTAGATTGATGATCATTTTCGACCTTAAAATGACATTTTCTGCATTTTGGTATTGGTATTGTTCTTGCAATATCAATACCATTTGAACGAATGTAGAAAATTGAGTAAAAGTATCATGTAGCATATGTACTGTTCTTGATGATAATTTGTACTGTTCTTGACGGTATATGTACTGTTCTTACATATTATATAAAAATTTCAATTTTTTAAAGCCATATACTTATATATTGTTCTCATCTTTGTATATATTTATATATGAACTTTAATATAATTATACATATATATTTTTCCTTACACACATTTTATTTTTCAAGCCCTTTTCCTTTTCAATAATATATAAAAATAATCTTTAAACTTATTGTTTTGGTTAATAAAAATTATTGAGAATTGAGATTGAATTGTTGCAAACATATTTTTTTGTAGGTTGACTTATTTGATTTCTGTAACCTTCTAAATTTGACCTAATTTCTTAAGTCGAATCTTAGAAGTTAAGTTTGAAAAAATTGTCCCTCAAGAAAGGTTATTAGGTATAATAATTCAAATTACAACTTAATTATAAAAGATCGGAACCACAAAATTATATCATTTAAATAAAACGTAATCGTTTAGTAAAATTTCAAAAGTCATTATAAAATCCGAAAGAAATTCAAATAATGCATGTCAAACCAATAAGTTTCAAAATAATAATAATGTCCCAAGTCCCAAATACAAAATCGTCTGAAATAATAATAATAGAAAAATTCAAATGTCTGAATAATCATACTGTAAAATAAGGTAAAGCCTGATGATATGAAATCCTCAAAGTACCGTATGACTAAGCCTGAGTATCTGAAAGAAGAACTAGGGGGAGTGAGCTATGAAGCTCAGTGTCTCTCTAAAGTGCATATCAAAACACACAATAGAAATCCGGGCAATAAACATAGTTTAACAGTCATTTCATTAAACATATGCATATAATAAGAGACATAAATGTGATGTCATGCACCCAACTCCATACACCATCCGAAGAGTAAGGTTCTCCAGAACCACTCTAACTACATCATCACCATCCGAAGTGGAATCTCGACCCAAGGGTGGAGCCACTGATCCGAAGCAGAATTCAGCCCGAAGGATGAACCCACTGAACTTCCCCGTACAATTTCCCAACCCAAATGATATGAAATATTTCGATTTTATTTTTTCGAATTCGAGTGTATATTCAATCTTTTAATTTAATCTGAGTGCATACGATATAAGTCCAATATTAATTTAATCCGATTCTAATATTTGATGCGTGACATGCCATCATACAAAATATACCATAATTCACAGATCATTCAATCAGTCACATATACAACATGCACGCATAACATAGAGCACAAAAATGATATAGCACAAGAAGAGACACACTTTAGGCAGCTAATAACTCAATGTAGAGAGTGACGTCTCCCACGCTCAGCTCTAGTATTAGGTTGGAAAGAGTCAACACCTACGAGGTCAACAAACATAATTATTTACTACTACTATGCCACACTAACATAATTACTAAACGAAACCATACTCACGTGTAGAACTCGCAGGCTGTGCAGAAGGAGGTCGAACAGGTGAAGGAGGAAAAATGTTCTCAGGCTCTGAGTCAACGTCACCTGAACACAATCATATTCGCATCAGATTCTAATATACAAAATTCTTAAAATATTAAATATAATTAATTGTAAATAGCAAAATGATCTTTCAGGTTTGAATTTGGGAAAACTGACAACAAATTTGGAATGAGAACGTTAAAAAATATAAAGTTGACTTTGGCCAAAAAAGTCAACATTGACATCATCAAAACTCAACGCTAACATCATCAAAATTTAACGTTGACGTCAGCCAAAAAGTCAACACTGACGTCAGCCAAAAAGTTAACACTGACGTCAGCCAGTCAATAGGTCAGGTTGATCAACGGGTCGGGCCAGTCAACGGGTCGAATCAGTCAACGAGTTGGGTCGGTCTTTCTGGTTCTGTTCACTGGTTTAGTTTGAAGTTGACCCGTTTGGGTCCCTAATTCAGTCTGACTGCTTCCCATATACTGGACCCGGTTCGGCCCCTCTTTCACATTTGTTTAAACCCAAATCCCACACTGGTTGGCATCTGGGCTCACAGAACCCCACGCCCCACTCCTATCTCTCATTCTCCCCATAACTGAACTTACGGTTTACGAAACCCTTGACAGCGCGGTCAGATCGACGAGGATGACGACGGTAACCGGAAAACCACGAATGGCTCACCCACCATGAACCACAAGACATGATTTTTGAAATAAAACCAAAATAAATGGGTTGAGGCTTACCCACACTAGAATGAAACCGACAAGGGAGAAGGCAGAGCAGATGGCGGCGCTAAGGAGAGTCGAAGGTTACTCATAATTTTTGGGCAAGGGACGACGAACGGGAGTAAACGGTTGTAGGGCTTTGGTCAGAATGGAAGTGAGAGTCGGTTGAAGGGTTCGGTTCGACAAATGACTGACGTTAGGATCCTCGTCGGAGCGTAATCGAAAAGTAAATGTGTGGGGGATATTAGGAACGAGAGGTTGAGGGTGAAAAAGAGTTTGGGTGCGGCTGCTGAAATCTCAAAATGAGATGTGAAGAGTCAGCAAAGACAAAAATAATAGGGTTAAAGCCAAAATTTTGGGTAAAACGCAAAAGAAAGGTCCCCACTTTCACCTACTTAAAAGAATGGCCACAAAAGTTCTAAATTTTATAATTTGGACACCGAAACTCAATTAAGAATTTATATTTGAATTCCTAAAAATTAGGGTTTCCAATTAGGGATTTACTCTAATTAGGGTTTTTAATTTTAGGGGAAAAATTGGGGTGTTACAACTCCCCTCCTTAAAAGAAATTCCAGCCTCGAAATTTACCTAGATCAAAGAGATATGGATACTGAGCTTTGACAATGGCCTTGGGCTCCCACGTAGCCTTATCATGACCACGATTACGCCACAAGACCTTGACCATCTTAATGGTCTTCCTCTGGAGAACTTTCTTGACTTGAAAAAAAATCTCAATTGGCTCCTCCTCCAAAAGCAAGCTGGGACGAATCTCAATCTCCTCCACAGGAATAATATGAGACGGATCAGCATGATAGCGTCTCAACACAAAGACATGGAAAACATCATGAATATGATTAAGCTCGGGTGGTAACTCAAGCTGATAGGCAGCTGGTTTAACCCGACGAATGATACGGTAAGGGCCAATGAAATGAGGACTCAACTTGTCTTTCTGACCAAAACGAAGCACCTTCCTCCACGAAGAAACTTTTAAGAAAACCTCATCTTTCACATCAAACTCAAGATCTCGTTGTCTCAAATCAACATAAGACTTCTGTCTGTCAAAAATAGCCTTAAGCCGATCCCGAATCAATTTAACAGTCTGTTCAGCCTCATGTACGATATCCAGTCCCAAAAATCTGTGCTCATTAAGCTCGATCCAACCAATAGGTGTACGACACTTACGCTCATACAGAGCCTCATATGGTGCCATCTTGATACTAGCCTAGTATCTATTATTGTAGGCAAATTCTGCAAACGGTAAGAAATCCTCCCAACTGCCTCTATAATCCACAACACAATCCCTCAACATATCCTCAAGAATCTGGATTACCCACTCAGACTGGCCATCGGTTTGTGGATGATAAGAAGTACTGAAATTCAACCGAGTTCCCAGAACAGTATAAAGAGACCTCCATAACTTCACTATGTACCTTGGGTCTGATTAGAAATGATAGACAAATGTACCCCATGAGTCTAACAATCTCCGAGATGTAAAGCTTAGCTACCTTAATCAAAGAATAGCTAACCCTGAACAGGAATAAAGTGAGCAGACTTAGTCAACCGATCAACAATAACCCAGATAGAGTCTTTCTTTGAGGGTGTCAAAGGAATACCACTGACAAAATCCATAGTCACACGCTCTCATTTCCACCGAGGAATCTCAATGTGCTGAAGTAACCCGGACGGACGCTAATGCTCTGCTTTTACCTTCTAACAAGTCAAACGTTTTGACACAAACCCAACATCCCTCTTCAGGCCCTTTCATCAGTATCTCTCTCAAAGATTCTTATACATTTTATCCCCACCAGGATAGATAGAATAAGGACTGTCATGGGCTTCACGAAGAATAACATGCTTCAACCCATAATTCCTCAGAATACAATACTGACCCCGGAAACACATCACACTATCTTGATCAATAGAGAAATCCTAAGATGTACCTTCTTCAACATCTCTTATACGGTGCATCAAGAGCGGATCACTAGGCTGCTCAGCTTGAATATCTAAAATCAACGTAGGAATAACTCGAAGTTCTTCCAAAAGACTATCATCCTCATACAAACTCATCCGAGCAAACATGGCTCTCAAATCTGATATGGCATTACGACTTAGGGAGTCGGCAACAACATTGGCCTTGCCTGGATGATACTTAATTTTACAGTCATAGTTTTTAAGAAGCTCTAACCAACATCGTTGTTTCAAGTTCAGCTCCTTCTAAGTGAGAAGATATTTCAGACTCTTATGGTCTATGAAGATATAACACTTCTCCCCAAAAAGATAGTGTCTCCAGATTTTGAGAGCAAAGCTCACAACAGCGAGCTCTAGGTCGTGAGTAGGGTAGTTACACTCATGTGATTTTAACTGTCTGGAAGCATAAGCTACTACCTTACCATCCTACATCAAAACACACCCCAATCCGGTGTGAGAAGTGTCACTGTAGATGGTGTAAGCCTTTCCAGGCTTTGGTTAAATTAAGACTGATGCTTCAGTCAACACGATCTTAAGCTTCTCAAAACTAGTCTGCTGAGACTCAGACCAGACAAAAGGAACATTATTTCTCAGAAGTTTAGTAAACGAAGCTGTGATGATTGAGAAACTCTCAACAAACCTCCGATAATAGTTGGCTAAACCCAAGAAACTTCATATTACAAAAACGTTCTTGGGTTGCTTCCAACTCATGACAGCCTCGATCTTCTTTGGATCAACCCAAATACCCTCAATAGAAATGATATGCCCCAAAAACATCACCTCTGACAGCCAGAATTCATAATTATTAAATTTTGCATAAAGCTGTTTCTCCCTCAGAGTTTGTAAAACAATCCAGAGATGTTCCTCATGCTCAACATCAAATTTAGAATAAACCAGGATATTGTCTATAAAGACTACGACAAATTGATCGAGATAGGGTTGAAACACTCTATTCATCATATCTATGAAGGCGGCATGAGCGTTTGTCAACCCAAAGGGCATCACAAGGAACTCGTAATGATCGTAACGTGTCTGGAAAGTTGTTATGAATACATCAGAATCCTTAACCTTGAGTTGGTAATAACCAGATCTCAGGTCTATCTTAGAGAACACCGTAGCTCCCTAGAACTGATTGAAGAGAACATCAATACGAGAAAAAAGAATATTTGTTTTTGATTGTTAGCTTATTCAGCTTTCGATAATCGATACACAACTAAAGTGTCCCGTCCTTCTTATTGACAAATAACACAGGAAATCTCCAAAGAGAAACACTGGGTCGGATAAATCCCCTGTCTAATAATTCTTGCAGTTGCACTTTTAACTCTTTAAGTTCTTTCGGTGCCATCCAATAAGGTGATATAGACACATGAGCTGTGCCCGAAAAAACTTCAATACCAAACTCAATCTCATCACGCTTTGGCGGAACACTAGGCAACTCTTCTGAGAATACATTAGGAAAGTCCCTCACAACCCAAATTCTATCTATCCCAGAGTCGAACTGTCTTGGGTCAAGAATGTAAGCAAGGTAGGCAATAGACCCCTTCTTGATCATCTTCTCGGCTTTGAGAGACGATATTACGTTAGATAGAAAAGCCCGACGTTCTCCAAAAATAACTACCTCTCGGTCATCAGAAGTTTTTAAAGTTGCTCTTTTTTTCACAATCCAAATTGACTCGGTGAGTAGATAACCAATCCATGCTAAGAATAAGGTCAAACTCGCAAAGGGTAACTCCATCAGATTAGCCGAAAAGATTTCCCCTTGAATCTCAAGAGGATAACTTTTATACACTTTAGAACCACTACAGGATTACCTACCAGACTATGTACGATAACAACATTAGCAACATATTCAACAAGAATTTTAAGACCCACATAAAC
Source organism: Hibiscus mutabilis (assembly GCA_019671005.1). Taxonomy (NCBI): domain Eukaryota; kingdom Viridiplantae; phylum Streptophyta; class Magnoliopsida; order Malvales; family Malvaceae; genus Hibiscus; species Hibiscus mutabilis. The sequence goes on from CM033720.1 coordinate 58,141,309, forward strand.
AGAACTCGCGACATACGAATGAGTAGAACTATTATCCAACAGTGCAAAGTAAGAGATAGAGTGAATAAAAAAGGTACCAGCAATAACATCTAGCTCATCACGATCCTCATGCCTCTTGGTAGCATAAACCATCCCTGGTTGTCTCGCCCCTGAACCAGCTAATCCTCTACTCTGAGCAAGCCTACCCCTACCAGCAGTACCTGAAACAGCAGATCTACATGACCTTTCCCTCTACTAGGAGTCTAAACAGATGCTTGAGAATGAATCTAAACATAAACAAATGAAGGTGACACCAGATAATCTCTAAAAAATGCCATTTCTTACAAAAAGAACACTATGGCAAGGTGGATCAATCAAGTCAAGAAAGAAGACATGCATCGAAGATAAAAAAGATCTACCGAAGAAAGAAGACATATGTCAAGAGGGGATATGACCAACCAGACCGGATGAAATGGGTCATTTTAGTCTTTGCTTCGTTGCTGTTACACAACAACGAGCAAAGAGAGGCATCTGTATGAACCCTTTTCATCCGGGTACCCTAAACCCGTTAGCCCAAACCTGAAACCAAACCCGATCCATAACCTAACCCGAATCCAGGACCAAACCCAAGACCCGAAAACAAAGAAAACCCTAATAACCCTAAACATCCATAAACCCTAGCCGTCGCCGCCGTCCAAATCACTGTCTGCTATCATCGCCGTCGGCGTCCAACTCTGATGAACCTACCACTGTCGACAGCCATTCGAAGACAAAATCCCAAAACCTCAAACTAAATTAAACCTAAACCCTAACTTACAAACCTTAAATTAAAATTAACCCTAAAACCTACCATCTAACCTAAACCCTATCTTTCCCATCACCAAACCGAGCCACCATACCTTGCCACTGACATCCCCGAAAATTCAGTTTTCCCCATCATCAGATATGCAGTAATAAAAAATGGGGGGAGTGGTTATTTTTTATCGAAAATTCTAGGTTATATAACCCAAAAATCATATTGTAAAAAAGGAAGGGGAAATTTTTGGAGAAAAAAGCTGTAAAACTGGGGTCTTTTGTTCTGAAAAATTGTAAAAGGGGGGAGATTTTGAGATAAAAAAAGTTGTAAACAAAAAAAATAGTAGTAATAATTTTTTAGATATTTCGAGCCAAATCTCTTTTTCCTTTCGAATCAAAGGTAGTTTTTTTTTTATCCTTCAACTTAGAATCAAATAAGTTTTTTTTTCCAGTTTTTAGATCAAACTTTTATTTTCATATTTAAATCTAAAATCAAAAGGTTTTTTTAAACCAATATATATATATATATATATATATATATATATATATATATAAAAGAAAGACCGAAACTTACCTGCGGCGTCTTTGCTACTGTTGTTCATCACCTCCGCCGTGAGGCTGTAAGGCCGATGAACGGCGCAAATAGAGGGTGAAGAGCGGTGCCGCCATCGAGTTGAGAGGAGAAGGGATGAGAGAATTGAGTTAGGTTTTTTTTTGGTTTGATTAAAACTGTTTAGAAAAAAAGAATAAAGCCCTTTATTGAACCGACAATCAAAACGACGCCGTATAGAGCTCTAACCCGCACGGTGACTCGGTAACTTGGAGAGGATCCCCGTTTTTATGTAATGGGCTAATTACTCATGAAGTCCCCCATTTTCTTTCCTACTTTCGTTATAGTCATGGGATAATTATGCTTTTCGTCCTTCAATTTTTATGCGTGTCTAATATCGTCATTTTTATTTTTATTATTATTTTTGGCTTTTAATTTATGTTTTAGCTCAATTTAGTCACTGCTTTTATCCCCTTTTTTAATTCTAGCACTCTTATTTCATATTGTTTATATTTCAGCTTATGCATTTTATATTTTGTTCATTTTAGTCCTTTTTTATATTATTTCATACCATGTAATTTAATATTAATGCATTTTAGCCCTTAACATTTATTTTCATGATGTTTTATATGTATTATTTTTGTTCAAGCATTATTATTTTTATTATGTGTATATAATATACTATTATTATTATACCAAATAGTTTACTTTTTATAAATATATATTAATATCATATAAGATATATGTATATATACATGTGTTTTTTATATATGCTTTATATTTTTATGCATAATATTTATATTTATATATGTATATTTATATTTTTATATATTATATATGTGTATGTATAAGGTTTTATGTATTTTTAAAATAATGTATAATATTTTGTTTAATTACAATATATATAAAATAATAATAAATACTTATTTTGGTAAATAAAATATATATATATAAACTACTAACTTAATATAGATAGGTATATTTTTAATAAATAATACATATATATTTCACCTTAGATATTATATTTTAAGTATATATATATATAATAATACATACTTATTTTTGTAAAAATAATATATATAGATATTTTTGATAAATATAAATATTAAATATATTTTACCGTAAGTAATATATTTTTAAGTATATATATATTTACATGTTATTTTATAATTTGCATCATAATAGTAATTAGATGAGTTAAGAATTAAGATAATATTCTTTTATTTAGGGAGTTCAAGAACTCGTGTCCCGAGAGGGATGTGACTTTCTCGATATCCCTAAATAAAAAAATATACTTACCATTTTAGGATATTATATTTAAGGGGATTTCTTCTATTTAGAAAATCGAGAAATAACTTATCGGGCGTAAAGGGATGTGAACTTCTCGATTATTCCAAATAACGGAACGTTTCTTTAAATATTTAGAACATTTTCATGCATTTAAAAATCATATTTTAAATTTTATTCGAACTCATAATTTCTAATACCAAGACATTAACTAATCGACTAGATGCCAATTTTGGGCGGTGTGGGGTGCTAATCATTCTCCATCCGTAACCGACTCCCAGACCTGAATTTTTAATCTCTGGTTTTATTTTGGTGTCCGGTCTATTTTTTTTAAATGATCGATGGCGACTCCACATTTTTAATTTTAAAACCGGGCAGGGGTTTTTCCAATAAAATTAAATTGAACTAAAAAAATTTAAAACCGAAAAGAGAGCGCTTGACGGATTTGAGTGATTACACCAAGTCCATAAAACTTGCACTTGGTTGCCGCGGAAGATCAAAGCCGCTCCAGACGACCACGTTCTTCTCCACAAGTATTTCTTGAGAAAGGATAAGCCGGTGATTGCCAAATTTGTTTCGAGAAAGTGAAAAAGGAGTATGGGAGTTACTGCTGTTGGAAGGAAGGTTGCAATTGTGGTTCATGTGAAATGTATGTTAGAGGATGCTTCCTTGTACCGCATAATTGATCAAGAAAATGAAGATGAGGATGATGATGCTATGGATTCTTCCATCACTCGTGTTATTAAGGCGAATGAGCGTGGCGAAGCTATGGAGGTAATCCATTTCAACCATAAGCACAATCTGGAGTTAGAGGACAAGATCAGAGGGGAGGATGATAGAGCTTGCGACGGGTGCATGTTGTCTATCTCCACTCCATTTTATCATTGTTTGGAGTGTGATTTCTTCCTTCACAAAACCTGCGCTGAATTACCCAAAATCAAACATCATTGGTTCCAACTACCCGCCATGAACCTTGAAGCCAGCAGTGATTGAGAATGGTGTAGCTTGTGTGATCGCTTGTGCAGTGGTTTGTTTTATAGAGGAACTGGAGGCTACATTAAGTTTTGCCTAAGGTGTGCAACACTTCCTTATGTCATAAAACATGAAGGGCACCATCACTTGCTCTTTTTTGATCCTAAATGCCAAGGCCAATGCAGTGGTTGTGGTGATTACTATTTTGGTGCATTCAGATGCAAGGAGTGCAGTTTTACTTTGGACTTCAAATGCCTGACATTACCGCTTGCAGTTCGAGACAAATATGACGACCACTTATCGAGACTCGCTTACCATGAAAGAAACGATGATCCATAACAGTTTTATTGTGACATCTGTGAAGAGAAGAGAGATCCAGACCATTGGTATTATTCATTGTTCAATTTGTGATAATTATGTTCATTCTGAATGTGCTCTCGGAAATTATCCGTTTCTCAAAGATGGTGCCACTTTTGACAATGATCTCAATCACCGTCACCAAGATCTCAGTTATGTCCGCAAGGTTGTTGAGGGGTATCCTTACTATTATTGCTCGGAATGCGGTAAGCCTTGCCAAGATGAAGTTCTCAAGTGTACCCAATTTGTGATAATTATAGTATTCTATGTCTACTCATATTTATTTGTAATTGGGTTTGAAAATAAAACCATATTATTTGGATTGAATATTATTTATGGATTAATTATGCAATATCGTGGTTAAATTCTAAAGATAATATTTTGACAGCGTGGTTTGTATAAACAAACGTCTCCATTAGTGATCGGGAGGACTGAGTTTGATTCACTCTCAGTGGTGGAAGACAAAATGGACTAGTGGGCTATGATCCCACAAGATTTGAAAAATTAAAATTTATTCCCTTAAAGTTTTAAAGAAATTAATTTGACTCCACAAATTTTTTAGAAATTCATATTGATCTAATTTTTTTAATATTTTTAGTTAAATCTCCTCCCATAACTTTTAAAAGTTATCATTAAGCCTCTCCAAATTTCAAAAATTTTAGTTAGACTTTGATATTTTTTTTGAAAAAATGTAAATTATACATTCAATTTTTTGAATGTTTTAGTTTAAACCTTTATTTTTTGAAGCTTTAAAGCCTCCTAACTCTTTCACCAAGTTTCGCTCATTCACTCTTTTTAGTTTTTTTAATGAGGCAGTGATGATTCGATTCAATTTTTGATTTTTCTATATTATTAATTATTTTTATAACTAGAGGAGATCAGATTCGAACTCCGTATATATAGAGTATCAATATCTCTTAATCAATGAAACAATAAATCTATAGGCTATTAATAATTATTAAATACCGAGTCTTAAACCCATTAAATCTAGTATTATATTATATATCTTAACAATTAAATAATGCAAGGATTTACTAATCGGTCGAGTGATCAAAGATGCTCATGTTATCTCATCTTGTATCAGTTCGAATCATGATATTTTTTTTTTGTAAATTTTAACTCTCTATTTAATAAAAAAACAATTAAATAATGTAAAGTTTTACCAAAATTCAATTTTATTTTAGTATCTTTTGATTTTAAAATGTTTTTTATTTTTATATTAATGCAAATTTTTTAACTTTAATAAATTCATAAAATCATTAAATAATATTTACTTGTATCTGTTAATAATAAATTTTAAATATTAAGAAGTTAAAGTTAAAAAATATTAAATCTTCTTAGAATTAAAATTTTAGATTTGAATAATAATTAAATTTAAAATATAAGTATTATTCAAAAATAAATATGAATAAAAGTGGAGTACATTTTTTATCTTTTAATAAAAACACCCACAGTAAAGAGATTAGTCACTAGATAAATAATTTGACTCAAATAAAAAAAAAAAACATTGGTTTTCCTTTTCCTCGAAGCAATGCCTTGATTATACATAAAGTTCCAAAGCCACGCATATTGTATTTGTACGCGGTCTCCCCACCACCGCAAACGCTCTTTACCCTATCAGATGTTGATTCTCCGCCGTTGATCAAAATACTATTCTGTCCTAATTTGTAATTGGAATGTAATTGAATTGGTTTAAATATGCTAAAGGTTATGTAGTATTTTAAAATTTAAATTTTGGTCCATATAAATTAATTTTGTGATATTTAAGTACGTATACTATTTTTATTTTTAAAATATTGATCCCTCCTCTAACTTTTATTCTCTTTTTTATTGCTAACCTAGCAGCTAGAGCAAAGGTAAAATAACTTTTTTAGTCCTCTTTGTTTATAGTTTTTTTTATTAATTTAGCCATTAAAAAGCTATGAACATGGACGACTAAAAATGTATTTTCAATTAGTGATACTTTTTATGTATTTTTTAAAGATTAGTGTGTTTAGATGAGAAATCTAGAAGAAGAAAAAAAATCATTTTTAGGGGTTTAAAAAGTTCTTTTTTACATTTTCTGTAGCTATCACGTTAGCACCTAACTTCAAAATTAAACCAAAGTTGGAGAAGGATTATGTTTTTTAAATAAAAAATAGTATAGGGACTCAATGCTGTAAAATTAAATTATACGGATTAAATTTTAAATTTTAAAACAATTAAGAGAAGATGGCATATTTAAACCAATTAAATTTAAGAAAATAAATTATTTTATAATCAAATAAAATCCACTCCTAGAATCTTAATAATTAACATAAAACTAACCCTAATCGAATATTTTTGAACTTCTTGATAAATATCTATGTTACATGTTAAATGTGTCAAATAAATCAATTTTATTTCAGATCAATTCATATTCGAGTTATTTGAATTTGTAAAATAAATTTTTTGAATTAAACCATTTCAAGTTCAGATCATTTCAATTATTCATTCGAGCCATTACGACTATCAATAATTGTTCAAGGCACGTTACGGTGTAATAAAAACATAAGGACTTACATGAATATTAAAAAAAAAGACTTCCATGAATAAAGTGATAAAGTTTAAGGATCAATTTAGTATATTAGCCTTTTTGAAGTAATCTAGAATAGAATAGTTTAGAAGACGCGGAGAATAAATTCTAAAAGTAAACTACTTTCCCACTTGAAAACAATATCTTTCAATGGCGGTTTAATTCCCTCTGCCACGATTCTTCCACTTTCTTTCGTTTTTCTCACCGTCTCTCTCTATATAAATCAGCCCTTTTTCGTTTCTTGTTCATCGATCCAATTTCAGTTCGCAATAAGCTTTAATTCCTTCAATTTTTCCTTTTGATTTTCGAAAGAAAAAACAATCATGGAGTTTCGACCTTTAGAAATCAATGTTCTCTCTGCAAAAGATCTCAAAGACGTCAATCTTTTCACCAAGATGGACGTTTACGTCGTCGTTTCGATCAACGGCGATTATCGTTCGGCGCAAAGGACTCCGGCGGACAAGGGAAGTGGATCTAACCCGGAGTGGAATTGCACTATGAAATTCACCGTCGACGAAGCCGCCGTTCGTCGGAACGAGCTCAGCCTCGTGTTTCACCTTAAATCGGAACGCCAGCTCGGAGATAGAGATATCGGGACGGTTCAAGTTCCGGTGAAGGAGTTGCTTGATAACGATAATGGAAACGGAAAGGTTCAACGGAACGTGAATTACTCCGTTAGGTTGCCTAACGGCAAAGCTAAAGGTGTGTTGAATTTCGGTTACAAGTTCGGGGAGAAGTTCAACGCGCAACCTTCGGTTACGGTGGCTGGCGCCACGAACGTCAACAAGCAGTGGGGGCACGAGAAGCCAGTTATGGCTTATCCTCCTCCTGCAACTGGTTATCCAGGACCGAGTTCGGGATCAATCGAGAAGCCAGCAATGGCGTATCCACCGCCTGCAACTAGTTACCCTCCACCGCCAGGTGCATATCCGCCTCCTCAGGCGGCGGGTTATCCTTATCCTCAACCTGGTGGCGGATACCCATACCATCAGGCACCGGCTCAGGGGTATGGATATCCGGGTCACGGTGGGTATTACGGATACCCTCCGGTTCAGAAACCGCAGAAGCCAAAGAAGAACGGCGGCATGGGAGCGGGTTTAGGATTGGGATTGGCCGGTGGATTGTTGGGTGGAATGTTGATCGGCGACATGGTTGGAGATGCTTACGAAGCTGGGGTTGAAGATGGGCTTGATTTTGATTTTTAATCGATGTTTTTGTGTTTTTTTAGGAAAGTTTTTTTTTGAGTTTTTATGTTTGATATATAGAATAATATGTAATTTATACCTAATTAATGAAATATAAATATAAATATATATTATTAACATATTATCTTTGCATCAAATCCCAACTATTAATTTATCTCTATTTAACAGTTCAAGAAAAACAGAAAAGCAAATGAAACGTTTTCAAATTTATAGTGGTATTAATAGAATTAAAAATGTAATGATTTAGATTTTATTTTATTTTTTAAATTGTTTGATGTAATTATAATATAATATTTAGTATAACTAATCATATGTTTGTATTGTTATAGTTCAATTATTGAACGAAAGGTTTTTGTTTTGAGTTTGAAATTCTTACAATGTACGGAGAGAAAAATATTTATATATATTAGCATAAAATTAATTTTTTATTTGATAATTAGTGAATAATTAATAGTAGATAACGGATTACATTAATTGATATTAATAGTTGATTGTATTAATTAATTTGATTAATAAATTATATTAGCTGATTATATAAATTTTTTTGATAAAATTAATTTATATCTTATAGCAGTTTGATTATTTGAACAAGCAAAATGACATATAGAGACATGATTATATTCAATATTTTTTTAAATTATTTATTAGTTATCAATATTTTCTATTTATTAATAATAATTTAATTATAAAATTTATTTTTTAATATAAAATTATTAAGCATGTGATTTATATATTACTTTATTATTTATATAATTATTTTAATATAATTTTATTAATTATTAAAATTAAATATAAAAAGTAAACTTTAAATTTAGGCTATTCGAAGATTATTTATAATTATTAAAAAAATCCTTATAACTCTTATGTTAAATATCTAATTTTAAAGAATTTCTATTAACAGCTTTTTCAACTTGAAAAATTTTATCGCTATCCGCTATTACAATAATTTATTCACCAAACATCTAAAATATTAAATTTAATTGGCCAGACCTCTAATTTTAACTCAAAATATTATTTAGCAAACATGACCTAAATTTTATATACTTCTATAAATATTTTTATAATTAATATTTTAACAATATAATTGTTAAATTGTATATTCTATTTTTGAACATTTATTTTGTTTCTTTTGATTCAATACCATTCATTAGAAAGGAATGAAAGCACAAAAACGAAAGCTATCTAATATTTTGAAGTTGTACATCAAATCGAACTATAACGATTCGGTTTTGTAAAATTTTGTCCGTAGAAATCCTAAAATTTAAATTTAGATTCTCTTTAAGACTGCAATATACATTATCAATACATCTAAAACAAGCAGAATTGTTTATGATTAAAAATTGATTTTTATTTTACAATTTAAATTATTGAAAAATAGAGTTTATATAATGAGATGGGAATCTTTAACATGTTTATATTAATTATTTCATCATTTAGTGGACGGCATACTTTATCAAATAAATAATATTTTTCTTTATAATTTTCTATATTTGATTTGTTGATTATCAAATTCAAGATTAAATACTATAAAAACTTATTATATAAAGACATTTTTAATTCAACGTCACAACGTCAAAATTTAAATATCTAACCTTAATTAAAGATCAATTGTGTTATAACACTATACATATTAATAGTTGATATTATCTTCTATTACTTTTATAATATTTTAATGGTACAAAATTTGTGTCACGAAAATTAATGTTCTATATTCCTTTTGGGTTCATTTGTTGTTGGAATGTTACATGAAAAGATGTTGCAATGGGAAAACAAACGGTATACAATGAAAGTTCCATTTTAAGTGGTGGACAAAGTTAATAGGTAAAAAGATGAAGATTCCACAAGTTTTGTTCCTCCCTTTCTTTAAATTTTAGTCATCACATATATATTCACATACTCGAATCGAATATGTATCAGACACATAAAATATATAAGTTGAAATGAATTAGGTCAGAGCTAAACTGACGTTGAACCGTAAAAATAACATCATACGTCAACAAGCTATATTACATACCATATGCGGGTATGCTATCTTCATGAAAATGTGTTCAACGCAAGTGTCAAATATGAGTACTTTAAGAAGAAAAAAAAACAAAATTTTAGAACAACGAAATCAACCATCAGTTACTGAAGCACATTATAGAAAGAGATAACACCTATTAACAGCGTAAAATTTTTTAATTATAAATTTTTTGAACAATAATATCTAGTTTTTATTAAAAATCATAAAAAATATTCTAAATATAATCATCAAAAAGAGAAAAATAATGACTACTTCACTAAAAATCTCATACAAAAATGCAAAGAAAGTAAACTCTTCTATGGAGATTATTATATATCAAAACCTATAAACCTTCATTAATCTCCTTGTCTCTAGCTAAAGGAGACGCTTTACGGGGTAAAAAAAAGAGTGATGAGCGAACCAAACTATCAAGTAGATTATTCCGCTATACAGTTATGATTACATCGGCTAACAAACCATCAAACGAGTGGGAATCAATATTTTCTATGACCACCGACAGAATCAAATCAGAAAGCTAGTGCCGTGAGGATCTCTATACGAGCATCAAACGATCACTAAGGTATGCTAAAATCATGCCAAACGACAGATGAAACGAACCGCAAAAGCCAGTAAAAAACGTGCCACAATAGCATAGATTTTTATTAAAATTGAGAAAACAAAACATGAAAGAGTAAGAAAAATAATGAACATCGGTGGTCGAGAATCAGTACTAGTTGCCGCCAACGGTTAAGCAAAAAAGAGATAAGAAATACATCTTTTTAGGATTATTGGATGAGTAAAAATAGATGACGGAGATTAATAGTAAGAAATAAAGATATTTTAAGGAAAAAATAAATGAATTATTCTCAATTTAAAAAATTTAGTCACATCCATTAAACCCAATTAATCCAATAATTTTAAATCAATGTTATACTGCGTGCGCACGTAGATAACTTGTGTGTGTAGATAGATAGATAGAACCTAAATGAAACAACCTCAACATTATTCAACAAAACATACTACAATTTAACAGTCATTGCAAACAATTTTCCCTCATGTTTCAGAAACAGACCAGTATTTAGAAGGTACCGACTATTGCAGCCGGACTTCAGGTTTCTTCTTCTGCCAAATCCGGTAAAGACCGCTATCAGCATCGTCTTGTATGTCGAACAAAGCGATCAGCAGCTGATTTAGACAGAACTAAATGTCTATAAAGAACAAATGACTGTAGCGAATGGCTTTTTCCAGATATATCGCTAAAATAAAAACGATGATTTTTGAAATGTTTTTTGAAAGGTGTTGGGATATAAAATATTTATTCCGTGGGGTTTATAAAAACCTTAAAAAAATGGAGTCGCCACCGGCCACTTAGGTAGGCCGGACACCATAAAACCAGAGATTCAAAAAGACAGGGTTCGGGAGTCGGTTACGGATGGGGAAAGATTAGCACCCCCACACCGCCCAAAATTGGTACTTTAATAATTACCGCTTTATTAATATTGGATTTTCCGGATTAGAGTGACGATTATTTTAAATTTCGGTCATAATTGCGAATATATTTTAAGGGTCCCGTTATCCGAGGATAAACGCCCAACCACTATCACTACGCTTGATATCGCCCCGTTTACGCTCGGATAAAAGGACTCGCATTAATAACAAGTTATATCTCGATATGCAATCTTAGTGGCAAAAACGTAAAACATGGCAAAATATTTAAACATAATAAATATTGACATACCAGAATACTAATTTAACATGAATAATATTTTAGACTAAAACATGTATATACATATTATTCTAAATAATAGATAAAAACAACTATCATGTGTCAAAATAGCAAGGCAGAATAAGTATATGCAGATTTAATAAATATTTCAAAAAGACATGCATACTGATAATAAAACATATTTCAACATATATGAACAATATATTATACATGAAAGAAGGCACATTAACACATAACCTAAAAACCAAGGAAACATGCAATACATAAAATATACAAAACATGCTTTTTTACGAACCAACTAGAACATAACATGTTTCAATACGAATAATCAGATAAAAACATGAATGTCATACTTAACACACATATATACATATAAACATAAAATACGAGTCATATACGAGAGACATAAAATAGAATGATATCAATATATACGACTACAATACGAACAATAATATTTACAAAGAAAACAGGACTGAAATGAAAGAAAAACAAAAATCAGTGGTTGAAATTAAAGAACGATAATATGTAATTTAGGGATGAAATTGCAAAACAAACAAAGCCTAAAAGGACCAGCATCGTAATTAGACCAAGGGGCAGACCCAAAGTGAAAAATCCAAAAACGCGGGATGGTTAAGGACGTAATTTTACCATTCAGAAACTGATTCAGTGTAACTTAGGGACGAAATTGTAATCCTTTGAAAAATCAGGGGGGACTGGGGCTGTGATTATACCATGCGACAAGACAAAAATGAAAATATTGAAAACGCGGTGGGATTAAGTGTGAAATTTACCCATTTCAAAAATAATAATAACTATAAAAGGCCCATTTTTAGACCGAAACCGTTTTCCCCTTCTTTGTTTCATTTTTCGGTTTTTCAGAAACTTCTGTTCTTCGTTTTCTCTCAAATGTTCTTGAGAAACCCAAAATAAACCAAAACGTCCCCCTTGTCGTCCTCAATACGGATCCGTGGTTGGATTCAGAGGATACCTTTTTTTTTACCTTAGATCTAAGAAATACGAACCCAAAAAAAAATATTTTTTAGACCAAAACACAACTTCAAAGGGTCTTCTCTTCCCTTTAGTTCACCAGATCTGGCTTGAGAAGCCGAAAGGCTTGTCACCGAGAGAAGGAAGACCCACAGACAACGCCGGTAAGACTACTTCTTTTTCGTTTCTGTTTTTTTTATTTCTATTTCGTATATGCATGTAAAGAAATAAGTAAGAAAAAGAGATAAGTGTTTACCAATGGACCCTTTTTTTTATTATCTCGACTGGTTACAAGTTTTTGGTTTTACAAGCTCTCTGTTCTTTTTTTGTTACTACTCTCTCTGTTTTTTTTTGCTAATCTTTTTTGCTCGCTAGCTAATCCCCGTTACAAAAGCCCCGTTTCATATATATCACTGTCTCTGCTTTTGTTGCAACTTGTATCTTCTTTTCCAGATTTGACATTTTGCTTGTTGTCTTTGGCATAATCTGAACGCGGGGACTGAATATCGGTGCGGTGGCGGTGTGGTCATTCTGCCAGAGGCCAGACGCATTTTTGGCCGTTAGATCAGATCTGATCTAACGGTCGAGATGACTTGAAGAACGATCGGCCTGGATGAAGCCTCGATCTGATGAGACGGCTTGAGATTTCGCCACGTGGAGCTCCGCAGTCGAGGAGTCAGAACGCGTGGATCTTACGCGCGCGTGGGATATTAAAGCGTTCGCGCTTGGACCACACGCGCGCGTGGCACTCGAACGGTCCATACGTGTGGAGCATGCGCTTGGCAGATATTTTTTAACTTCCATTGCATCATGGCCGTTGGATCAGATCTTGATCCAACGGCCCACAGTTACCTGCACATTGTAATTAGATAAGGTTCAGATTTGGGCCAAACGGGCCTTGTAATTGGATTTGTAATTGGACTGTAAATTTTTTATTTGGGTTTAATATATTTAATTTTTTCATTTTGTCAGCCCAATAATAATAATAGTATAATTATAACAGCAATACATATACATACGAAAATATATACTTATATTATACGATCATTAATTAATATAATATTCTAGTATAATCATACATATAATTATAACATCTATATACGCTTATACCCTAGATACATATGTGACATACATACACCCCTAATACGTATACATAGCTTATACATGCACGCATCACCTTATATTAGTAACATTCATATAATAAATATACATGCAATATTAATATATTTACAAGTGAAAATGAGTGATTACAGTTGCCCCTCTTTGCTTGTTCTCATGAAATGGGAAACAAAGCAAAGATTCATAAGCACTCATTTTTATCAGACTTCCCTGTTTGTAGCCTTGGAAAAATGAATTCTTTTGGACATCTCCGCTCTTCCTTGGCTGAATCTTCAGGCTCGTAAGTTCTTCCTATATAGAGCTTCGTCACCTTTCGATCTTGGAGCTACAGGCTCTTTTCGACATAGAACCCTTCGCTCTCATTTTTATCAGACTTCCTTGTTTGTAGCTTTGGAAAAACGAATTCTTTTGGACATCTCCGCTCTTCCTTGGCTGAATCTTCAGGCTCGTAAGTTCTTCCTATATAGAGCTTCGTCACCTTCCGATCTTGGAGCTAAGGTGCTCTTTTCGACATAGAACCCTTCGCTCTCATTTTTATCGACTTCCTTGTTTGTAGCTTTGGAAAAACGAATTCTTTTGGACATCTCCGCTCTTCCTTGGCTGAATCTTCAGGCTCGTAAGTTCTTCCTATATAGAGCTTCGTCACTTTCCGATCTTGGAGCTACAGTGCTCTTTCGACATAGAACCCTTCGCGCTCTCATTTTTATCAGACTTCCTTGTTTGTAGCTTTTGAAAAACGAATTCTTTTGGACATCTCCGCTCTTCCTTGGCTGAATCTTCAGCTCGTAAGTTCTTCCTATATAGAGCTTCGTCACCTTCCGATCTTGGAGCTACAGTGCTCTTTCGACATAGAACCCTTCACTCTAAGACAATGAAGTTGAGCCTTTCCTATATAAGACTCTTCGCTGAATCGACACAAAAGGTTTCCTATATAACCCACGTGTCATAGGTGAATTGCTTTTTGACCGGGAGTTCTTCCTATATAGAATTATGAGTCAGTCTTCACCTTGGAGCCATAAAGCTTGGTCCCTCATATATAGAACTTTTTTTGGTTTCTGGAATCTCGCCATCGATGGAGCTACGGGAGTTCTTCCTATATAGAACCTTTTACTCTAAGACAATAAAGCTCTGAGCCCTTCCTATATAGAACTCTTTGCTTTCGACACAGCAGGATTTCCTATATAATCTTGCGTGTCATAGGTGATTTGCTTTGACTGGGAGTCCTTCCTATATAGAACTCTTCGCTTTTCACACACAACAGATTTCCTATATAATCTTGCGTGTCATGGGTGAATTGCTTTGACTGGGAGTCCTTCCTATATAGAACTGCAAGTCTTCACCTGGAGCCATCGATCCCTCCTATATAGAACTTTTTGGCGTCTCGAATCTCGAGAGCTACTGTGTTCTTCCTATATAGAACCTTTTACTCTAAGACAATAAAGCTCGGAGCCCTTCCTATATAGAACTCTTCGCTTTCAACACAGCAGGATTTCCTATATAATCTTGCGTGTCACGAGTGAATTGCTTTGACTGGGAGTCCTTCCTATATAGAACTGCGAGTCTTCACCCTGGAGCTGTTAGTCCTTCCTATATAGAACTTTCAGCTTCTGAAACCTCCGAAAGAAGGATTCTTCCTATATAGAACCTCTCTCTAGAGCTTGAAAACATGTGCCTTTATGTAAAGACATTGTCTTCTCATTTGGGATTCACACCGTGATGACCCTCGATGTCTCTTTGGATCTGCAGATACCTGTCTGAGATGAAAACAAAATGCTATGACAAATGAATGAATTGACATGCTCCTAATCCTAGCTATGTATGACTATTCATGATGCATGAGATTCAATATCTTGGTGGGCTTGTTTTGGTCCTCATTTGATCTTGACGTCCGTTTTATCCTTTCTTACGGGCATCGATACCCCGCTTCACTACCAAGTTCAACCATCTCGACCTTTCTCTTTTTTCAATTCCGATTTGGAATTCTAAAGTGCCCTTTCGGGTTTTCAATTTAGAGATTTTTTTTGAGAGGGGTGCCCTTCTGGCTTTCACCCAGGAGATTTCTTTTGTTATCTCGTATGCCTTTCTTGAATAGATATGACATGTGCCATTGGTTATCCTACCAGGTTGTTTGAAGCTTCCCGCCTTCCCTATCGACAGCCATTAGGGAACTAGAGGACGGAGTTAACATTGTTTTCTTTGATCACCTGCATTTTCAAGGTTAAATCATAGTAATGCTTCGAAATCTCTTGTTTCATTATAAGCCTATGTTATCTTATTTGACTGAAATTGACAAGAAGGCCAGGAATGGATGCTCAAAAACACGGTTTTATTATGATTAAGGGCTTGGAGATATCTTAAAAAGAAAGGTATGACACGTATAAGTTAAATACAAGATCTCTCATTATCTTTGATATGAATGATACATGATAGAATTTTTTGCCTGAGCTTCCTCTTCATGATGCTCATGGGGATACCCTTCTCCTCAGATATTCAACTTTTCAATTTACCCGAGCCGCCCTTTACGGGTTTTCAACTCGAGTCCTTCCTTTGCTTCAAGACGCCCGGTTTCAGGTTTTCGTCCTGAGCTCTCCAATTTTTTTTAGAGATAGTATTTCTTGACGACATCAGAATTTACGGGATTTTTAAGCTCGTCCCCGTCCATTTCGTTAGGATCGGGCTCCTCCCGAGAAGCCTTTTTTTTACGACGCACGGTCCTTCCCAGTTGGGCATCCATTTTCCCCGAAAATCTTTTTGGATAGGGAGGATTTTCTTGAGTACCAGATCCCCTTCTTTGAATTCTCTTGGGCGCACCTTTTTGTTGTATGCCTGTACCATCCGCTTTTGGTACATCTGACCATGACAAATGGCCTTTAGTCTTTTTTCGTCAATGAGATTTAGCTGGTCGAGTCCGCCTCGCACCCATTCAGCTTCTTCAGTTTTACTTCGTTTAAGACTCGGAGAGACGGAATTTCTACCTCAATTGGGAGTATCGCTTGGTACCATACACCAAGGAGTAGGGTGTTGCCCCTGTTGATGTACGAATGGACGCCCTATAGGCGAAAAGGGCAAAAGGCAACTTCTCATGCCAATCCTTGTAGGTATCCGTAGTCTTTGCTATGATCTTCTTTATATTTTTGTTTGCCGCTTCCATCGCTCCATTCATTTTAGGACGATAGACTGTGGAATTATGGTGTGTTATTTTGAATTGAGTGCACACGCCCTTTATCATTTTGTTGTTCATTTGGAAGCATTGTCGGTGATGATCCTCTCTCGCAACCCAGATCGACAAATAATTTCTTTATTTAAGAACTTACAAAATGTAGTCCCGTGATAATGGCGTAAGATGCTGCCTCTACCCATTTAGTGAAGTAGTCTATGGCGACCAAAATGAAACGATGCCCATTGGAAGCTTTCGGATGGATTCGCCCGATAACGCCCATGCCCCACGCCGCGAAAGGCCACGGATAATTCATGGTGTGTAGAGGCGATGGGGGTGCATGAATTTTGTCAACAGAATTTGGCATTTGTGGCATTTCTGGCGTAATCGATGCAATCTCCCTCCATGGTCAACCAGAAATAACCGTATCTCATAATTTTTCGGGCTATTGACAGCCCGTTGGCGTGCGTTCCACAGATCCCATCATGTACTTCGGCTAAGATTTCCTTCACCTCCCGGGCATCCATACATCTCAGCAATGTTTGATCATGACTTTTCCTATATAGGATTTCCCCATCTAGGATATATTTTGTTGCCATTTTTCTGAGCGCTTTTCTGTCATTGTCGTTTGCCCCTTCTGGATACTTTCGAAGTTGACATATTGCATGATATCATAGTACCATGGATTCCCGTCAATCTCTTCATGTACATTACAACAATGAGCAGGCTTTTCAAATGTCTGCATCTCAATGGGTTTCATTTCTGCCCAGGTGTTTGTTTTAAACATGGACGCCAAGGTTGCCAATGCATCTGCCATCTGATTTTCTTCTCGGGGTAGGTAATTGAAGCTAACCTTTTCGAACTCTTTGACGAGCTCTTGGATCCATTCGTGATATTTGACCAACTTCGGGTCTCTAGTTTCCCACTCCCCGCGCAATTGGTAAATGACTAGGGACGAATCTCCGAACACTCGAAGTTCCTTAACCTTTCTTTCGATGGCTGAGTTCAGTCCCATGATGCAAGCTTCGTATTCAGCTATATTGTTTGTGCAGAAGAATTCCAATCTGCTGGTGAAAGGATAATAGACGTCCTCAGGTGAAATTAGCACTGCCCCTATCCCATGTCCGAGGGCGTTGGAGGCTCCATCGAAGTAAAGTTTCCATGACTTATCATCTGAAATCTCTTCTTCGGTTGTAATGCACATCAAGTCTTCGTCTGGGAAACTAAAGTTCAATGCCTCATAGTCATCCGAAGCACGACTAGCCAGGAAATCTGCTACGGCACTCCCCTTTACAGCTTTCTGATTAACATATACGATGTCGAATTCGGATAAGAGCATCTGCCATCGGGCCATTCTTCCCGTTAGCGCTGGCGCTTCCATTAAGAACTTTAATGGGTCTAGCTTGGATATCAACCAGGTAGTATGGTATAACATGTACCGCTCGAGCCGCTTGGTAGCCCAAACTAGAGCACAACACACTTCTCAGATGGCGGGTACCGTGTTTCGCAATCATTGAATTTCCCGCTTAGGTAATAGATGGCTCGCTCTTTTTTCTTGACTCATCGTGTTGCCCCAAAGACACATCCCATTGAATTCTCAAGACTGTTAAGTAGAGAATTAGTGGTCGACCAGACACTGGTGCGACTAAAATTGGAGCATTTGTCAGGTACTTTTTGATCTTTTCTAGGGCTTTTTGACATTCTTCATCCCACACGCTAGGATTATTCTTTCTAAGAAGTCCAAGACCGGTCGCATTGATTGGTTAATTGGGAAATGAAACGAGAGATATAATTCAGCCTCCCCAGAAATCGCGAACTTCCTTTTTGCGTGCGGGGGTGGTGAAAGGTCCTGGATGGCTTTCACTTTATCGGGATTAATTTCAATCCCTCTTCTGCTTACTACGAACCCTAGGAGTTTTCTAGAAGTAACGGCGAAGGTACACTTGGCAGGATTGAGCCTCAGTTGGTACTTCCGTAGTCTTGGGAATAGTTTTCTCAAGTTCTGTAGGTGCTCTTCCTCTGTTCGAGACTTGGCAATCATATCGTCCACGTATGCTTCTATTTCTTTGTGCATCATGTCATGGAAAAGAGTCACCATTGCTCTTTGGTATGTTGCCCCTGCGTTTTTTAGCCCAAACGGCATCACTTGATAACAAAAAGTGCCCCACATGGTTATGAATGTGGTTTTCTCCATGTCGTTAGGATCCATTTTTATCTGGTTGTACCCTGAGAAGCCGTCCATGAAGGAAAACCATGAATGTCCTGCGGTGTTGTCAACCAGCGTGTCAATATGTGGCAAAGGGAAGTTGTCTTTTGGGCTAGTTCGATTCAGATCCCTATAATCTACACACATACGAACTTTCCCGTCTTTCTTTGGTACTCGGGTACAATGTTTGCAACCCACTGGGTATTTGGCTACCTCCAAGAATCCAAAGATCGAATTGCTTTTTCACTTCTTCTCGGATTTTTAACAACATCTCTCGCCTCATTCTCCGAAGTTTTTCTTTGTCTTGGTTTGCACTCCGATTTTGTTGGCAATTTGTGCACCACTATGTCGGTGTTCAATCCCGGCATATCTTGATAAGTCCAGCGAAGACATCCTTGAATTTCCAAGCGGGGCTATCGGTTCATGCTTGGTTTTTGAGGAAATAGTCGTTCCTATTTTTATTTTTTTCTCGCTTCTTCAGTCCCCAAGTTGACAATTTCCGTTTCTTCTTGGTGGGGCATAATCTGCCTTTCTTCGTCGTCCACCATTCTCTTTAACTCTTCCGGGATCTCAATTTCTATTTCATCATATCCTTCCCCAATTTCCTCGAGACCTCGGGCATCAAAATTTTACTCCGTGATTGGATCCGTATCATTCATATCGTCAATCATGAGCGACCTGCATTAAATGAGAATGAATTGTATTGGGAAAGAGACGGCTTTACATGAAGGGGAATGAATATGAAGAAATGCATGAATGGAATAAATGAGACTTTGGTCATTTTTAAGAAAGTGGGGATATTTTCATTTCAATCAAAAAGTTAACATATGTGCCCCATACAAGAGATCCCCATTGTCTATGGGCAAAAACAAAAGGTTGATTCGGAGCATTACTCTGATCTATTCCTAAAAACTACAGGTAGATCAATGCAGCTCCAGTTATCGAGTGTCTCCCCGGGATGGCAAGGGCGGATGTTGGTCAACATTTTGCTACCACGGTCCTCTTCAGCTATCATGTTGATGTACATCCCTTCAAATGATGATTTCAATATTTCCTCCTGGTTAAGTTCATCATTTTTCTTCATTGCCTCTCCAATATCTTGACTGGCTGGTAGAACCCTCAGGAGATGAAAGTGGCTTTCAAATTAGGAAAGGATATCGACCTCCACGGAATGTCCTCTCCCTTAAATTTGGCTTTTCTTTGCTCCTCCTTCCTCTTATATTCCTCTTTCTTCTGTTGGACACTTGGTTGATAACCCAGCCCGAAACGATCCTTCTTGGTTATGATATTCTTGGGTCTCATGTTTCCTTGTAATTTCTTTCCCCCCCTTTTCCTTTTTTTGGCTCCTCGCCCGAGAGTTTCGCGACGGTCATCTTGGTACAATTAGATAACCTAGGGTAGGGGATCCGCTTCCCTCTCAAAACGAATGTGGCATTTACTAGTTCTAATGCTCGGAACGAGCATTCTGCAACATCTTCATCATTTTGAATATAGGGGGTGTCTGATGTTACGGAAGCAACAAATTCATGCTCTGCCTCTACGGTGACCAATTTGCCTTCAACTACAAATTTTAATTTCTGATGCAATGATGATGGGACAACTCCTGCGGAGTGGATCCAAGGTCTTCCCAATAAGCAGCTGTAAGATGGTTTTATGTCCATCACCACGAAATCGATCACATATTCAGTTGGTCCGATCAATAGGGGCACCTCAATTTTCCCCATTGTTCCTTTTTGCGTACCATCAAAAGCTCTTACCGAGTTGTAGCAAGGCTTTAGGTACGAACCATCTATTGGCAATTTTTGCAGGGTTACCATAGGCAAGACATTCAGTGCTGACCCGTTGTCGATCAGTACGCCTGGTAAAACATACCCTTTGCAATGGGTAGTGATGTTAAGGGCTTTAGTAGACCCCATTCCTCCCTCCGGGATCTCATCATCATTGAATGTGATATGATTATAGGCAGTAATGTGCCCTACTATCATGTCCAGGTTTGTTACAGAAATGTCCTGGGGCACAAAAGTTTGATTCAGCACTTTCAATAGCGTCTCCCGATGCTTCTCTGAACTCAAGAGCAATTCCAGCACTGTGATCCTGGCCGGTTGTTTCCGTAGTTGTTCCACTACGCTGTACTCGCTATGTCTCAAGAACTTTAGAAATTCTTTGGCCTGGGCCTCAGTTACCGGTTTATTTATCTTTTGGGGAGGTTCTTCTCCAAATATCTGCGTAGGGCTAACTGCTGTATTCCTCCCCCTATCTTTTTCAGCTGCTCTCAAAGCCTCGGAGGAATAACATCGGCCGCTCCTTGTGAAATAACCTGCTTCACCAATATTCACATTGTTCTAGCTTTGTTGATCTTCCAGCGTAGACTCTTTTACCTGTTCGCATTCTGATTTTTCTGGCATGGTCACATTCGCGGCATAATTCCAGGGAATTTGTCGCATGTCCTTGAATGGGAATGGAGATGGTGCTGAAATGACGATCTTGGGATTTATCTTGCTGGTTTCTCCTTGGGAGACAACTGCATTCCCTATCCTGGGAGAGATGATAAAAGGTCTATCCTTCCCGTATCTAGTTTTGGGGCTATCTGTCATGTGTACGTCTGACCCCTTCCCCATGGGTTCCTCAAAGAATTCAATTTGTTTTTCATTCATCAACTTCTGCACCAATTTCTTGAACTCTTCACATTCTTGGATATCGTGACCTTCAGTCTGATGGAATTCACAATATTTTCCGCATTCCTTCTGCCTTATTATCTTGTCTTTGTTGATCACACGAGCCATGCATAATTGTTGAAATACCCACCGTAAAGGAGACTTGACTTCTGACACGTCATCCTTTATCCTCCTGGTAAAGCATTCTTCTATGACGTTTACCCCTATGTTCCCATGATTAGGTAGCGGGTTGTTGGCTACACTCGGTTCTTCAAACTTCAATATCCCAGAATCGATTAAGTTCTGTACAAGCTTTTTGAAGGCAAGGCAGTTCTCAGTGGGATGTCCAGGGGTACCGCCGTGATAGTCGCAATGTGCGCTTGGATTATACCAAGGCGGGAAGGGTGGATTGACAGGATTAACGATGTATGGTCGGACCAAGTCTGCTTCATACAATTGGGAATAAAGCTCTGAGTATGAAACAGGTAGGGGAGTGAAAGTTCTCCTCTCTTTATCCTTTCTGGTGACTCTCTCATCTCTTTGATTCGAATTTTGTATTTTTCCCACAGGTGCTTGTGGCTGTGAGACCGTGAAGTTCTTCGGGGCGGTATAGGTGCTGGTGGTGTTTACTTCATTTCTCTTGTTATACTTTTGAGACCCTTCCCCACCATCAATTCTGCCGCTCTTAATTGCCAGTTCGAGAGACTCCCCAGTCCTGATTAAGTCGGTGAAACACTGTGTTGTGTTATTGATGAGGCGGTCGAAGAGTGCCCTTTTCAGAGTGTTGACAAATAATGGCGTGATTTCATGCTCCGGGATAGGTGGCTGGATTTGGGCGGCCACTTCTCTCCACCTTTGGGCATATTGTCGCAAGCTTTCATTGGACTTCTGCCCCATATTTTCTAACATGATTCTGCTAGGGATCATGTCTGTTACATGTTTGTATTGCTCGGAAAATGCTTTAGACAAATCTTTCCATGTCTTGACATTTGCTTTGCTTAACTGAGTATACCAACGTAACGCCGCTCCCGATTAGACTATCCCGAAACAAAGTGGATCAGTAGCTTTTCATCTTTATGGTAAGCCGCCATTTTTCTACAATACATCATTATGTGTGCAGAAGGACATGTGGTTCCGTCATATTTATCGAACTCTGGTGTTTTGAATTTTGGCGGCAAGACAAGATCAGACACCAAACTTAGATCACTAGCGTCGTTTCCTGATTCTTCTTTTGATTGTAACGCTTTAAATTTTTCTTCCATGAGGCGAAATCTTTCTTCCCACTTTCTTTCTACCTCATTCCGGATCCTTTCGACCATGTTTAGGTCCGGCACTTCTTCTTCATAAAGTGCTTCAGTATCAAGGGGTTGAGTCTCAGGTGCCCCTACTTGAAAGCTGGAAGACATTCATGTAGGGTCAATATACACCTTCCTAGCCTGGTTTGGTGCAGTTGGTTGAACCTTGTAGTGAGCTGGGGTACCTTCTGGCTCTGGGATATTTTCTCCTTCTACTCGTTTTCCAAGACTTTTTGCCAGCAGTGCCGTTATGTCAGATAGTATTGATGTTTGTGACTGTGCAATCTGATCACTAAGGTTTCTCTGGGCCTCTTCAAGCCTTGTCTCAAGTTCCCTTTGCCCTCTTTCTAGACTGATTATTCTTTCTTCCATGAGCTTTCTTTGTAGCCGGGTAAAGTATAGGTGATGAATGATTGCGGGTTAGCTACATACAATGCCACAATATTCATATTGTTAATATGGTTGTAAAAAAAATAAATGCATGTACAATGATGCAAATGTTATGATGCAAATGCAAGAATGCATGCAGACAAGGTACTGGTTCCGCTGGTAATCACCCTTTTGAATTACTTTTACGGGAATTAAAGGGTCTTGATTACAACAAAATTCGTGTTACAAAGTAAAGATCCCTAGTACAAAAGATCTAATTATAACACAGAGTCCTATAGATAGATTCTAGCTCTATCTCCTAACTTTCCAATTGCCTTGAGCAGCTTGAGGAACCTAGGAGCTTCTTCCATTCCCGGGGCTATAAATGGTCAGAGTGTCTCAGCCTCGACAGCTAAATCATTTACGTGTCTGGCGACTCGCTGTATTCCACCATTAGATTTGCGTAGTCGTCTGGTCTCTGCATCTGTACCATCGAGCAGCGTCGTCGCGTAATCTCTTCTCGCCAATATGTGTCCCCTCCGCTGCAGCTTCCTCGAACACATTAATTCTTTCCTTGTAATCCCTCCACATGTTGCTTGAGGACCCGATTCGTGCTTGTAACACATCCACTCCACGTGTTCTCTTTCTTGCAGCTCGCGAAATTATTCTGGGCAAGACATTGAAGTGAGTGTTCGACTTCCGCCATCTTTCCTTTTAATTCATCATTTTGACTTTGGCTTTTTTGCCCCATTTTTTGAACAGTGTCATAAATACAGTTTCTGCATCTCTAACAGTCTATTTCGACTACTCATGGATTTTCTTTTCCATACGGCGACACTTTCTCTCTCATGATGAACAGCATGTTTTCCTTTGCTGATTTCTTGTCTGAATCTTTCTCTCTCTTGATCAATGGCCTTCTTGGCGGACCGTTTTTCTTCCTCCATAGCCAAACGGTAGCTTTCAATCTCTTTCTCGATCGCTCTTTTGTTAATTTCTCGTTCTTCTTCCACCAAACGGATGCCGTTCATTCTTTCTCTTTCCACAGCTATGAACTGACTCCGGCCGGCCTTTTGTATTTTTGCCTGTAATAGGAGGGCATCTTTTTGATAAAGAGTATTTTTGTCACTCAAATCTGCATTTAATTTCTTCAGTTGCCTGATGATCCCATCCCGCTCGTCAACTTCTAAGCTTGCTTTATAGAGCTCGCTCGTATGTTGGGTCTGTTGGATGTCCATTTTCTTTTTAACTTCCTCGAGTTCACTCCTTAAGATATCGGCTTCGGACGGTACCACCCTTGTAAGCTCTTCGAGTGACACTGTTGGTCCTTGATCAGATTCATGAATCGCATTATTAACCCTCAAACGTCTCCAAAGATCGTAATCTGGGGTAGTCATGTGCTTGGTATCTCCTTCCACCCTGATCCGATAACAATGATCCCAGGCCCTCATGATGGTCTGAATTTTTCCTTTGAGCTCTCCTTTGAAAAGAAATTCAGTTTGACTTAATCCGGCGGTATTTGGGAATGAATTGTCGTGATCTGAATTGTCGAGACACTAAAAGTAGAGCACAAGCGATCCCTCCATGTAATCCTAACATCATCAGCCAGTTGAAGTCGCCACAACTGTATAGAAAATAATTAACTTTACCGAGCCATGAGACCCTCCATGCTATGTCTTCATCTTGAATGTTCCTGAAGAAACTGGTCCACATTTTTGTTTTCAAATCTTCTCGTCATTCCTTTGCTAAGTATTCTCGTAAAGGCGAAAAACCTTGGAAGAATATCCCCGGCAGGACCCGCGTCGGCGTCTTCCACATGTGACTCTGGATCCATACTTGTAATAGCTGTGCGCAGCCTCGAAAACGTCATTCTTCATGTTTCCGGCTAGCGTTTAAGGAAATGAAAGTCTCGACCAAGATTGCTGGTACCGGGTTTGCTTTCCGTTTCACCCGCTCAAACAAATCCGAATGGCTATGTCAATGTTCCCAGTACTGGGAAAGATCACCAAGCCATATATTCCTAAAGCGAATAAGTCCATTTTCTTTGCCTCGTGCCTGGATGTGTCAATATGATATCCCGAATACTTTCCCATGCAAAGATCTGTATTATCTCCTCGGATTTGAAGGAGGCCACTAACCCAATCGTCACTCATTCCCGCAAAGGTTTTGAGTTTAGCAGTTGTAATCTCGTTTCTTGAGGCTTCGATAGATCCAATCTTCCCGAATATTTTTCTGGTTAAGTAAGCAAGCAGTGTACTCTTCTACCGTAGGCATCATGTCCTGCCCATTGAAGGTGAAACAGCAAAAAGCCGGATTCGAATCGGACTATAGCTCGGAGTAGGGGCTGGTTAATCCGAACATATAATAGCTGCGCGATGTCGCCATAACTATCGCTAAATAAGTCTTGTAGCCTTCGGTCCCATCTTTCCCAAATGCTTTGAAGATCCCACAAGTCGTTCATTGGAGACTCACATAGGTGTATCCAGCTATTACGCGTCATAGTTAAGCGAGATCGTCCCCTTGGATTTTCTGGTTGACCTCGACCAATGTCCGATCGACAAATTAAGCTCTTCTTTCCTAAGACACCTTTTTTCCATAGTGAAAGACTTTTCGATCAGGCAAACCACTTGATCCAAGACCTTTATGCGATGCAAATGCAATGATGTATGAGAAAAAGAACAAAAGCGAAAAGAAAACAAGTCAGATTCGGATAAAATTGATAAATATATAAATAAAATGACAAAATTAAATGTAAATAAACACACAAAACAACCCTATTTATCCCGTCTAAAACCTAAGGTTATCCGCATGGCTCTAACAGGTAGGTTTCTATGTTCTCTACATGCAGTGTTGGTGCTAGGAGGTACCGAATTGTCCTTGCTGTCCCCTACTAAGGGTAGCAAGGCCCCGATCATCACCCATTATAGGCTCCTTTCAACCGGGTTTCAATTGGGGGGACCCATTCGCTTATGCCCGCATTTAAGGAACGATATCCCATTTAAAGCATAAGGTACTCGAGCCCCCAAGGTACTTGCTAGGCCCATACGGGAGAACGATATCTCCACGAAAGCATTAGCGTTTTCCCCCCACTTAAAAAGACGGGTTTATATGCCATATTTTAAATGCGTTAAAATAAACGCGCAATTATGACCGAATGTTAATTTAATAGTCACTTTAATCCGGAACTTCCAACATTAGTAAAGCGGTAATTATTTTAAAAGCTTGACTCTCATTTGTTTTTTTTCTTCAAAAAAACAAAAAATATCCCCAGCGGAGTCGCCATCTGTAGCGAATGGCTTTTTCCAGATATATCGCTAAAAATAAAAACGATGATTTTTGAAATGTTTTTTGAAAGGTGTTGGGATATAAAATATTTATTCCGTGGGGTTTATAAAAACCTTTAAAAAAATGGAGTCGCCACCGGCCACTTAGGTAGGCCGGACACCATAAAACCAGAGATTCAGAAAGACAGGGTTCGGGAGTCGGTTACGGATGGGGAAGGATTAGCACCCCCACACCGCCCAAAATTGGTACTTTAATAATTACCGCTTTATTAATATTGGATTTTCCGGATTAGAGTGACGATTATTTTAAATTTCGGTCATAATTGCGAATATATTTTAAGGGTCCCGTTATCCGAGGATAAACGCCCAACCACTATCACTACGCTTTGATATCGCCCCGTTTACGCTCGGATAAAAGGACTCCATGATAACAAGTTATATCTCGATATGCAATCTTAGTGGCAAAAACGTAAAACATGGCAAAATATTTAAACATAATAAATATTGACATACCAGAATACTAATTTAACATGAATAATATTTTAGACTAAAACATGTATATACATATTATTCTAAATAATAGATAAAAACAACTATCATGTGTCAAAATAGCAAGGCAGAATAAGTATATGCAGATTTAATAAATATTTCAAAAAAGACATGCATACTGATAATAAAACATATTTCAACATATATGAACAATATATTATACATGAAAGAAGGCACATTAACACATAACCTAAAAACCAAGGAAACATGCAATACATAAAATATACAAAACATGCTTTTTTTTAACCAACTAGAACATAACATGTTTCAATACGAATAATCAGATAAAAACATGAATGTCATACTTAACACACATATATACATATAAACATAAAATACGAGTCATATACGAGAGACATAAAATAGAATGATATCAATATATACGACTACAATACGAACAATAATATTTACAAAGAAAACAGGACTGAAATGAAAGAAAAACAAAAATCAGTGGCTGAAATTAAAGAACGATAATATGTAATTTAGGGATGAAATTGCAAAACAAACAAAGCCTAAAAGGACCAGCATCGTAATTAGACCAAGGGGCAGACCCAAAGTGAAAAATCCAAAAACGCGGGATGGTTAAGGACGTAATTTTACCATTCAGAAACTGATTCAGTGTAACTTAGGGACGAAATTGTAATCCTTTGAAAAATCAGGGGGGACTGGGGCTGTGATTATACCATGCGGCAAGACAAAAATGAAAATATTGAAAACGCGGTGGGATTAAGTGTGAAATTTACCCATTTCAAAAATAATAATAACTATAAAAGGCCCATTTTTAGACCGAAACCGTTTTCCCCTTCTTTGTTTCATTTTTCGGTTTTTCAGAAACTTCTGTTCTTCGTTTTCTCTCAAATGTTCTTGAGAAACCCAGATCTGGCTTGAGAAGCCAAAAGGCTTGTCACCGAGAGAAGGAAGACCCACAGACAACGCCGGTAAGACTACTTCTTTTTCGTTTCTGTTTTTTTTTTATTTCTATTTCGTATATGCATGTAAAGAAATAAGTAAGAAAAAGAGATAAGTGTTTACCAATGGACCCTTTTTTTTATTATCTCGACTGGTTACAAGTTTTTGGTTTTACAAGCTCTCTGTTCTTTTTTTGTTACTACTCTCTCTGTTTTTTTTGCTAATCTTTTTTGCTCGCTAGGTAATCCCCGTTACAAAAGCCCCGTTTCATATATATCACTGCCTCTGCTTTTGTTGCAACTTGTATCTTCTTTTCCAGATCTGACATTTTGCTTGTTGTCTTTGGCATAATCTGAACGCGGGGACTGAATATCGGCGCGGTGGCGGTGTGGTCATTCTGCCAGAGGCCAGACGCATTTTCGGCCGTTAGATCAGATCTGATCTAACGGTCGAGATGGCTTGAAGAACGATCGGCCTGGATGAAGCCTCGATCTGATGAGACAGCTTGAGATTTCGCCACGTGGAGCTCCGCAGTCGAGGAGTCAAGAACGCGTGGATCTTACGCGCGCGTGGGATATTAAAGCGTCCGCGCGTGGACCACACGCGCGCGTGGCACTCGAACGGTCCATACGTGTGGAGCATGCGCCTGGCAGATATTTTTTTACTTCCATTGCATCGTGGCCGTTGGATCAGATCTTGATCCAACGGCCCACAGTTACCTGCACATTGTAATTAGATAAGGTTCAGATTTGGGCCAAACGGGCCTTGTAATTGGATTTGTAATTGGACTGTAAATTTTTTATTTGGGTTTAATATATTTAATTTTTTCATTTTGTCAGCCCAATAATAATAATAGTATAATTATAACAGCAATACATATACATACGAAAATATATACTTATATTATACGATCATTAATTAATATAATATTCTAGTATACGTACGTATAACATCTATATACGCTTATACCCTAGATACATATGTGACATACATACACCCCTAATACGTATACATAGCTTATACATGCACGCATCACCTTATATTAGTAACATTCATATAATAAATATACATGCAATATTAATATATTTACAAGTGAAAATGAGTGATTACAATGACATCATATGAATATAGGATCTAAAAGCATCCAAATGAAACAACTTCCTAACAGAAAATATCGGGACCTTGTGTCGATCCACAGGCAACAGGACATAGTGATACATAATATCTTTCAGGGATTTGAACATGAATGTTGTGCATATTTTAAAACTAATGTTTCTCTAAAGGAACTTGAAGGTTAAAGCGGATAATAATCTGACACTTAAATCATATCTAAAGAATATGATCACGGATAATAATTAACTAGAGACTAAAGAACACAGTTAGCAACAGTTCAAACATGATCACCTAAGAGGAACCTCTCACCCTTTACAGTTGGAATAACGCAATAGGTTCTATTATATATTGTTTAAATGAATTTGAGTTAATTATTTATAAATATAATTATATTTAAACAAATTCTCTATTCACATTTCAAGTAAAGTTGAACCTTATCCATTATTGTAGGCTTTATGTACTTTTTGCTCCCTAACGTTTACTTGTATCCTCAACTTTCCCCCTAACGTATGTTTTGGGCTCTTTTACCCCTAAAGTTTACGTCATTACCCATATTGCTCTAAAAAACTAACACCATTTAAAAAATACATCCTGACCAATCAGAACGCGCCACATCACATAATTATTTTTTTTGTTTAATATATTCAAATATTCATTAAATTAATTTTATTTTACCAAAACTACCCTCATCCTCTTCCCCTAGCCCCATCCCTTCATCCTCCTCCCCCAAGCCCCCAAAACTAAATAATTCGGTAGATAATTGAACCTGATCAATTTTATTTTCCATCGTCATCCTCTTCATTGCAGAATTGAAGAATATGACATGTCAATAATCAAGCAAGCATTTGATGGAGGAAATGCTTTCTTTGATACATCAGATCTCTATGGACCAAAAACTAATAAAATTTTGCTTGGAAAGGTAAACATGGTTGGACAAACTCTTTATATTCTTCCTGTTGAATTCCAATGTTTAAACAAATGGCTAATTTGTTGATCACACTGATAAGATTTTTTTGTTTCTATTAGTGTTTTTGTCTTAATAGAATTCATGATCTGTGAAACTAATATCCTTTTTTCCAGGCATTGAAGCAACTGCCAAGAGAGAAGGTGCAGTTAGCCATAAAGTTTGTGTTCATAAAATTAGATTCGACCATTGTCATAAACGATACTCCTGAATACTCCCATTCTGCAATGAAGGCTAGCCTGAAGACCTGGATGTGGACTATTGAAGCAACTGCCAAGAGAGAAGGTACAGTTAGCCATAAAGTTCGTGTTCGTAAAATTAGATTCGATCGGTGTCATAAACGATACTCCTGAATACTCCCATTTTGCAATGAAAGCTAGCCTAATGCACCTGGATGTGGACTATATAGATCTCTACTACCGTCTACAGTAAGAACCAAAATATATTTAATACGAATATAAACCCAATATCTATACATTCCAAATCATTAAGAATAGAAAACTAGATTTGCGGAAAAGTACCTGAATCCATTGATGAAGATTTTTCAGAGAGGGTTTGATCTTCTAAGATTATAAGTTACCTCTTGGCACACAACTCTTTGACGAGGAAGGAGAGATAAATAAGTTAACCTATATCTCGGGCACCACTACCTTTTATATAAATTGAATTAAAAATAATTTATTAATATTTACAACTCTGCCCCTCATTGAGTTATAAATATAACTTATGGTATCTACACTTTTAATTCCATGACAATTTAATAACTATAACATGTGTAACATAATTGCACTTAATTTTGTGTCATACTTTATAATAGCAACATACATTATACATATGTGCCCACAATTGCGGATTTTAATCCAACGTCTACTAGCACAGGGTTTGCACCAATACTACTGGAGTACCAATGGAAATATATAAAAGAAAATTTGCCTTGTTTAGATAATAGCAGTAGGACCAAAGGTTTTGACCCTTTCTTTCAACCATTTTTCAGGAACAACCAACATTGGCTTATTGAAAGTGAAGCTCACAGAAGAAGATTTGAAAGAAGTTTTCGATGCGGTTTCGATAAATGAGGTAGCGTGTGATATAATGCAAGATGGTTTGAGTCAAATCGATCCATTGGAAGTTTGGTAATACACTAGCAAAGGGGAGCAAGGTTTCAACTTGGAATAGCCATCTATGTAGAGTCTGCAGCAAAATAACGAGGTTTTGGGTGATTGGACTCTCCAACAACAGAAACCATTGAAAGAGTAGCAGTTCGTATCGTATCGAGTATCGACGAGTAGTAGTGAGTTTTGGATACAATAATTTTATGGTATGCGATGTGTCTAGCTATGAGTTTGGGGGCTTGGGGGAAGATGATGATGTCATGTCCGTAAATTCACTCAAACTAGGACGTGCGGCCTTGGGCGCCTTATGGACAGTGTAGCGACCAAGTAAGCCTAAACCGATCTAAGCTAGAATGCTTGGATACTTGCGGAAAGCAAAAAGAACAAAGAAAGCAAATTGCTAACAAAGACACTGAGGGAAATGAGTGAATGCTCAATGTATTACTCAAATCAGAAGTGATGAAATGAGGTGGGGGTAAGCCTCTATTTATACTTGAAGCCCCCTACATCCAACGGCTAAGATAAAAGTACATCGACGGTCAAGATGAAAGCTACACAATCATATCCCTTAATCTAAGGAATTTGGGTCAAAGTTTCCAAAGAGAATATGCTAGTTAGCTTGTGCTTCTTTCCATATCCGATGGCTCTTCAACCCCAAGTGATGGGCTAGCTCGGATGGGTGCTTGCAAGCCTAAAATGGCGTGGAGGGCCTCTTCAGCAGCCTGGTGTGAGCTGGGCTCGGACCTTAGGGTGCAGGCTGTGATAATGAGGGGATATGATTTGGGGAAGAGGATAAGGGTAGTTTTAGTAAAATAAAATTAATTTAACGAATATTTTAATATATTAAATAGAAAAATAAGAAAAAAAATAATTAGGCGACGTGATTGGCCAGGAGAGATTTTTTAATGGTGTTAGCTTTTTGGGACAATATAGGTAACGACGTAAACTTTAAGGAGCAAAAGAGCCCAAAGAATATGTTAGGGTAAGTTGGAAAAACAAATAAACATTATGTAATATCCCAATTTTTTCTTAGTGACTAAAATGTCATTTTTGAAAGTTTAGGGGTTAAAGTGAAAACTTTGGAAAAGTTTAGGGACCAAAGTGTAATTTTCAAAAGTTATATAAGTTAACCCCGTAAATGAATAGTTCACCCCCAAGAGTGGTATTTCGGTGTTACCAGATTTTTCATACGAGGCTTATGTTATTCAAATTTGGATCGAATAAAATTATTAAGCGTGCTTAGGCCAAGGAAATATTAGAATGGGTGACCTCCGGGAAGGTCCCATAAAAGTATTTCTGATCGATATTTTGGACTCAGTAAGAGTAGAGAAAATTCGAATGGATTATCGATAAAAAGAATTCTAAGAGAAATTTTATTCTATGAAGATTTTCGATGATTATCGGAATAATAGACTGAGTTAGGAAAATTCAGTCTAAATTTTTGGAAAAGGAAGTTTATATGGGAAATTAGAGTTTATTTTCCAAATATGGAAATATAGAATTTTAGGATTAAATCCAATAGCTCGGGAAAAAGATGAAATCGCAGTATAAGTATTTTATGGATATCGGTATATCGAATTGAATTGAAATTTTAAAGACAGTTCCAAAGATTATGGAAAATTCATAAAATATTATTTTATGAATATTTTTGTTAATGTTGATGAGATTCTAACTAGATTTAGTTAGAATATGATGGAGTGGTTATAAAGCTTAAAGAAAGAAAATTTGGAAATCATATTGAATGAAATTCGAATATTTGGATCGAATAAATATCATAAATTAAAATTTTATGATATTTTGGGAAGGAGGATGGTTAGAATGGAACTAATTTGGTTCAATCTTTATGGAATGACAATTTTTAAGTTTTGTTGCAAATAGAGTCTAGTTACAGGGCAAATTGGTCATTTGCCATGGATGGCATTTTTGAAATATTTTGGAACATTGAGGGCAGTTTTGGAAGAATATTTACACATGGATTAAATCATGGCCATTGATTTTGATGAGATTGAATCTTGGCCATTATAATAAAAGGGCAAATTAGTAATTTCACTAGTTAAATGAATTTAAAATTCATTTAACCTTTACACATGGATCAAATAGAATAAAAAGATGAATAAAATCATCTTCATCAGCCAAGGGGCTGTTGGAATGGCACAAAGAAAAGAGGGGAAAATACCAAAAAAAATTCCTAGCCATTTTCAAGGCTTTTGATCAAGGATTCAAGCAAAGTTGTTTAAGGTAAAGTGATATACTCTTCATTCTCTATATTTTGATAGTAAAATTCATGGAATTATGAATCTTAAGTTAGGGTTTGAAGAGAGAGAAATTAGGGTTTTATGAAATTTTATTAGAATTGATGTAGTAGATGGTGAATTAAGATTAGTTTTGATGAAAACAAGCTTGAAATCAAGTTAATTTCATGTTGGAAGTTGTAAACCTTAATCTTGAAATTTAGGGATTTGTTACGGGTTTGAGAATTGATGATGATATTGAAGGATTTAAGTTGTTTGAAGCTTTATGTTGATGTTATAACTTAATTTTGATGTTTGAAGATTTAAATACCTATTAGGGACCAATTTGAATTTTTATGGAACATTAGGGACTAAATTGTCAAAATTTATTTGATGATTGAAATGAATAGAAAATGAAGTTTCAAGCTTGAATTGACAATTTAGGACCAAATTGAACATTTTTGGAAATTCAAGGACCAATTCAGCAATTTAGTAAAAGTTAGGGATTGGTCTTGAATTTATGGAAAATTGATAGAATTGAAGATTTAAGTATGTTATGAAAGTTGAATGACTGAAATGTCAAGAAAGGAAAACATGAGGGACCAAATTTGAAATGAAAGGTTGATTAGGGACTAAATTGAATAAAGTTTGGAAGTTAAAGGAAAATGTATAAGGATGTTAGAATTAAGTGAAAGGTTTAATTGTACATTAATTTAATGTACAAAAGCAATTTAGTGACTAAAATGTCACTTTTATAAAGTTGAAGGACTAAAAAAGAAATAGTCCAAAATAAATAATTAATTATGAAAATTGTTCAAACATGGGTTTGAACAATTGTTTAATGTCCAAATTGGTCACCAAAGACCTAAGGACTAATTTGGCATTTTGTAAAGTATTGAGAAAAATCTTCAGAAAATTTTTATATTCGAATAGTCATGTTCAAGAATTAATTTACATTATTAGATTTAAATCGAACACAAGAATGGTGATGTAAATGTCGATTGGTTTTATACAGTTTCAAAAGGAAACGAAGGAGAACCAATGATAAAAAGAAAGATAAGAACCTCGAGTAAGCTTAGTGAGGCATACTATTCATGGCCCAGGTGAGTGCATTTACATGTTTTAAAATGTAATTAGGAAGATTTACGAGTAGTCGACCTTAAATTAAAATGATATTGCATTTCTATATGATATCATTATGTTGAATATGGCATTGCATTTCTTTATAATACGTGCTATAATACTTTGCTCGACATGACAAGATTGGTGAAATACCAGGTACGAATGATTGTTTGCATAAATGATGATGCATTATGCATACATGAGATATGGAAAATCATAAGATTTAAATGAAACAAGTTAAAATGGAACAAGATACATCTAAAAATAGTATTGCCTTATATATATATATGTTGAGCTACTACATGTTGTAATAAAGGTAGATTACATGGAATATGAAGTATGAATTATTTTCCTGAGAAATGATGATGATCTATGTTTGCCATGACTATTTATGATGAAACATGAAATATGAAAATGTCTATATATATGATTAATTATGATATTGAGTTGATGAAGAAAGAAATGCCCAAGTATTGAGTATGAGAGTCCATGGTATAGTTGGCATGCCATAGAGTCTTTAGCAGCTGCACCCCTACGTTTATGTTATCAAACAGTTATTGTGACAAAATGATTGTGTTACATGCACCATAGGGATCTACGCCCACTGTGCCCGAGTGCACTGTCGAGGTGCTTCACGTTTATGGGGAGCAAAGAGCGTCCCCGAGTACGTACTCATCTTCAAATTCACGTTTGACACTACGGTGTCATTTCAAGATGACTCGTGTACCACGATCTCATATAGCGTACTTTGGAAAATGATAAAATAATCATGTCACGTAAATGGATCATGTTATGTAAATGAATCATGTTACGTATATGAAACATGTCATGAATATGAATCATGCTATGTATGTGGAATATGTCAAGTATACGAATCATGCCAAGTATATGAATCATGACATGTATATGAATTATGCCAAGTATATGGATCATGCCAAGTACATGAATTATGTCGAGTATGCGAAGTATGTCACATATATAAGAAATATGATATGCATATGAACCATGCCATATATACAAATCATGTTATGTATATGAATTATGTCATACACATGAAATATGCCATGTACACGTATCATGTTATGTATATGAATTAAGTGATGTATATGAATGGAAACACGTATATGAATCATGCTACGTATGAAAAATCATGTCATGCAAATGAAATATGCCACGTATAAGAATCATGTTATATATATGGACCATGTCATGTATATGAATCATGTAATATATATATAATGTCATGTATGTGTATCATGTTGCTTATGTGAATTATACCATGTATGTGAATTATGTTATGTACACGAAACATACCATGTATATGACTTATTCTATGATGATAAAGTATTGAAATCATGAGCAAGTTAGGAACTTATGACATGTACATTAATATCCAGTGACTATGGAAATCTTGATAGTATTATCCTATCTTAGGTAGAGAACTTGATATGATATCATACGATAAATATTACTTTACTCTATGTTTGTTAAATAAGATTATTGCCTCACTAAGTTCGTACTTAGCGTGTGTTATTTCACACGTAGGTTCTCCCAAGTAGAGTAGCAAGAGGAGCTGTTAAATTGAGAAATTCAAGTTACATTGGTAATCACGGTATGTACATCTTAAATTATGGTTGATGTCTAGTGGGCATGTACGTGTATGTATGTGGGTTTTAAAGATGCAAAATGTTTAGTAAACTTAAATTATAATGTGTTTACATACGACTACGAGTGTATGGACTTAGAATATGGTTTTATTACAAATGATTATAATTTATGATATAATTAAATATTGTTTAACCCTAATCGCATAAAAAATTTAAAATCAAGAAAGAGTCTAGGCAGGGTACCTAATTTTCACCCTGAATAATATTTTTATTTCAATAACATACTTATAAATTTTATAAAATAATTCAGGGTCGAAACTAGCTGCTATAGACTGATGTAGTTTTCAATTTAAAACCGATGAAGGGTTAAACAACAAGACAAAGTTTAGTATAAAAAATTCTTCAAGTCAAGTTTTCTTAATAATTCAATAATATCTTTAGTGTATATTCAGTCTACGAGTATACGTTAAGGGTGTTACATGTTAAGGGGCAAAAAGTACATTAAGCCAATAGTATATTATACATAAGCTTAATCCAACTCAACTCGTTCATAAACATTTGTACAGAAAAGTGATTTTTTTCTATACCATTATTAAAGTGTTACTATCCCACAACAAACTTGGGGAAAAAACTTTAATTCGAATTAATAATTATAAACTCAAAGAATTAAAATACTAATGTCCTTTAATATAAATTCTTAATATTTTAATTTTTTTCAAACCTCTCATTTATAGTTTAAGAACTAATTGGATTCGTCTCAAACCCTAGAAAATCAAATACCAAGAGTTCCGCACAACACAAGTATGCCAAAAGATAAAATGGCGGCAAAGGGACCATGGGCTGTTTCCAAAATAAACATAATTCCAAGATCAAGCTCACATTTCTTGCATTAATACGGAGAAATTATATTATAGATTCGACTCGCCACGTTATTTATAGTCTCAACCAATAAAAATTATTTATTTCATTAATTTTTTCATATCATATATTTATCAAGTAAATCTTCACTCGAAAAAAAATATTTTTTTAATTTAATTTATAGTAGATATAAATTTAATTTATAATAAATATAATTAAATATTTACTTGATAAAAATATGATATAAAAATAATTATTAAAATAAATAATTTTATTGGTTGAGACAATAAATAACATGACAAACCTGATTTACGATATAATTTCTAATTAATGTGATAGAAATAATAGTAAGTTTTAGCATGTGGGCAAGCAACAAACAAAGCAACTATTTACTACAGCACTTGGGCTTAGTGTACTGTCCATTTATTAGTGGCCATGAAAGTGCTTGTAAGGAGTCGCTTTTATCTATTACGTGTCCAATAAAAAAATTTATCATCATCAATATCAAATCACTAAGATAAAATCATGAGCTCAAAAATTCAACTAGTGATTTCTTAAAATAAATTAATATTTATAAAAATATGGCATGGTCGAAAATTGGTTGTTTTTATTTATTTTAATGGAAATATAATACTTGTCAAGTTCTTTTATCGAAATATCAAACATGTATCTTTTCACGAGTTTCGTATTATTTTTGAGAGATACAATTACGACAAGCATAATTTATATTTTTGAGAATTATGATCAGAATTATACAGTCGGACAAGAAAGGATCTCAACCTAAATTAGAAAAAAAATTGTTTTGAAAGAGACTTCGATCTGAATCAGAAAATATGAACAGAAACTTACGTAACATAAAATAAGCCTCGTTCTGAACCATAAAATCTGCTTTAGGTGTGCATGTTCGAAACTATTTTTTCACAAATTTAGCATGTTGTCGACAAAATTGTTTGTATAATGGAACGTCTTAAACACGAAATCAAACTAATTTTTTTCATAATTCTAGCATGTTTTCCCCCTTTTATATGCATATTTTTAGTTCTTTTTCCCCCTCACAATTTTAGCATGTTGATCACAAAATATTGTTCAAACAACTTTTTTTTTTCAAAATTTAATACTCATAAGTTTTAATTTTTTTTTATAATTTAACAGTTTTAAAGTGAATAATATATGGAGTGACAAAGGCCTTGAATCCCTTACAATGTTACAGTTTATCCCTTTGCTTTACAAAAAAGTAAGAACTTATTCATTTACTTTAATTTGTCAAAATGTGATCATTTTGCATGAATTGGATTAGGCAAAGACTTAGTTTTTTAATATATAATTTAATTTAAATAATATTACTTTTTATTATGTTGCGAGTAAAAAATATTTTATATAAAATATACGGTATCTGATCCGGATTAATCAATCAATATGTTAAAAATCGATGGTTAAATAAAAAATAAATAAATAATCTTAGATAAAGTGCACACATACTAAGTATAATTTAGATATTTTTAAAATACGCAGATCAAATTGTAAGTATACATGTACTAAGGATAATTTACATATGATTTGTTGACAATGCCATTCATATGGTAGGCATAAGGTTGACAATTCACGATCGACTTGATTAATATGATATTGATGTTTTTGGGATTTAATTAAAATGTTTTGAAGTATGAAAATCAATTAAAAAATTTGAACCATAGTTTAAAATATGTGGATCGAGTTGTAATCATGTTTACCTATCATAAGGACAATTTGAATATGATGTGTTAAAAATATCATTAAAGTGTTAGACACACACGCTAATTAACTCACGTGATTTAAATATGTTTTATGCCAGTTTTGAGCTGAATTTTAATGTTGAAACCAACGACAAGGTTTACAGTTCACAAATGACTTGATTGATACAATACTAATACTTTTGGGATCCAATTAAAATGTTTTGAAGTTTAAAAATCAATTTAAAATCTCAACCATATTTTAAGGATGTCAAGAGAGATTAGCCCTTAAAATAATAATTAAAATCAATATATTATATTTAAATTTAAAAAATTATACTATATAATAGAGAATTTTCTCTTTCATTGAGATTCTAATACACAGCTCGGTTAATAGACTTGCATGGCATGGAGATGCACACATTAAATGCAGTCGCTTCATTGGAGATTTTTCCCTCATTTTCTCTCCGTCCAAACAAAGATTTAATCGCCGTTCCCGCCAATCTGCTATAAAAGACACCGTTTTTTGTGATTCTGTTTGCTTCTCTTTCGTATTCAACGCCGCAGGGCGACGGAAAAAGCATACCAGAGGTTTCTTTAATGGATCGATTATTTCCGAATCAATCTGGAGATTCCAATTTCCTCCATGATATGGTAGTTTTCATTTTTTGAACATTATTTCTCTGTTTTTTCACTTATTTTTCGATAGGAATTTCATTGCGATTTACACTGAAAATTTGTGATCTCGAAAGCATTTGAAAGAGTTAACTTAAAATTTTTTTATCTGAAAATATGAATAAAAACATATTATTTTTAAAATTTTACATTGTAATGGAAGGATTAATTTAGTTGGTATAATGAATACCGATGATAATAGAATATAATCTAAATAATAATTATACACTTTTTTATCATTGTTCACAATTCCTTTAATTTTTCTACCCATATTTATTAATATATATTTTCTCACATCATTAATTACTTATATTTTTCAAAATTTCACATAATTTTAGGTTCATGAGTTTGGGTGTTTTTAAATATATAATTTTATATCATGATTTAACTTGGAGTTAGATCGATTCGGTTTGATCAGGTTTTTAAATTTTTAAACTGTCAATAATAATTTGTTTTGACTCTAGACAAATGTATGATTTGAATCTAGACAAGATAAGATAATATGAACATTTTTGACCAATCACCGATTAATGGATCTCTAAAACTTTATTTTAATAAAATGAATTTATTTTATATATTTTGACATTATTTAATAACATTCCATTTTTATATATATTTCTAAAAACTACACAGTACATAAAAACAATTAAAGATTATTGTATAATATTTTTAAATTATTTTCACTATTTAAAATATAAAATATTTATTTTATTATAAACATCTAAGTAGTAGAGTTCAATTCGATTTTCTCAATTTATTATATATTTAATTTTGATAAAACTCACACATCTCACCAATAAACTAATAGAAATCGCTCATTGTTTTTAGTTATGAAGTTGAATTTAAGTTTTAAAAATAGATATTTAAAGAATATGAAATTATTTAAATTATAAAATAATTTGAAACTGCAAAAACTCAATTTTTTGAAAACAAAAACTGTTTACGTCTCTAATAACCGCGGCCGTCCATGGTGATCGATCATGACGATGCCTATCAAATGCAAGGAATACAATAGCTGTTCTTTGTTTTCATTTGCAGGTGGGTGAGGCCGCCTCGGCCGTCCAAAAGGTGGCCGGTGATATGGCTGACGAGGTTCATAGTGCTGGACTGGTGGCCTCCCACTCTGGCTTCATCAGACCTATTCTATCCGACGCCGTTTCCGCCGCCCATGGCGTGGCTATTGAGCTCCAGCATGCTGGAACTGTGAGCACTGCTACTTCCCATTTTTTCGTTGTTATTAAACTATGAATTCAAGACAAATTGAGAAACTGAAATTCAAGTGTTTTTGTTTTTTAGTGTCCCAAAGGCTTATTAAGTGAATGGGTGGTGTTTATAGCGTGTGATTAGTTGACCCTTTTTTGTTCTCATCTTCGTAGTCGACGCCGTGATTCTAATCGGCCGGCGTCTACTATGAAAAGTTTAACCTTTGGGGAAGTTTTTAGTTGAGTTGGAAAACTGTGGATTTAAACAGAAATTACAGGACTTTTTAGCTTAGTTATGTATGACGTCTAACAAATAAAAGGAGATTCAAGAATATTTTATTTTTGCTGCTGCTTAGTGAATCTGTGACTAGCATTAATCATTTCGTCCTTCCAATTGTGTAGCATGTCGCATCCGAAGCGATCTTGGCGGCCCAAAGTTCTCCAGGAGTGGCTGGGGAAGTGTTTCCTCAGTTCCAGGATTCTGGACTGTTGGGCACTGCCTCTGGATTCATCAAGCAGGTCTCATCCGATGCCATCTCGGCTGCCCAAAACTCTCCAGGAGTGGCTACCGAGGCCCAGCATTCTGAACTTTTCGGCACTGCCTCTGGATTAATGAAGCAGGTTTCATCCGATGCCATCTCGGCTGCCCAAATGTCTCCAAGAGGGTCTACTCTGGTCCAGAATTCTGTACTGTTGGGCACTGCCTCTGGATTCATCAAGCAGGTTTCATCCGATGCCGTCTCGGCTGCCCACGGTGTGACTACTGAGGTCCAGCATGTTGGAAAGGTGATTGCTGATTCGAGAATTCTTTTCTTTGCATTTTCTCTCATTTCCTGTGGCTGGAGATCTGGTATAAACTATTAATTCAAGACTAAATGAGAGCAAATTTAAAATTTTGGGTATCAAAAAGGATTTATACTATGATTGGGGTGATAATTAAATCGGACTACACTTTTCTTCACTGCTTAATGCAGTCTCTAATCTAATCCAATGTAATCTGCCTATGAAAAAAATCTTCTTTTTGCCTTCTCTCTCACAATTCAAACCAGAACAGAGCAATATATCTCTTCTTTCTTCAATTTCTTAAGAACAACACAATTTCTTTGTTTTTCTAAAGCCGAACAGTTTCTTTCATGGTTAAAGAAGACTCCAACTTCCTACATTAGATGGTATTTTCATTAAAGATTTGTCTTTATTTATTTCTATGTTGTGTAATCATTAGAGTTGTGATATTGAAAATGCCATTGTAAATGTGTGTTTTCAAAATCATTAGCTGTTGGGAAAGTTTGTGCTTGAGTTGCAAAACTGTTGTTTTAACAGAAATTATAGAACTTCAGAGCTCAGATGTATGGTCCGTAGAGTGTATGCAAATGAAAGGAGATTCGAGAGTTTTTCTTTTTTCTTATTGCAGGTTGGTGAATCTTTTACTAATATTGATCGACTTGCCCTTTCGGTCATCAAGCAGGTCTCATCCGAAGCCATCTCGGCTGTGCAAAATGTTCCAGGAGTGGCTACTGAGGTTGGGAATAGTGGATTGCTGGACACAGCCTCAGGATTCCTCAAGCAGGTCTCATCTGATGTCATCTCGGCTGCCCAAGGTGTGGCTACTGAGGTCCAGCATGTTGGAGCGGTGAGTGCTAGGTCTATAATTCTTCTCTTTACCCTTCCTAGCGTTTCTCATGGCTCAAAATAGTGTAAAACTGAGAAATTGAAAATGGCATTGACAAATTGTGATTTCATATCCTATGGAGAAGTTGCTTTTGTTAACTATTGCTTTTTTAATCCGTTGAAAAAGAGTGGTTTAGTTTCAAAACTGTGGTTTTAACTGCAATTATAGATTCCTTTTAACTTAGAGGAGATTCAAGAATACTTTGTGTTTTTTGCAGGTTGGTGAATCTCTGGTTAAAATTGATAATCTTGTCCCTTCAGTTATCAAGCAGGTCTCATCTGAGGCCCTCTCGGCCACCCAAAAGATTGCAGGAGTTGCTGCTGGACTGGCTTCTGATGTTCAGCACGTTGGAATTTTGAGCAATGCCACTGGACTCATTGAAGACGTGTCATCCCAAGCCATCTCGGCCGCCCAAGGTGTGGCTACTGAGGTCCAGCATGTTGGAGCGGTGAGTGCTAGCTCTATAATTCTTCTCTTTACACTTTCTGTTGTTTCTCAATGCCCAAAATAGTGTAGAACTGAGAAGTTGAAAGTGCCATTGAAAATTTGTGTCAGAACCTATGGAGAAGTTGCTTTAGTTAACTATTGCTTTTTAAGCTGTTCAAAAAGATGGTTTAGTTTCAAAACTGTGGTTTTAACTGCAATTATAGATTCCTTTTAGTTCAATTATTTGGTTGACATAAGAGTATTCTAAGACTGATGATATCTCGAAAATGAGAGGCGCTTCAAGAGTACTTTGTGTTTTTTTGCAGGTTTGTGAATCTCTGGCTAAAATCGATAATTTTGTCCCTTCAGTCATGAAGCAGGTCTCATCTGAGGCCCTCTATGCCACCCAAAAGGTTGCAGGAGTGGCCGCTGGACTGGCTTCTGATGTTCAGCACAGTGGAATTTTGAGCAATTCCACTGGACTCATCAAAGATGTGTCATCCCAAGCCATCTCGGCCGCCCAAGGTGTGGTTACCGAGTTGAATCATGGTGGAGCGGTGAGCATTGCCTCTTGTTTTCTTTTATTTGCATTTTCTTTCCTGTTCCATGGTTAAATTATAGTGTAAAACTATCATTCTTGAGAAAATGAGAAACAAATTTTATTTTCTGAGCATCTCGAAGGCTTTACAAATTGATTGGATGATATTTATATTTCGTGATCGGCCAACAATTTTCTTAGTTGATATTTTTTTCTTTCCCTAATTTCTTTTTGTCGATTGGAATTTGAAGGTTAAAGAAGAAACAAAGAAGCTGAAATACTTGGCATTTGTGCAAGTAGCCATTGTCTGTTTGGTTTCATTGTTCACCAGCCTCTACACTAACCTAAAGCAAAAGTCACGATTGTTGAAGCCTGTTCTTTGGATAATTGAGAGAATAGTTAAAACCGTGCTCAGGCCGATTTTTGATAAGTTCTTTGATGCCCTTTATGAGCAACTCAAAGTTGTTGATGACAAGGTAAAACCTTTTTCATTAAATTTGGTCTTTTATTTGGTATAATTTGACAAGCAAGGGAATGAGTAAAATCAGGGTGATAACTAGATTTTTATTTTGCGTCGGTGGGTGCTGCAGGATAATTGTGATATTGGAAATGACACTGACAATTTGTTATTCCAAAGCCATTTGGAGAAGTTACTTTCTTTAACAAAATATTGATTCATTTTAATGGTTGGGAAAGTCTGTTCTTGAGTTGCAAACTGTGGTTTAATGGAAATTAAAGAATTTTGGCATAAGGGCTACTTTTGCCCCTGTAGTAGTCCTAATTTATTGATTTCGCCCCTATGGTATTTTTGCATCAATTTGGCCCCTGAAGTAGTCGAATTGCATAACTGTTTGCCCCTTGACTGACACTCTGATACTAATTTCTAAATCTCAAACCTTGAATCCTAAACCCTAATTGAAAATTTTATTAATCTAAAATGATTATGAAACATAAAAGTATTCCTAAACCCTAAACGGTAATCTAATTCGACTACATCAGGGTACAAATTGATGCAAAAATACCAGAGGGGCAAAATCGATAAATTGGGACTACTATAGGACAAAAGTAGCCCTTAAGCCAAGAATTTTTAGCTCAAATATTTGATCGACAGATAATATCCAAGGATTGACGATGTACAGGAAATGAAAGGAGATTCAAGAATTCTTATTTGTTTTTATTGT
The DNA here is from genome assembly GCA_019671005.1 of Hibiscus mutabilis. NCBI lineage: Eukaryota > Viridiplantae > Streptophyta > Magnoliopsida > Malvales > Malvaceae > Hibiscus > Hibiscus mutabilis. The sequence goes on from CM033720.1 coordinate 58,185,669, forward strand.
AGGTCGGTGAACTTGTGACTAGGATTGATAGTCTTCTGCGTTCAGTCGTCAAGCAGGTATTATCCAAAGTCATCTTGGCTGCTCGGAGTGCTTTAGGACTGACTATTGATGTGCCTACTACCGAGGTCCAGAGTACTGTAGTGCCAAACACTGCCTCTGGATTCCTCGAGCAGCTCTCACCCGGAGCCAGCTCGGCTGCTGAAGGTGTGGCTAGTCAGGTCCAGCATTCTGGATTGGTGAGTTCTGCCCCAAGAATTTTCCATTTTGGGTAATTGAAGTTTTATTTTATTTTTTCTTTTCTGAAATTGCTTAACCTATATTTTATTTTTATTTTGTTTTGGGGCTGAAGATTCCCGAAGAACTACAAATGCTGACGTACTTGAAATACTTCAAATACTTTGTACTCGTGCAAGCAGCTGCTCTCCGTGTATTAAAATTCTACTTGCTAGTTAAGAAAATGTCAGGACCGTTGAAGCCTGTCATCGACATCATTGAGCGAGTGGTTATTGGCGTGTATCGAAAGTTTTTTGTGGAAACGGTTAAGAGACTGGTTAAATGGGTTCTCATAAAGTTCTTTGGTGTCCCTGCTGAAATTTTCGATATAATTGACAAGGTAATGCCAGTTTCACTATAGTTGGTTTCTCCTATTTGGTATAATATTTGACAAGCAAACACAACTAAAAGATCTGTAATAAAACGAATTGATATTCTGCGTTGGTGGGAGCTGTGAGATAATTTTAATATTTAAAATTTGGTTTTCTAAATTCCGAACTATTTGGATTGTTACTTTCTTTAACAAAATATTGCTTTTCTGAACCGTCCGTGGAAGTTTACTGTGATTTTGACAGATTTTATGGAGCCTTTTAACTCGAGTGTTTGATTAACAGAATCCTTAGGTTGATGATGACTATCAAACGAATGGAGATTTAAGAATCCTTATTTTGTTCTTATTGCAGGTTGGCAATTTGAATAAGATTGCCGAATTGAGTAAGCTTGGAAATTTCAGTAAATTTAACGCATTAGGTAAGGTTGAAGATGTGAGTAGGCTTGGTGATTTGAGTAATCTCGGAGATATGAGTAATGTTGGAGATTTGAGCAAGTTTGGCAGTTTGAGTAAGATTGATGCTCTTATCCCTTCTGAAAAGAAGATGGTCTCATCTGGTATAACGCCAGCCGCCCAAAATCCTCCAGGAGTGGCTGGTTCATCTACAGAGTTGCCAGGTGCTGGAGTGCTTAACACTGCCTCGGGATTCTTCAAACAAGCCCCATCGAATGCCATCACAGGCTACCTAGTTATGGCTGATGTGCAGCATGCTGGAGTGGTAAGCATTGCCTCGAGAACTCTTCTCTTTGCATTTCTTTCTTTTCATGCGGCTAAAAAAGTGTAAAACCATGGATTCCAGGCAAAACGAGAAATAGATTTAATCTTTTTAAGCATCTCAACCTCGTACTAAAATGATTGGGTGATAATAGAATGAGATTAGAGAGTTCTTTATTCGTATTGCAGGTTGAAGCAGCAACAAAGATCGATAGTTTCGTCTCTCCACTCTTCAGGCAGGCCTCATCCGTGGCCACCTCGGTTGCCCAAAAGGCTTCAGGAGTGACCAGTGGCGGACTGGTTAGTTCTCCCACAGGATCCGTTGAGCAGATCTCCTCCAGATCCGTCTCGGCTGTACAAAAGGCTCCCAGGGTGGCTCAGGGTCTGGCTACTGCCGGAGTAGGCAGCACTGCTTCCGGATTCATCACACAACTTGCATCCGGACCCATTGCAGTCACACAAAGGTCTCCGGAGGTCCAACATCCCATAGAGGTGCCTGTATTGGCAAAATCCATCTTCGACATCGTTAAGCCAAAAGTTGAAAAATATGCTGTTTTGGTTTGGCGTAAGCTGAACCGATTAACTGAATCCCTCTCTTCCCAAAAGTAGCTTGGTTAGTCGTCCTGATAGCCTCCTTTTTCACCGAGATATATAACGAGACAGTGGCTACCGGTGCTGAGAAGGGTTACAAGGTTGCCTCGTTTTTTTCGTTGGATGTAAAACTATGGATTCGGGTTTTCAAGTATCGACAAATTTTCTTATCTCCGTTCTTTTCTTTTACTGAAAAAATATAAAATCCGAGTTGTTCCTGCTAGGGATAGACAAAACTCGACTCGAAAAAATTAAATTATTTGACTCGACTCGAGACAAAAAAAAGATTCGTTTTGACTCGACTCAAAAAATTTCAAATAAAGTTTGAGTTATGAAATAGAAATTCGAATAACTCAAAAAATTTAGTAATTAATTGATCAGTTTTTATATTCGAGTTGACTTTTTAATTCCGCATGATATATTATGTATATCACATGTGAAAATATGAAGAAATATATATGTATATTATATATGCATACAGAAAGCCGTTAAAATTTGAATTAATATGTGCACCGCCCATCCCTAAGTATATGCATATAGAAATATATATGTGCACCTCTACGTATATGCATATAGAAATATATATGAAGAAATATATGTGTACAATTAAATTTGTACAGAAACTCAAATTCGACTCGATTCGAAAAAAAATTTAAATAAAGTTTGAACTCGAAATTTTTTGACTCGACTCGATTGAACGCCCATCCTTATTCCTGCAATAGGATCGTTGGTATTAAAATTTAATTCACATGTTCTAAATATAATTTTTGTTAAATTTTAATTGGTATTTAACATCCAAGCTGATAAAAAGACCTATATATTAATATTTTGAAAAACTAATTAGAATTTTTTACTGAAATTTAGAATATAAATCTTAACATATTCATTTGATTTTTTGTATCATGTCATATAATTGTGAGTACATGTTAATGTAAAATCGACTTAATTGATAGTCTTTGAATAAATTGATTCGATTATGTTAATGTTGTGCTATAAGCAAACTAGAGAAATTTGAATGGTCTGATTTGGAAACAAATCTAATTAATATATGATATTACCAATTAAATCCTAATATGGCTGTATTTGTAGTATGTTTCTTCACTATTTCCATGTATATTATTTGCTTCATCATTTTCATGGATAATTATTTATTTTTTCATAATATGATAATATTTTTAGTATGTTTCTTAATATTTCCATGTATAATTATTTTATTTTATTTTCTAATATGGCAGTATTTTTAGCACAATTCTTCATAATTCCCTTGTACAAATTCTTCATTTTTTTCGAATATGGCAATTTTTTTATCATATTTCATCATCGTTTCCATGTATAATTATTTTATTTTTTTCTAATATGGCATAACTTTTAGCACAATTATTCATCATTTCCATGTCTAATTTTTTAAATATAGCAGTATTTCTACCATGTTTCTTCATGTATAATAATTTTTTGTTTCTAATATGACAGTATTTTTAGCATGTTTCTTCACCATTTCCACGTATAATTATTTTTATAATATGGGAAGTAAGGAACCATGTAGTTTCATTGTGATAAATTCTTTTTTTTATTTAATATGAAAATTTTTAACTGTATGCAGAAAATTTGACAGAGCCATTAATATAAGCAAATGGTGTATTTTGTGTGTTAGTGTATCTTCGAATATATTTCCGAACTTTACCTTCTCATTAATAAAAATAATTGCTTTACAAAAAATATAAACAAGTGCTCAAGCTTGAGCTCAAATGCTTAGCAAAAATTTAAAATTAGATTTGAAGCAACCAAAGTTAAAGAAATGGTTAATGGATGCAACACTTTAATTAATCACCAGTTCATTGTTTGAAATTTGTGTACATAACCAAAACTGCCATTGTGCTAAGCAGTCTACACTTGAAAAATGTTGTAACAGATCATAGACTTGACTACATGAACATATATGATCATGTATGTCTTCGGGGCTCAAGCCTAAGAAACAACAACAAAATCGACAATGTTGGCTTTGTTTTTCGAACTAAACAGGATCCCTTGGAGTAGGCATTGAAGTAGATGTCATAATCTTCTTGTTTTTGGTAATATAGAGCCCGTTCACAAACTCTGCGTAACGAGCGTCGTCTTCTTCTAATTCTTGCGGGTTTAGTTCATCAATGGGAGTTTCCCACCAAACACTACCTTCTCTCCCTCTTGCCTGTTGAGCAATAACATTTTCCTTTCCTTTTGACCCCAATAAGAGTGTGAGTGTTGTTATTGGAAGGCAAAATACTATTATTCAAAAATCAATTCGCCGTAGATTTAACGTAGATTTCAAATACTATTAAATCTATTGCTAACTAATTTTTAAGTAATAATATTTCGTTTTCCGATGACAATACTCACCCTCTTGTTGGAGCTTATTGAAAGAAAAAAAATCAACTAAAAAAGCTAATATTATAATAAAAGTATGAAGCAGTTGGATTCAGAAAAAAAGAAGGAAAGAAAAGATGCTTGCTCCGCAAACAAGTGGAAGAAAACATAATTTTTGATGGGAAGCTCCCATCGATCAACTTAACCCACAAAAGTTAGAAGAACAATATTCTCGTTATGAAAAGCTACTCGATGAGCTCTACATCACCAAAAGTAAGAAGATTGCAACCAATACTTCAATATCGAAAGAAAAGATTGTAGCTCTTGATTTAATAGCGAACTTATAGTTATATTGGAGCCAATTGGTGTTAAATCATTGAGGGTTAATTACATCACCCTCAAGGATCCAACACCAATTGATTTCAATACACATGTTTTCTCTATTTACTCTAGTTTTTTTCAAGTTTGTCGAATATTTAAGGACGAAAAAAAAGAAAGAAGGCTAAAAAGATTAGTAACTGAGAGTCCGGTTTTGAGTCATGTAGGTAAAATATGTTTTTTAAATTTGGTACATATAAATTTTTTCATCACCAGTCATATATATATATATACCACATCCTCAACCGTGCCAGCGTTGCATGTGACTCAGATATTACCATATAATGTATTAGGATAAACATGATTTACAATACCAGAACATATCGCATTGTATTACCATTTGTGTGACAAACAAATAAAAAATTTTGTTGACAGAAATAAAGACCGCGATATATTTTTAATTATATATTTACATTTTTTATCATATTTATGAAAATATCAGTATATATAGACACTTTTAAGAGTTTAAAGTTATTTTTTTAGTCTGTGCTTATAGTAAATTCTCATTTTTTTTATATTTAATGCTCAGATTAATGTAGCCATTATCGTCGCTTTAATTCTCACTTTTTTATATTTAATGCTACTCGTATGTTATTAGCACAACTTGTGTATAATAAGAAATGGTTGTATTAGTAATTGGGAGTTTAGTCTCCTATAAAATGGATAAATATTTTTTAAACTCGATAATTAGAAATTTTTTCGCATAGATTGTATATAAATATTGTCTACTCGATTGTGTTTGTTAGGTTTGATCATTACCAAATAATGTGCATTGTATTACCATCTTCTGGTACACAAATTGTGCAAAATCTTTATCGATAGAATTAAGAGCATAATTTGTCAATATGGCGTGCTTCTTTGTTCAAAGTTAAATTATATGGCTGAAATCAATTCAGGATATGGCTGAAATCAATTAAGAGCATAATTTGTCAAACTTTATTCGTGGGAATCAGGATATGGCTGAAATCAATTCAGCCCACATCGTCTTGGTCGCTAAGGTTAGCGATCCGATCTCTATATCGCAATTTCGCCCGATTAGTCTATGTAATGTTATTTTTAAGATTATTTTAAAAATGATTGCTAATCGTTTACAAGTGGTGTTTCATGTATGTATTGATGAGGAACAGTGTGCTTTTATTCCGGGCCGTCTTATATCGGATAACATTATTCTTGCTTACGAAGTCTTGCATTATATGAAACTACGAAGAACTGGAAGGAAGGGAAGCTTTGCGCTTAAGCTTGACATGAGCAAAGCTTATAATAGGGTAGAGTGGCCTTTTCTCGAAGCTGTGTTACTGAAAATGGGCTTTGCAAGGGTCTGGGTTGACTGTGTCATGGATTGTGTTAGCTCGGTCTCGTATTCCATTGTACTGAACAGCCAGGTTGGGTACAAGTTTTTACCGACTAGGGGAATACGACAAGGAGAGTCCTTAAGTCCTTTTTTGTTCTTGGTTTGCAGTGAGGGACTCTCGGCGTTATTGCGAGTTGGCTCTCAGAATGGTACAATACAAGGAGCCCGTATAGCTAGAGGTGCACCCTTAATATTGCATTTACTCTTCGCGGATGACAGCTATATCTTTGGAGAAGCTACAAGAATTGGAGCGAGTAATCTTCGGGACCTTCTACACACATACTCAGTGTTCTGGTCAGCTTATAAATTTTGCTAATCTAGTGCTTTTTTCAGCAGTAACGTCATTGAGGAAAATCGCCGTGATGTCTGCCGTATCCTTGGCGTTCGAACACAATCTTGTCCTGATGCATACCTAGGGCTTCCTTCGATGGTGGGTCGAAATAAAAAAGAATCTATGGATTTTTTTAAGGATAAAACAGTAAAGAATCTATCTTGCTGGTCGAACGCTCTCTTTCGGCTGGAGGTATATATTAAATCTGTTCTACAAGCTCTTCCCCTATATGCAATGAACTGTTTCTTGCTCCCTCGATCAGTATGTAAGGATCTGGAGGCTATGTTTGCAAGGTTTTGGTGGCAAAAATCAGCAAGCAAAAGAGGAATTCATTGGTGTACTTGGCAACAATTATATTTACCAAAAGAAAATGGTGGAATGGGTTTTCGGGATTTAGGGAGTTTCAACATTGCACTACTTGCCAAGCAAGGATGGCGTATTGTGTCTAACCCAGATTCCCTGGTGGCCAGAACCCTCAAGGCAAGGTATTTTCCCCAGTCTGACTTCATGCACTCGACCCTTGGTTCTCTCCCTTCATACATATGGAAAAGCATATGGTCCACAAGACGCATTCTTGAAATGGGGTTAGATTGGAAGATAGGAAAGGGTACCGTAGTTTCCATATGGAATGACTATTGGTTACCCGTACTACCCACACGTCTCATTAGCACCCCAGCGATACCTAATCTAAACTGGATATCTGATTTAATTTGCCCCTTGACTAAGCAATGGCGTGTTGATTTTATTACGGAAAATTTTCAAATGGAAGATGCAATTGCTATTCTAGCTATCAAACTCCCAAATGTATCACAGGATGACATTTTGGTCTGGGGAGGGGAACATACTGTTCGTAGTTCATATAGGCTTCTTATCAACGAAGCCTTACCAGATTCTTACTCAGGTCAGTTTTTCAACAAATTATGGAAAATTCCCTGTCCGGCCAGGATTAGAATCAATCTCTGGAAATTTGCGTGTAATTTTATTCCAGTCATGCATAATTTATTCTTGAAGAGAGTGCCCTCTACTGATCTATGCCCTAGATGTGGTGATGCCCCGAGACCGTGTCTCATGTGAGTAGGCAATGTTGTTTTGCTAAACAAGTTTGGAATGCTTTTATGTTCCAATGGCCCCTAGCAGTTGATCAATTAGAGTTTTATGAATGGCTCGAATGGATGTTTGATCATTACTCAATAAATAAGCATACTGAGATAGCAATAATAGTTTGGGCTACTTGGTTCGCGAGGAACAAACTCATACATGAAGGCATTCGACAGTAAGTAATCAATGCAATTCAATTCATAAGAGGTTTTTTTTTATATATATAGCTACCCAGCTAGCTCACCCAAGTACCCATTCGGCTGTGAAATGGTCTCCCCTGTACCGAACCTTTTGTCAAAGTTAACTTCTATGCTAGTTTTTTGCTCGATTATTGGTTACCTGGTTGAATTGGGCCCTATTGGTTAAGTGGGGTTGGAGGTGCAAGCCTTTGGGTGCTGTATTCCCTCGATTATTTAGATTGGCTGTTACAAAAGGAGCTTCTGTGGCTGATTTGGTGAGCAATGAGAATGTATGATATTTTTAAATCAATATATTTGATTCAAAATATTTTTTTTTTGGTATTTTCTCGATGGTTGGATGATTCCAACTTTGATTATTAATTAAAAAATATATTTTTGACCCCTCTTAAAAATTAATTGTTCAACTTAATCACTTCCAACACAAAATAATTATCTTTGACCCTTTAAAATTTTTGTAATTTTATCTTCACCCACATAAAATTTTTAACTTTGACCTACCTCACCAAAGGGATTAACATTTGCAATAGCAAACTAGGAAAATTTGATTGGCCTGAATTGGAAACGTCACTAAATAATTTATGATATTACCAATTAAATCTTTCATTATTTCCATGCATAATTATTTTACTTTTTTCTTATATTCAAAACAATTTATTTTATTTTTTCCTAATATGGTAGTATTTTTTTTGCACATCTCTTCTTTTGGTTATTTTGTGGCACAATCTAATCATCTTTAATTTTAGGCTAATATCATATTTTAGAAAGGCAACCAATTTTAAGCTAATTTAGGTAATATCACAATTTTAAGGTAATATTATATTTTAGAAGGCAACCAATTTTAAACTAATTTAGGCAATATTATAATTCTAACTAATATCATATTTTATAAGGCAATCAATTTTAAGCTAATTTAGGTAATATCATTGTACTAAAATTAGCCTTGTAATTCCAATAATTTTTAACGGTATCCTGAAAGGAAAGAATGTATCAAAATGTGGGGGCAAAAATTCTATGTCCCTTTCCGGCCTCTCTTTCTATGTATAATACTAAAAAATTAAATTTTAAGAACTAATCCTAAATCTTAAACCATAAACTCCAAAAAATACACACTATCCATAATTTTTTAAACTCTAATCTTAAACCTTAACACTAAACCTTGAATCTAATTTTTTTAATGCGTGGGCATCGAAAATGGTAGAGGATTTCTATTCCAAAATATTAACAGAAAGTTGACTGATTCATTGATTTAAGCAAATACTCAAACTTGAGTTAAAGAAATGGATGTAACACTTCTATTAATCAACCTTTCATTGAAAATCACATAAATTGACATTGTACATAAACCAAAACTGACATAACCCTAAGCGGTCTAAACTTGAGAATGCTATAGGAGGTCATAGTCTTGACTACACGAACATGATCTGGAATACCTTGGATTGAGCTGGGCTGGATCCCTTGGAGTAGGCATTGAAGTAATGGCTGCAAGCTTCTTCTTACTTCTGGTGGCGTAGAGTTCGTTGAGAAGCTCTGCATAACGGGAATCGACTTCTTCGAGATCCTGCGGGTTAAGTTGATCAGGGCTCCCACCAGAAATTTCCTTCCTTCTCAGTACTTGTCTGTTGAGCAAGCAGTTTTTCTTTTTCTTCTGATGCAGTCATTAGCCTAAGGACCACGTTATATTGTTGGTTTATGAGATTAATTCTTTCTTTTCGATGAGTCTCAACAAGATGACGAATGTTGTCATTGGAAGGCAAAATATTGTTATTCAGAAAGCGATCGACAACAGATTCAATGGAGGGATGGCCAAATGAATAGGGTTTACCTGCCGGTGAGAAGCAGATGAAAAGAATATCAGCACCACAAAGTGTGGTTATCTCACTTATTTTTTTATAAATTCCAGATCGGAGTTTCGAGAAAGTATTCAACTTGTTATCCGCTTTTTCAATGAGCTTCATCTCAATCTTTTGCTTTCCCTTAGTTTTCTTTCATGAGCTTGCCATTGCTAAAAAATTGAAGGACAAAAGAAACAAGTAAGAAGGTTGAAGAAAAATGCTTTACTAGCCTTGTGGGATAAGCTTGAATGAAATTCTTGCTTGGTGGAATGCATATATATAGGCTGGAACCTCAAGAAATCAAATGTTCAGGTTAATCAAATTAGTCTTGTAATTCATCTGCTTTTTATCAGTCACTCTTAGAGATTAAAGAAAAAATGTCGTTATTGTCTCTTTAATTCTCACTTTATTCCGTTTAATGCTAATCATCTGTAACTCACACACGGTATGTATAATTAGAGACGATCGTGTTAATAATTGGGAGTTTAGTCTCGAACAAGTAGACAAATATGTATAGCAGATAAGTTGTGCAAGTAATTGATCGTGTTTGTTAGAGTTTGATCATTGCCAAATAATGGGGCATTGTGTTATCTGTATAGCAGGTAAGATGTGCAAAATCTTGATAGGATTAAGAGCATAATCTGCCAATATGGAAGACCCCAATGCATACAAGGAAATAAATACTGTCAAATCCATTACATGCAGATTATGGTAAATCTTGGAACAGGTCAGGCCGAATAAAAATTCCCTCCCCTTTTATGTGCCCCTATGTATGCTCCCATACTAAAAAAATAGGTTTAAGGTGTATTTTTTAAGGTTTAGGATTTAGAATTTAAGGTTATAGCTTAGAATTTAATTTTTTAATGTTAGGACATAAAAAACAGTATCGAAAAAGGGCAGAAGATTTTTGTCCGGTGAGGCCAGGATGAACCCAGCAGCTTCACGATCCAGCCACCAAATCCTATGCACGATTACACACCCCCAACACTCGAAACAAAACAACCCCTCCAACACTTCTTATTACACTTGAAAAATGTTGTAACAGATCACAGACTTGACTACAAGAACATGATCGTGATAAATGACAATCGACAAGGTTGACTTTGTTTTTCGAACTAATCAGGATCCCTTGGAGTAGGCGTTGAAGTAGATGTTGTAATCTTCTTACTTAAAGTAATGTAGAGCCCCTTGAGAAACTCTGCATAACGACAGTCTATTTCTTTTTAACTCAGGCGGGTTGAGTCGATCAACGAAAGTTTCCCACCAAAAATTACCTTTTCCCCACTTTCCTGCTGAGCAAGGGCCTTTTGCTGCATCAACTTGTCTAATAACCTCATTGTAGAGTTGATTATTTGCTCTTGACGAGGCTCAACAAGAGTGGTCATTGGAAGACGAAATATTATTATTGATGGGAATAAAGTTTATGAGATGTTATGGAATAAAGTTTTTGTTTCATAGACCAGAACCTCAAGAAATTTTACGTACACAAACTAATAAAATTAGCCTTGTAAGTTATCTCCTAGAACTTTCAATAGTCTGAGCATTTAATTTCTTGAGGCTGACTCCTATAGATATGAATTCATCAAGTAAAAATTTCATTCCAAAATAAAAAAAAATCAATATTATAATAAGGTTATTATGCAATTGGATGCAGAGAAAAGAGAAAGAAAAGGTGTTTGCTCAGCATGCAAGTGGGAGATAAGGTAATTTTTGATGGGAAGCTCTCATTGATCAACTTAAATCAAGAAGAAAAAAAACTTTAATCCCGATATACAAAGCTACTCAATGAGCTTTTATCCGAGGACGAAAGAAGGTTAGTAACTGAGCATCTGGTCTTGGATCGGGTTAAATATGTTTCTTGAACTTGGTACATATTACCAAATAATGTGGTCCACTATACCAGAACATATCACATTGTATTACCATTTGTGTACCAAACAAGTAAAAAACTTTACTGCAGAAATTAAGAGCATAATTTGCATTCAAAGTCAATTATATTTGTTGAAAAGTATAAGGTTGATACTATTACTCGATAAAGTTAATGCGCACCCAAAAATAACTGATTGAATGTTTGAAAGAGAAATGACTTATAACGAAAACGATAAAAAAAAAAAGACCCCAATTGCATAGAAGGAAAAAAATGCCATCTAATTTATTTAGAGGTAGCTTAGAGATTTAGAGGGACTATGTATTTTATTGAAAACGAGTTAAAAAATAAATGTTTGTTGACTTTTGTATGTGTAACAGATTAATTTTTAATAAAAAATTAGCATAACACGACTTTTTTTTGACAAAGCCTAATCCTAATCCTAATCCTAATCCTACCTGGAGGAGAGGGGAAGGGGAGACTCTAGAGGAAGGAAGGGCGTGCTCGTGGTGGGTCTAAAATCCATGACCTAAGAGAAATGAGAGAACAAAGATGAGCAACTTGATCAACCGACCAAATGTGCTTGCTTAGCATAACACGACTTTAAATCTATGAAACACAACAACATTTTATTTTTCTGTGTGGTTTACCACTAGTCAATAACTATTTTTTCCTTCCATGTTATAATCATTTTATTTAACTCATTTTAAATTTTCTTTTTATTTTTGGACCATGTGAAATTGTTCCTATTGTACATATTTAAAACCAACTGGATTTATTACAATGGATATTATAGTAAGTTTTAAAACTGGTGACCTGTTTTACCAATGCAAATATGTCGACGTTGTCACTAGCATCAGATGAAACCTCATTTTACTTATTGCATTGTTATGATACTATTTGTAGGCATGCAAGTGAATTTTATTGCTTACTGACATTATATTTATCTAACAAGTGGTTTCAGTAGAAAAGATGATATGTTCATTTTAAGAGATCGGAGTTCAAATCGCTTTGTCTACAAGGTATGTGTGCATTGTCAAAGGGTTAAGAATATGTATGAACATATACTACCTTGTAATCACCTTTAGATGAAAAAAACATATCACACACATATAGTTCTATGTTGTCAAGTGCACTATTTAGGGTTTAAGGTTAGAGTTTAATATATTTAAATATGCCAAGTGACAATCAAATAAACTTCTTGTAAAGTTTTTTTTTCTACTGTTAGTGCATGAAATAGTTACTCTAGTTCTTTTAGCTAATTAGATTAAAAAATAAATTAGACCCCTCTCAAAAATTAATAATTCAAGTTAAGCACTTTTAACACAAAATAATTATCTTTGAGTCTTTAAAAATTTGTAATTTTATATTTACCCCACACATAATTCTTGACTTTGACCTACCTCAGTAACATTTGCACTGGCAAACTAGGAAAATTTGAATGGCCTGAATTGAAAACGTCTCTAACTAATCTATGATATTACCAATTAAATGCTTCCTTATTTTCATGTATAATTATTTTATTTTTTTTCTTAATATGGTAGTATATTTTAGCATATTTCTTCATTTGGTTACTTACTCTTATCATTTTTTGTGGCGTAACCTAATAGTCTTTAATTTTAAGGTAATATCATATTCTATAAGGCAACAAATTTTAAGATAATTTAGGTAATATCACAATTTTAAGGTAATATCATATTTTAGAAGGCAAACAATTTTAAATTAATTTAAGCTATTTAAACCTTAAAAATGAGAACTATTGTTTTCAAAAATCAACGTTATCTTAAATCTTGAGCTTTCTTGTAGGACTTTAAGGGTGATTTAAAATTTAGGACATTATTTGACGAAGTAAAACTTATTCTAACTTAGATTTTATTTCTTGGTATAAAAGAGTTTGGGAATGAAGTAATTGAGAAAGAATAACTAGAATGAAATTCTTGAAAAAACTTTTGGTATATTTTTGAAAATTTCAAGCAATAAGGGATTGTTTTGGTTAAATTGATATTTATCTAAAGTTTTAGGGTTAAATTAAAAATTAACTCATTTTACTAACATGTCATGTGTTTATACTAATGATATTTAACGTTTCAGTGACCAAAGCGTTATAAAATGATAACTCAAGTACCAAAACGTTATTTTTTAAATTCGATGAACAAAAGTGAACACTCGTGAAACGAAAGTGATCATTGCAATAATTTACCCTAGATAGATCAAGTGCGCTGAGTTTCGGATAAAGCCCACCAAAAATGGCCCGAGACCAAATCCAGAGTAATGGATCTTTCCGGGTTACCATAGACCCGACCTGGAAGCCTACTCCCAGGTTCCGGATATTGAACTGAGAGGACACAATCTTTTTCCTTGCTCTCGAAATTCCACATTCCACGATAGTTTTTCTCAAGGGAAAAAAGAATTCAAAGCTTAGAAGGAAATTATGGCGTGTTTCTTACAGGCGCCAATGGCTTACGCAATCGTGTCTTCAGCTTCAGCTTATTCTTCTCGAGCTGTTCGGGCGCCAAAGCCTTTGAAGCTCAGTTGCGGAGCTTTGGGTGCCAGAAACGCTGCCAAAATCCCCATGCCTCCGTTAAACCCTAAGGACCCATTTCTTTCGAAGCTAGCTTCCGTCGCCTCTTCTTCCCCCGAAACGCTTGTTAACAGCTCGACAAATCCCGATACGCCGCCGTTTTTGGACTTGTTTGATTCCCCCAAGCTCATGGCTACTCCTGCTCAAGTATGTTTTATTATTGGATTTATTTATTTTGTTAATTTTCTTTCTTCATATGAACTTTGGAAGTTTTGAAGGGAAGTATATAGAATTTTAATGAATTGATTTAGATTATATTTGGGAGCTTGGATTTCAGAAGATGTAAATTGTTTAATAGAATAACTATAAAGTATTTAGGGGAAGTATAGAAAAATTTAATTAATTTAGGTTGTATTTTGGGGAGCTTGGATTTCAAGAAAGATGTAAATTATATAATGAAACACGTATAAATGAAATTTTAATGAATATGTATGATTAGTTTTTGATATTAATTGAAATTCTTATGAATATTTGTGATTTTGGAAATTGGAATTCATTTCCAAGTATAATTATATTGAATCTTAAGTAATTTATATAACTTTGAAAAGTTCTGAATGGAATAATAGAAAGTTTTGATTGATTAACTTAGGCTGTTTTTTGGGAACTTGGATTTCAAAATATGTAAATTTTATGAAGAAAATGCTTAATGGTTATTAGTGATTATGTTTCAATTTTATTTAAAATTCATATAAATATTTGTGATTTTGAAATAATCATGTTGGATCTTAACTGATTTATGCATGAAGGAATGGAATCTGGAATTTGCATTCTTGTTTCCGGATATAGTATGGGGCTTTTTTTTATTTTAGTGATTAAATTTGTATTGACTGAAATAATGTGAATTAATCATTCATTGAAACTGAATTAGGTGGAAAGATCAGTGTCATACAATGAACACAGGCCGAAAAGCCCTCCGCCGGATTTACCTTCATTGCTTCTTAATGGTAGAATAGTTTACATTGGTATGCCGGTAAGTATTCCCGAATTCCGATTTTAGTGGAGATGAGATTATTTTGTATAAGGTATAAATGTTTTTCGCTGCATTTGCTTTGTCAAATTAGAAAAATTTTTGTATGAAAATTGCAAAACAAGGTGGTGGATAGCTGCAATCATTGTTTTTGGGCGTTTTTAACACTCCTACAGTCCTCGTTTTCATGTTCTTGCAATTTTGTTAAGAGTTGAGATGACCATTTCCTGGAAATTGTTGTTCACACCGGACCATTTGTTTCTATGTGTATTAGGATCCTGATTCATGAATCTCTCAGTCGAGAAATCAAAATTAGACGATCAAACCATTTTTTTGGACTCTTTTACAAGTTCGATAAATGTTGGTTGATCGTATACTTCATTAAAAATCTACAATTCAGAGTACCATTTCCTATTTTGCATTATTATGTTGTTATTTTAAGTTTTTAACATGTTCAAACGATTTATAACTGTTTTTTATCATTCAGCTCGTGCCTGCAGTTACAGAGCTTGTAGTTGCAGAACTAATGTATCTTCAATGGATGGATCCCAAGCAACCGATATATCTGTACATAAATTCTACGGGAACAACTCGTGATGATGGTGAAACGGTGAGCTTTGCATATGGCACCTTTAAATTTGATAATAAATCAATTTACTGTTCAACATGGAATGCATTTTGTATCTCATAGCTTCCAGAGCTGTTAGACTGATACATTTGTTCTTATTTAATAAGACGGAAATAATCCAAGTTGAGTCAAAATTTCGTTTTTTATTCTTTTTGTAGATTCAGTGCATTATAAACCTGCAAACACAAAACTGTACATAAACCTTAATAGCACTGGAATCGTAAATACTAATTTCTTCTTCTTCCGTGCTGGTGCTTCTTCTGCTTGTTATTAGCACTTATATTATGTTTGTGTATGTGTGCAGATGTAGATTCTCTTTATGGTCTATATTTATATAATTTAAAGCTCGTATAATGCAGGTTGGAATGGAGACGGAGGGTTTTGCCATCTATGATGCACTTATGCAGTTACAAAATGAGGTGAATTTCCGTTCTTCAAAGATATCAATCCGTCTCTTTTTCTATATTTTGATAAGAAAATTCTATGGATGTCTCTTGGGTTTATGTTACTTTTGTTCAAGAATGAGATTTAGCTTTTTCTTTATTCATGGTATTCCTTCATAACTTGGTGATATTGATGTCCAACAGATACATACAGTTGCTGTTGGGGCTGCTATAGGTCAGGCTTGTCTTTTACTTTCAGCAGGAACTAAGGGTAAACGGTTCATGATGCCTCATGCCAAAGGTACGATGCAGCTATCTTGTCTGTGATTCTGAACTTATATTGATTCTCTCTGGTGATGCTATCTTTTAAAATACAACCTCTTGAGTGTTTGCTTATATGCTATTTCAGCTATGATCCAACAGCCCCGTGTTCCATCATCTGGGTTGATGCCAGCCAGTGATGTTCTTATACGTGCCAAAGAGGTATGGTGAAACTTTAGATATAATCTGGATGCATGTCGTGCTTGTGTCGATTCTTCCCTTTAGTCCTATAGTTGTTTAGTAAGAGGATAAGACCGAAGCTGTGTTATCCGACTGTGAATATGTTTTGCAGGTAATAATAAACAGGGACATACTTGTGGAACTTCTGGCCAAGCACACTGGAAATGTGAGTGTGATGAATCAATTTTGGTCTTAGTTTTTTTAAAACAGAGTTTATCTCCCCTCCAAAAAGGAGCTCATTGTATGACTTTATATTTCATTAGTCGGTAGAGACGGTGGCTGATGTGATGAGAAGACCATTTTATATGGATGCTAACAGAGCTAAAGAGTTTGGGGTCATTGACAGGGTAGGTGCAGTTAAACGTTTGGTAGTTATCTTTCATGCATATATGGTCTGCTTTGTTGTTCCGATTCTTCATTTTTCTTTAAGCATCCATGTCCGGCGCATATCCCGGTATGCGGATATGACCCTCCAAGAATCCTCTAAATACATATAAAAACCTATAAAGAAGGCGTTGGTTACAAACTTGTGCTTGATACTCACACCCAAGTTCAAGTAACAAAGCTGAGATGTGTGTTTTGGATACAGATCCTGTGGCGTGGTCAAGAAAAGGTAATGGCGGAAGTTGCTTCTCCCGAGGAGTGGGACAAGAATGCCGGCATCAAAGTCGTGGATGGCTTTTAGTGTCCAGGTGGTGGATACTATTCGTTGTAAGTTAATTCTCCTCCATTTTGCTTTTGTAGAACCAATCATGGTTGAATAGGGACATATCTTTTGCCATAGAACGAGCTGGTTTCTCTCGTAGTAGAGAGGTAAAAGCCTAAAATTTACAAATGCTTTCTTTTTTTTATTCCCAAGCCTGCAGTCTACCGATTCAGGTTGCTTCGACTGTTGTTGTGTCCATCCAACGTATCAAGACTGTTATTTTTATCTTTCCGCAGGAAGTTGGTTAGCTAGATCCAGTGTGCCGTCTACATAACGTCAGTAACAAAGTCCGTCTCGGTAGAAATCATCTTTCGAGGAGTCTTGAATATGCAGGAAGAACACCATTAAAGTGATGCATTTAGCTGAAATATATTGCAGGTTGATGGAAATACTTGATGAAGATTGAAAGATAGGGATGCCTCATAACAATGGTTTCTTTTAAAGTTTTGTAGTCAAATTCTGTATAATCTTACGTTTTGTTGTCAAATTCTGAATTTGACAAATTTACTCAATTTTAATCATTATCAAGATTGTTAAGAATCCAAGTTCGGAGAGTAACACAGACAAAAGAAAGTGCAAGGATCAAGTTAAGAGAATTTGTTAAGTTCAGTTGGTTTATATTTCTTAATATAAGTAAATTTTTTTCATATACCTTAAGTAGATATATTCTTATTAAACAAAACTAGCGTTTCAAGATATATTCTTATTAAACAAAACTAGCGTCTCAAGATCATATTACATTGAGGCACGTTGACAACACAGTCATTATCACAATAATTTTATTGTGATCGCGTATTCAAATTTAGATCGAGGATCCGAAACAGGAAGATTAGCAGGATAACCAAAAGTGCGTAATCTTAATCAGTCGTGGTGACGTCCGATTTAATCCTAATAAAAAATCAAATGAAAAAAAGCCTAAGTGATCGATAAAGAAAAGAAAAATATGCTAAAAAGTAAAAAAAAAAATGTACCAAAGATAGAATAAATCATGATATAAGAACAAAAAAATTATTAAAAAATAAAAAAATAAATAATAAAATATATGAAAGCAAAAAAGAGGATAGATTTCCGACGATTGTCTACCAGCACTAAGACGAATGCTGCTATCGACTAAAATAAAAAAAAAAATCGAAAAAGGCGCTTGTTGAAGAGGAGAAAACCTAAAACTAATTGTATGATTAAAAGTTCGACATTTAATATTTAGCATTCAATTTCAAGACTTAAAATTAATGTGTATCAAATATTACCATTATTATAATCATATTTAAAAGGGGTAAACTACTTATTTGGTACCCCTCCTATTCTCTTATTTCTGTTTTAGTCATTCATATATTTTTTTTAGTAAAATGATAATTAACGTTACTTTTTGTTTTGATTTTGATACCCACCGTAAAAAAATAACGGTAAAATTGACTTGTCATATTCTTATAAAATGCCACATTAGTTTTGTTGTAAATTTTTAACTACAGAGTATTAAAAGAGAAATAAAATGGAACGTTAAATATCATTTTATAAAAAAACAATAGTTAGATGACCAAAACAAAAGCAGGAGAATAGATGGGTACCAAATAAGTAGTTTACCCCAAAAGGAGTTGTGTTATGTGACTGAAACGGTGACGTATAGATTTGAGAACCACATAGTTCCGCGAACCATAAACCAGAAAGCCTCTTACAGTCATTATCCTCTCATTTCCCTTCCAAACAAATCCTAATCCCTTCGTTGTTTTTTACTCTTTAAATTTTGATTTTTTTTAGAGAGCACGAACGAAGAAGAAGAAAAAAACAGTTATGGCGGAAGAAGAAACAGAGCTAAGCGACGAGCAAAAGAAAGGAATCGCCAAATGGTTCATCATAAACGCTCCCGCCGGCGAAATCCAATATGTAGCCAAAGGTCCTTTTTCTCCAATGTCGTTTCACTCTTCGCCATTGCCTTCCGTATTTCTTTTAATTTCGTGATCGATGAGTTTGATGTCTTGAAGAATTGGTTATACTGTTTATCTCCTCTTTCTAATTAATTCGCGTTTGATTTGGATCGAACAATTTGAATTTCGATATTTTCTTTTTTTCCTTCGCGGTTATTTTACTTTTATTTATGTTTTTGCAGATTTAAAATCGGTTTTGAAAGATGATGACGTGTACAATGAGGCGGCAGCGGTGGCGTTTCCCATTTACAACAAATCTCACCTGATTAGCCTCAAGATGCCTGGCGGATACGGAGATGTAAGCCTTAGAATTAGAAATCCTTGAATTTGATTTCAATCTTTATAATATTTTGAAAATTATGGTATTTTTAAAAAAAGGATATTTGTAACTCAAATTTCTAGTAATATTAAGATATTTCCTCCGGTTATATTTTCAGGAACGTGAGTGGAATATCTTGGAATTTAGTTCATGCATTAATTTTTTAAGAGTGACATTCGTTGTCGAATTGTGGATGCTCCACCTATGTTAATTGGATCGAACACACATTGTTAATTTTTTTTTCAAGGATTTCATATGCTTGAAGTTAGAGGATTATAATCATAATCAGTTGTTATGAATTGAATACAGTTATTGCAAGAAAAAATAGTCCAAGTAGCATGGCACTTCATAGCTATGTTTAAGGTGTTTTATTTGTGAGCTTGTCTTGGTAAGTGTCATGGATTTAGGCGTATTATTTGTGAGCTAGTCAAGATTTATATGACATTTAAGAGTGTCATTGTTGTTTGCTTTAAAGGCAATGTTTATCTCCAAATAGGATTTGGGCTCTTTTTCACATGGCTATGGTACTTAAGTCATCTGCTTAACTCAATTTCTCACGTTGACTTGTTATTCTTATTTTCTTATCAAATAGGATGATAGTCTCAATATCTGGCCTGTTTGTTGAGATGCTGGTTTCATTGAATTTGGTTGTAAAACAAATCTAATTATTTTGATATTCTTTCTTCACTTGGAGTTTAGGTGTTGCTTACATCATATGGGGAGCTTCAGGACAATGAGTATCTAGACCCCAAGACTGCACAAGTTGCCATAGTCGACCATGTCAAACAGGTACCTTTTGGCCTTATTAATGCATCTTGTGATTTAAAATTTTTATTTTCATACAAAGTTGATAGACCTTTGCCGTAATAATATCCTTCCCTGAAATTGAAATTTTTAGTAGCAGGTAGATTATATGTTAGTATTTCCCCCTGTTGATATGATGCTGGTTTCTTAGCACATTAATACGTATCAATTGTTTTAAATGGTTATATTGTGATGTGCTAAATTGGTTTAGGTTTGTAAAGGGGTGAGACCTGCCACAGATGAGGAGCTTCCTTCCCCATATATTGAGGAATACCGGTATGCATGACAACTCTGATGAACTAATATTGCTTTTAATTGATTCCTTATCAACTATTATGAGCATTCTTTTCTCTGAACTTTACTGTAGTTGACATTATAATTCAGATAACTAGATTCCAAGTGTCCATTTCCTTAATTGGCTGGATCCAGATTGGAAGCTCCTTACTCCATAGTTCTAATTTATTCCATGTTTTGCAGAACCAACTAGCCCAAACTGGAAAAATCCTAGGTCTCAAGTTCCAAGTAACAATGATATGGTTTAGTTCAAAACCGGTGCTTGTTGCACAAAGGGATCATTCCAAACATGTACCTCTTTGTGATTGATACTCACAGGGACGGATGTAGGATTGTATGTTAAGGGGGGCGCACTTATAAAATTTAACGCGGAGGGGGAAGCGAAATTAGATTTTCAATAGAAGATACATAGAAAATTTCTAAAAAATTCTAAATCATATATGAATTTCAAATTTTTAAGAGGGGCGACTGCCCCCACCAGCCCTCCTCTGGGTCCATCCCTGGATGCTTAGGACTATCCCAAGAACCATAAACCTGTTTATTTTGTTGCCCAGTAATAAGTTTGAAAAGTTTTAACATTAAGGATATAGTTTTCTATTCTATCATGGTTTTCATCATTCTTCCTGAAACAAGCATGCATCAGGAAGAGAGAAGAAGCCTTAATTTCTCTTTCGAAAAACTCGGCAAAAATCAATGATTGCGTATGGTTAGCACATTACTTTTTGTAGTACTTCAATTACTACAGGTAATTAATTTCTTTTCTATTTTGTTTTCAGCTATGCTCTGGAAGCGGAATTGCTGAAGTATGCTGCCGAAGCTTATCCAAAAGGTTCTTGTTCAGTTTACTGTACTAATGGAAAAGATGTGGAGGGACCTGGATCCGATTTTGAGTTTGTTGTAGTGATTTCTGCTGCTCGAAATAGCCCCCATAATTTCTGGTGCGCGAAATTATTTAGACCACAATATACTTATAACTTTTTGTAGTGATTGCTTGATTGTATAACTGACCAGCTATTCGGTTAACTGTTAGTAGATAAGTAGATATTGGTTGCATAGACACATGTGACTATTTATGTTCTAATAACAGGTTTTTCTATATTGTTTAGCAACGGAAGTTGGCGGACAATATGGAACATTGTGTTCAGAGATGATATTCAAATTCTGGAGTTAAAGGGAAAATGTCAGGTATTTCAATATTCCTTATAATGAATGCATGGCATATTGGGTGCCCTTTTTCTTCTTGCATTTCGGATCTGAATAAGCATAAAGTTACATCAACCTACTATAAGTAAGTTCTTTCTATTCTCAGGTTGGTGCGCACTATTTTGAAGAGGGAAATGTGCAATTAGATGCAAAACGAGAGTGTAGAGATTCTACAATGTTTCAGGTTATTACAATATTGGCAATCTTTTTTTATGTTGTAAGATCATAGACGTTCTAGAGTTAATTAAAATTGAAGTTTTCGATTTTGTTGGTTCACTATATGCCACGTATGGCTCCTGGTCGGTGTGAAAACACAAATATTTCTTACATCGTGCTACATTACTCGGACTTGTAAGTGTCGGAGAAGGGTATGTGTTTGAGGTGTTATGTTCAGTTCTTTCCAAGGATTTATATTTGGAGTATCCTTGGAGAATCATATTTCTATACCATTTATGCATATGCATCGGACACGGGCACTTCATATAAAGTGAAAATTAGAGCAACATAACTTGTTACCATGTCATGTTGTAGTTGTTTTCATATGCTTATTACCTACTGTATTTGATTCAGGGCCCTGATGAAACTGCAACTGCCGTAGTCCATCTCATTCGCCGTCATGAGAACGAGTACATGGCATCTCTTGAGGTTGTTTTAAATTTTTATCTGGCTAATTTTAAATGTTGGAGTTTTCTAGAACTCTCTACTGATCATCAAAGGATGATGCAGGGGTCGTATTTGGATTTGTCGGATAACACTTTCAAGGTATGTTTGAACATGGTTCGCTTTTAAAGCTGAAGCTCGATGATTAGGCTGATTTGCCTAGCAAAAAGATGGCTAGTTCTTTCGCTTGGCTTCAAGCTATATTACTTGTGTTTGAGCTCGAGTTCGAATTGAAAATCTTCAATACTTAAAACTAATAAAAAAACTAAGCTCATGAATTACTCGAGTCATGCATTATGATCTTGAATTCAGCTTGCTAGATACCTTGGTGTGCTCAAGCTCAACAATGACTGAGCCCAATTTATTTATTTTAACTGAATTTGAACGACTTATGAACTTGTGATGTTCTTCTAGAATACATTTCTACTTCAGAAATCCCTGGAAACAGAACTCTCTTAGAAACTTGTGTGTGCAATGCAGGAACTTCGGAGGAAACTTCCGGTTACTCGGACCTTATTTCCATGGCATAACACTTTGCAATTTAGCCTGAAAAGAGAGATTTCAGAAGAACTCGGAATCGGGGACATCAAAAAAGCATAAAAGCCGATTCCCTTAATGCAGAAAGTTGAGTTCGACCGTATCCCTGATCATCTAGTTCATTGTATTTTCAGTGCTGTTTTGAAAGTTTACAAGCCATCATGTATTATTATGTATAGGAACCTTTACTTTGAACAGTTCCCATTTTACTTTCCTTTGTGTAAACATTTGATTTCATGGCACTTGGCCGGAACAGAACCGATTAACTTCAGGCATTGCCCCCTTATACGGTAAAATATCAATATTAGTCCTTTTAAAATCCAAAGATACAAAATTAAGACAATGCTAAATTGTATTTTGGTCAACAAAAAAATATAGTGTTAATTTAGTCCTTTAAAAACTATATAAATGGTAAAATAATGATAAAATTGTATAATGATATTTCAAAATTTTATAGTTTAATTATGGATAAAGTAAATTGAGTTGAGATGATTGTTTTCATCATGAGTTTCTTTAGTATTCGAAATGAGTTAGTCTATTAATAAATTAAACGATAATTATACAAAAAGTAATGTGAACATGATATAGATACATTCTTACAAGCTAACATTGAGCACGAATATGACATTAATTATAATTACCATGCACTAAAAACTTGAGACTTCACCATCATAAACAGTTCCGGAAGGCCACTGTATTTTCCCACTCCCATGTCTCATCCCACATCTCCATTCTACCAAGTACCCTGAACCACCTTGCTGAATATATATCTCCTCGACCTCCGGCGTGTTGCCAAGCAATGAGCCGGAATAAAGAGTCCTGATTCAGTAGCAAGATTTCTCCAACTCTAAATCCAGCAGTATGAATCAAATTATCAATATCAGTATTAGCTATATGGAATTTTGACATTCATTCTAAATTGATGAAAGAATAAAAGAAGATTACCTTTAAAGGAGATAACGAATTTGACGAAGACATGTTTAGTACATGTGTTTACGTCAACTTACTAAATTTTAAATCGAATTGAGACGGAACTCGAAACTCAAACTCTAAACATTACATTATCAAAGTAGAATTATGGAATTCTATTAGATGAATTGGAAAGATAAAGGCATGTTTTATAAGAGCAAACTTCTCGATGCAAAATGACATAGAGCTCACCATTAGAACTAAACTTGAAATTCATATGTTATATAACACAAATGAGCAAAACCAGTGAGTTTTTTTTTTTTTATAAAAAAATTCAATTCGATTGATGACTAAATCTGGTAAAAATGAGCAAAACAAATGTAAAATATAAAACAAAATTCTATTATCAAAATTAAACCCGAGTCTCCTAGGTGAAACCCAACTATCCTAACCATTGCACAACAATGGAATTGTTGATGGGAGTTAAACAAATTATTAATTTTATAAAACTGTTCTTGTGACAAAGCAAGTTCATTTAGGGATGTAAAAGAAAAGAACCCAAAGCCAACAGATTTTAACCAGTCTCAATCCTATAAGGGCTGTTTTTTTTTTTAAAAAAATATAGTGTTTACTCGAATTTTTATTGAAAATTTTAAGGTCGAATTATTCACTCGGCCTTGATTAAATAATTTTCACTCGAATGGTACTTTTTTAAACAATTCCTACTTAAGAAAGGAAAAAGAAAAATTTGTTCTTAGTGAATATTAAACCCACAACTTAAAAAAGAAATGACTAAAAACTTTTAACTATATGTAGATATGCTCTAGTGCTTGTTGACATAATAAGGTGCATTTAAATTGTTCATTGATAGAACAAGAATCGTATATGGTTGAAGATAACTTATTACGAAAAAAAAAAGAATAATTGATAGAATTAGTAACAGGAAGTTAAATAAATTATAAAACGATCTCTAAATTATTAATATATATTAGTATAATGATGGGATGCACTAATAAAAATAGATTATTAGTAGTCATTATTCAGGGGTGGATTGTAAATTTGTAATGGGTTAGTGGGAGACTTTGTCCTCTTAATTTTGAAATTCTATTTTTTTATTCTTAAAATTTTAATTTGATTTTTTAAAAATTTAAAATATTATTATTGTCTAAAAAAATTAAAATATTTTTATTATGTTTCATAATTTTTAAAAATTCTTAATTAAATACCCTATTAAATTTTTTTATTAAATAATTAAAAATTTTAATTAGACGTCGTTTCTTAAAAAAATAAATTTAATCATTCAAAATTTTAAAAAATTTAATTTAGACATTAATCTTCTCGTTAATTATTCGAATAATTTTTTGATAAATATTAAGTATTTTTTAAGGTAAAACTTTGATACACAAGCTGTGTAAAATTAATTTTACACAAGCGTGTGTATTTATACTATAAAAACTCAAATCCTAAATTCCTAACCATAACCCTAAAAACTAAACCTTAAACCCTATACACTAAATTCTAAACACTAACCTTAAATTTTACCCCCTACAACCTAAACTCTTAAACTTTAAACTAAAATTTAACCTCTAAAATTAAAAAGCACATGTAAATTAAAGTTTACACGACTGCGTATATCAAAGTTTTTTTCTTCTTTTTAAGATTTCTTTTTCTACAAGATTACTCGAAGAACGTATAAATAACACAGAAATAATTCACCTCTTTCATTTCTCTACTTCTGTTGCTTTCTGGGCTCTGATTAGTAGATATCAAATATTAATCTTTTCTTGAGTCTCCTTAATCTTTTAAGAATCTTTTGAAATCCGTCATCGATGGCATTCGCCATGGACGGGGATTTGAGCTTTGAAGAAGACGAGTTTGCTTCGCTCACCAATGATGACATCATCAGAGCTTCTCGTCTTCAAGATAACGAGATTCGAATTCAGAAGGTCCTTTATATCCATGTTTTGATTATTATTTCCATTCTTTAGTTTTTAGGGTTTCAATTTTGGGTTTTGATTCAACCCAAGTAATCTTTTACGTATAAAGGGAAGTTCTTTAGTCTAGGGTTTTAATTTTTCTGGTTTTAGTTTGATTTTTATATTAAATAATGACTTACCCGATGTTATTTTTCGGATTTTAGATCTGGGTAATTAAACCTAAGTAATTCTCCGTTGTGCGCAAAATGCTTTTCTTTTGCAAAAGATTTGGCTATAATTTGTGTGAATTTTCTGGTTTGGGGGATTAAAGGATGAGATGAAAAGGATAAATCTTGAGTTAAAATCATACAAGGAGAAGATCAAGGAGAATCGAGAAAAGATTAAACTTAACAAGCAATTGCCTTACTTGGTCGGCAACATTGTCGAGGTAATTTTTTCTGTAATATTCAAATTCGAATCCGAATAACTACTTTATAATTTGAATTTGTTTTTATTAAATTTGGAATTTACTATCCGGTTTTGAATCTGAATTACATAAATTTATCTTGAACTATCTTTCATGTTATATCCATGCTTCAATTATTATTTCCATTGTTTTGTTTGAGGGTTCTAGTTCTGGATATTGATTAACCCTAACTATTTTAAAATAAGCATATAGTTGAAGCCATTATCTGCCAAAATAAAGCGAATTTAGATAGCATGTCGGGATATCCAACTCCATTATCTGCATAAGTAATGTGGATTTAGATGATGGATATTCGAAGGTTAATATCCACATCCACTGCGGCTGATAATTCTAATATCTGAAGCCAAATGTTATCCAAATATGAAAAAAATGGATCCAACATTTGTGAATATCCAAATTTACCCTATCCATTACCATCTGTAATCACTGAATGAATACCGAACCATTGTTTTGGATGTTTCAATACTTAATTATTGTTTCGTTCAGATATTGGAGATGAATCCTGAAGATGAGGCAGAGGAGGATGGTGCCAACATTGATCTTGATTCACAGAGGAAGGGTAAATGTGTTGTGCTGAACACCTCAACTCATCAGGTGAGTGCAGCGTGATTCCTTAGTCCACTACTAATTATTTTATCGTTTTCCCATAATGAAATTTGTTGTAAAAATCAGCATTTTCTGAGAATTGGTAAGAACACTTGGTTTTGATCTTGATTTGTTTGCAACTACTACAGACCATCTTTCTTCCTGTGGTTGGACTTGTTGACCCGGACAAGTTGAAACCCGGTGATTTGGTTGGGGTCAATAAAGATAGCTACTTGATATTGGATACACTGCCGTCTGAATACGATTCTCGAGTAAAGGCTATGGAGGTTGATGAGAAACCAACTGAAGACTACAATGACATTGGTGGCTTGGAAAAGCAGGCAAGTTTTTATTCCACTGCCTTTCGGATTTCCTTTAATAGCTGCTGAGCAAATGATGCCATTTTCTTTATTTCCCCTCTGGCGGGATTTCAACTTTCATGGAACAGATCCAAGAACTAGTCGAGGCCATTGTATTGCCTATGACTCATAAAGAAAGGCTTCAAAAGCTAGGCGTTCGTCCACCTAAGGGTGTGCTCTTATATGGACCTCCTGGCACTGGAAAAACTTTGATGGCCCGTGCTTGTGCGGCACAAACAAATGCCACATTTCTTAAGCTAGCAGGCCCACAACTGGTTCAGGTACGAAGGCCTTTTTTCTTTTCCGAACTTTCTTTTCTAGATGTTTAGACCCCGTTTCCAATTCAGCTCTGTATCCCATCCACATTATTGATTATTATACCATGAAAGGAAGATGATGAATAATAAAGTTGCTTTAATTATTGTTTGGAATTACATTGTGCATATGTATCTGCTTACGTGGGCCCTTTAATGAGTAATTAAAATATTGTAATGCATGCAGATGTTCATTGGAGATGGAGCAAAACTTGTCCGCGATGCCTTTCAGCTTGCAAAAGAAAAATCACCTTGCATCATTTTTATAGATGAAATTGATGCAATTGGTACAAAGCGTTTTGATAGGTAATGGCATAACTCGATTTCTTTTCAAGCAAAGCTGTTCCATTTACTTTGATCTGTGTGTTACCACGTGCAGTGAAGTGAGTGGAGATAGGGAGGTTCAGCGAACAATGTTGGAACTGCTCAACCAGCTCGATGGCTTTAGCAGTGATGAACGTATTAAGGTTTGCCTTTTCCGGTGCCTGATTAATGGATGTTGCAGTCTAGAGTTGAATCAGTGAGCTAAAACAACCTTTGTTATGTTTCAGAGGTTTAACTGTATTGTAATGCAATGTATTGTAGGTCATAGCAGCAACTAACCGAGCTGATATCCTTGACCCTGCTCTGATGCGTTCTGGTCGACTGGATCGTAAAATCGAGTTCCCACATCCCACTGAAGAAGCTAGAGCCCGAATCCTTCAGGTATGACTTTCAATACAGCTGCTTCTAATTCTACGGCTTCTATATTCTGCAGAATCTTCTTGAATTCTTCCATTGATTTTGTAGATCCACTCAAGGAAGATGAACGTTCATCCGGATGTCAATTTCGAAGAACTTGCACGTTCCACTGATGATTTCAATGGAGCACAACTGAAAGCTGTTTGTGTCGAGGCAGGCATGCTAGCACTTCGACGTGATGCAACCGAGGTGCACTTTTTAATCTTGGGTGTATCTGCATTTATCTATATTGTCAGTTTTACTTGTGAACATTCAAGTCATATGAGCAAATATCGAACATCGGGTTTTGGTCTTCTGATTTACAGGTAAACCATGAAGATTTCAATGAAGGTATCATTCAGGTTCAAGCTAATAAGAAAGCGAGCTTAAACTACTACGCATAATCAGGCGAGCATTTTCAACATTAGAAGTGAGAATGGTGCCTTTTGCTTACTGCAAGGGAAGGGAAAGCAAGCCCAATATGGTGAGTAAAATGTCGATTTGTCGAACAAACTCATTAGGGTTCAGATGAGATATGATGTTAAAACAGTTGGGACTCAAAAATTACATTCGATCGACCATGAACTCCGGCCTTCAAACATGTTGCAGGATGTTAGACTAATAGAATAGTTTGTTAGGTAGGTTGTTGTGACATGTGAGTCGGCATGTAGGCTATAAATGTCAAATATTTGTAATGTGTGAGATGAAGTTATCACATTAAACTCTTTTCAATAAAAAGCTTCATAGTTTCTTTTGTATCTTTTCTCTGTTTACTTTCATTCAACTCTTATTGCCGCTCGTAACTCTTCAACATTCGTCGCCGGCCACCTTCTCCGACACCGATATGTCCTTTCTCACGTAGGAGTAACTTAGGGTTCCATAAATGCAATCAATATCGTAACAATCAAATCCAACCAACCATTTTGTTAAACCCTGTATTAGTGGGGACATGGTAGGATGCAGTCCCACCACATTTAGGAATCCACCATGTATCAATGGGGTAATTAATCCAAAAGTAAACAATGCGATATCAACATTAAATAGATTACATACGAGAGGTAAAGTTTAATATGATTTGATCTTTTCTGCCACAGCAGTTGAGGAAAAAAACAATATTCTATTATAAACGTAAAATTACAATAAAATTTAATTTAATTACTAATTAAAATTTAATTAAAATTTAAGTACTATGTAATATTATTTAAAGAAAAATCAATTGGATCGAACTAAACAATGACAACCACAAATACCTTAAGTAAACATTATAAACTACATTCTTAAAGAAATGCCATGTCATACTATCTTAAGCCTTGAATGAACCAATTGCAATATGTGTAACCCCTAGACCGGACTATGCGTAAATTCAAATATAAGAGATCACATTTGTTACCGAAAATCTTTTCATAAAAATATTTAAGAATTTAAAATCAGAATTGAGAAATAATAAATTCAAACATAAGCGATTTAAATTAACTAAAATAAATCATATTAAAATGTGTAAATACATTACGAGCCATACATGGCAACATAATTGAGTATAAAATATAAAGTAACAAAACATAAGCTCATGTCACCAAGATAGGACAATCCGGAAGATAGAAACATTATAATGACAGATGTATATCAAATGTGTCGATCCTCCAAGTGTTATGTCTGAGAAGCCTATCCAAAATCTGAAAGGAAAAAGATTTGGGGTATGAGCTTAAGAGCTCAGTGTGTTCTAACAGTGCAAGTAAAAAAAATATAGTTTATATGTATATAGTTCAGATAAACAAAAAATATCTTATAAAACAGGTTATAAGTGCAACCATAGTTTTTATGCAACCTATCTACCCTCCAACCAAATTCCAAAATACAGTTCCCCAGAACAATATCATATTCAGGCATTAACCCGAATGCAAGGGTACCATCCTAAGGGATATCTTAAGTCGAGGCGAAATTACCTCAGTCGAAATATAAAAATCGAATATGGGCGAATTTACCCTAACCGAAGCGTAAAAACTTTATACGGGCAAAATTACCAGCCAAATCAGAGCTGAACTTTTATAATTTCTTATCATCACCCCAAATACTTCATATCATGCTGACGTCATCGATCAACGGTTAAAGTCAACTGTCAAAGTCAACTGAGTTGACTCAGACGAGTTTACTCGGTCAGGTCGGATTGGTTTGAACCGAGTCGGTTTATGGGTGAACCAATACGGCGGCCAAAGTCGCACTGGCCGGCGCGTGAAGCTCACGCACCATTATACACGGCCGGAAAAACGTCTCAAAATGTATATTTTTTTTTACCGGAATTAACCATAACACATCCAAAATTCCAAAATCATGCCAAAACTCACTAAAAACCAGCCCAAAACTTATTGTACTTATCAAATCTGCCAAACGCCGATGAAGGCTCGATCTTTGCCGGTTGGATGATCGGACGGTTGGGTCAGGACCGACACGATGCGGGAAAGGCTGTGGTGGCAACCAAACCACGAGCTGATGACTGTGGCGGCCGAAAAACACAAAAATTTGGTCGGACTCTTACCCTAGGTTTGACGAAACTTCAAACTTCGATTCCCGGCAATCGGAGCAAGAACGGTGCGAGTGATTAGGGGGCTTTTGTTCGGCCGGAAGGAAGGTGCCGGCGGCGGCGGAGACGACCACGACGTGGCGGTGGTGGTTATCGGAGTGGATGGTCGAATTGGTTCGGTGTGAGCGTTTATAAATTTTTGGATAATTTGGGTTCCCAAAAATGGAAGTTGAAGAGATAGGCTATTTATTTTCTTTTAATATCCGATCAACCAAAAATAAAATAAATT
This sequence comes from Hibiscus mutabilis, assembly GCA_019671005.1. Classification (NCBI taxonomy): domain Eukaryota; kingdom Viridiplantae; phylum Streptophyta; class Magnoliopsida; order Malvales; family Malvaceae; genus Hibiscus; species Hibiscus mutabilis. Next base: position 58,216,577 of record CM033720.1, read on the forward strand.
TTTGGGAAACTTAGTCCCAAGAGCTTTATAGCTCAATTGGTTGGGTTTCTTTTAACAAAAAAAAAAGAAGAAAAAGAACTCAATTGGTTGGGTTGCCAGCCTTCTAAGTTGTGGGTTGGATGGAATCCCACAACCTGTAGCCTCCTCCTCTTTCATTCATTTTTTTATAAGTAAGCAGGTGTTACAATATGATTTTATTTATAATCGTATGTACTTAATTTGTTGGTTAATTAATTTGGATTATGTATTATAAAAAAGGTCTATTACAGGGATAATTTTATTAATTTAATTTACTTCATTTACATTATTATAATTCAAATTTTTAATATTATTTAAAATATCAATGATTTATTTTACACGATCAAATGATTTTTGGTGCACTCTATTTTATGAGTATACATATATTTTTGAAAACTAAATGTAAAAGATCTAATTCTAAAGTAACATTGAAATATGAATTGTTGTTTATGTTACGATTTTTTTTACCAATTTCCAAAACAAAAATGTTGTACGGTCACTCAGTGACAGAAAAGAATTACTACTTTATACTTTCAATCTTTCTACGTCAACACACACACACAAAAAAAAAAACTCTCTCGCCTTGCAAAGGTCCTTTCCTTTCATCGTTTCCCCTAGTTTGGCTTACTTGGAAGGTTGGATCTCATCAAGTGGTGAGTTTTTTTGAGTGTTTTGTTTTCTTCTGCCTCTTTTACGTTGCTTTCTCTTGTTTCTTGATCAGTTTATTTGCCTCTTTCATAGGGGTGTTTAAAAGTTCGGTTAACCGAATTAACCGACCGAATTAAAATTTTTTTCGGTTAATCAGTCGTTAATTTTAAGTTCGGTCGGTTAACAGTTAATATTTTTTTTTTCAAACTTCGGTTATCGGTTAATTCGGTTTGAAATCGGTTAATTAACCTAATTATCTAAAATTTTTATATTTTAATATTATATATATTTTTTGGTCACTAAACTTTTAAAAATTATAAAATGGTAATTAAACTTTATCAAATTAGCACAAAATGATCATTAAATTTATTAAATTATTAAAAAATAATCATTAAAATTTTTAATATTTATCAATAATTTAAAATATGCAATAAATTAATGATCATTTTGTAATAATTAGATAAGTCTAATGGTTGTTTTATAACTTTTGAAAGTTCAGTGGCTAAAAAGATTACTTTAACATAGTTTAGTAACCATTTGTGTAATTTATCCAAAATTTTATAAAAAATTTCGGTTAACCGGCCGAATTAACCGAACTTTTTTCGGTTTGGTTAAATAATTTCGAAAAAATTTCGATTCGATTAACGGTTAATAGAAAAAAAATCAATTAATGAAATTTTGAAAGTTCGGTTCAGTCGGTTAACTGAACCGATGGTTTGAACACCCCTTCTCTTTCGTTCCACCTTCCTTTCCATTCCAGTCTTTGCTTGTCCTTTCCCTCATAATGTCTAAGCCCTTTGAGAAAACCGTTGAAACCTCAACAAAAAACGTATTTACTCATCCTGACATGCTGGAGCTTGAGGAAGATAGTATCATCAATACTACCATTAAGGAACATTCCTTGGTAGGTAAAATCCTTTCTAACCATGCTGCTAGATTCTATACTGTCACTGCCATTCTTAGGAAAGCATGGAAATGCAAAGAAGAAGATCTGGAGTGCCATGATCTTGGAAAAAACATGCTGCTGAAACAAAGAGAAGAATTTTTATGCAACGGCCTTGGTCAGTCCAGGATCGTTTACTCATTCTCAAGGACTTGCCTCAAGAAGCTACCTTGGAAGAGTTCTGGGTACAGGTTCACAATGTCCCACTTTCCTTCATCAACGCCAACAATGCTATGAAGATAGGCAAGCTTTTCCCGTTTTTCATTGATTCAAATGTTAAAGATGGCCAGAATGTTCAATAGGATGGTCAGTCAGTTACGTATTAAAGTGGGTTGAGGACACTCTCAAAACTGGCTTCAACTTCTCTCTCAATAAGAAGAATTACGATCCCAGTGAGGTTTCTTTTAAGTATGAAAGAGTTCCCGGTTTCTGCTACAGCTGCGGTAGACTTGGACACGCTGAAAGGAAGTGTTGGTTCGACTACAAAATCAGCTAGATTCGGGCCATGGCTGAGAGCCTCCCCTGTATGGAAGAAAGCAAATAACAGCGGCAATGCTACAGCGAAAATTCAAGGACCAACTGAAGATGATTCAGTTGCAATCGAACCTTCAAAGGATAGGGAAGATGATCTTTCGACTGCCATTGTTGCTCTGAGGCAACCTGCAAAAAGCAACAACAGGATGGATGCTGGTTATCTTTCTGAAAAATCAAATCTAGAAGGAGATTTGATCTCCAGAATTCCTGGAACGTCTCAGACCAATTCAATGCCTGTCTGGACGTTTCCTCTTTTGACAATCTCGAGCAGTGTGAGCTGAACATGGGCAGTCAACCTAGGACTAAACAAACCTGTCAAATCCATTCCAACCAAATATCTGATAAGGAAAAAGAGGCTTCGGTTAAAAATAAGCTACCCATGCAGATCTTAGAAAATCCAACCATGCAGATCCCTAAACCTCTTGTCGCAGCCCTATCGCCCAACCTAGGAGATGACATTGCTGCGACCTTGTCCAACATGGAGTTTGATTTTAACAGGAAGAGAAAAAGAGACACTTTTTCAAGCTAGAAGAAAAGAGAGCTTACCGAAAAAATATTTGAAGGAGTTTATCAGATTGGACCCGGGAATTGGGCAAGCAGGGGTTTTGGGGCCATTGTAAGTGATGCTGCGCTCGAGTTAGCCTTCTTTCCTACCTCCATCACCAAAACTTATCCATTTATCAACGCTCTCGAAATCCAAAAAAAGGGTGTCTCTTCGGGGGGCAGGAGGCTCTCAAGGATCAAAAATGAAGCTAGAAAGAAACACGTTCGTGAAATTTCAAGGGTATCTCATGAATCCACCGGAATCATTGAGTTAGGTCTTGATCCTTAATGTTACTAAAGTCCCTAACCTTTACATTTGCTCGGAAAAGGATATGGAATTGTCTTTCTATGATGATGAGGGCATTGCTGAGAATGATTGTAAGGTAACATGATCATCCGCAAGTCGAATGATTGCTTCTGATCCTAAGGATCATCTCATCTACCAGCGTCTCGGCTCAGCTGATCTTTGATCCTTGGTTTCTTCTTGTTTGTGTTGCTCCTCTGGGTTATGTTTTCTCCTCCTTTCCAAAGGGTGATTGCCTTATGCTTTTGGATGACCCCTCCCGTGTGCTCGCCCTTACTCACAATCTGACTCTCTTAGCATTTTCTAATAACAAGATGTTTTACTCTCACGAGGAAAGAAGTATGTCTCCGGACAGAACTTTCGTAGAAGTGTCGCCTGATTGGATCGTTGATTGATCCATGTGCTAGGGTTTTCTTCTCGCTCGTTTTTTATGTTATGTTCCTTTATGTTTTCTGTTATGCTTTCAGTCTTATTTGTTGTTGATTCCATGTACTTTTGGTTTGTCTGTTGCCTGTTGGGGTCGGGACCCTTTTGTATCTGTTTGCCTCCTGGTTGAATGAATCATGTTTAATGTCAAAAAAAATGTTGTACGGTCACGCGTTACACGTACGGATTAAGGAAGGTGACAAATCCGGTCATTGTACAGACAAGGCTGTTTTCGACTTTTTCAACCTTCATAAAAAAACGACGACCAAGTCACGTGACCTCCCAAAATCTCCAAGTTTTTTGGTCCCAGCTGGTCACACCTGATCTTATTCTTATCCTCAACTACGTACTTATCGATCCATTCGCCACGTCATTGCTTCCCCCTTCAGATCTAAATTCAACGGTCCATGTTTATCCTAACGTGTTCGACCTTTAAAGCCATTTCTTCGTTTAAATATCTTCGCCTCCCTTACTCCAACTCATTTCCACAACAAAGATCTCAAAATACGCCGATCTTCTGATTAAATGGGATTACTTGACCAATTATGGGATGACACCATCGCCGGTCCTCCACCAGAGAACGGCCTCGGCAAGCTCCGAAAGTACACTTTCCGGCGGCCTAACTCAGCCAAGGGTACGCTAACGTGCTCCCTGTTTCAATGGATGCACACTTTAGTTTTATTGAAAAGAAGAATTTTGTCAGTAAAAGTAAATGAAACTGTGTTAAATCGAACTGGCGTAGGAGGTTTAAAAATAAAACGACAATTCGTTACGAGTTGAAACGTTTTTAAAAAGTTTTTAATCATTTTTTTCGTATTTATATGTTTATTTTGTTTGACGATCTAAATCTAATAATGATCAGAATCTGATGGCGGGAGTGTGAGATCGTACGGTGATGAAACGTCGTCGGCGGAAGCGATGAGAGTGACACGTTCTATTATGATCGTAAAACCGCCGGGTTATCAGATCGGATCTCCTCCCAGTTCGCCGTCAGGATCTTCTCCTCCCGTCTCGCCGGCCGGATCATCTCCTCCGATATCTCCTTTTTCTGGTAAAAAATGCATTTAATGTCCACTAATTGCCGAATTTATTTTCGTATTTGTCCCTTTTTTTCTAATGGATAATTAAGATAAACTAGTGTAACTGAATTAAATTGCATATTTTATTTCTATCTTCAATTAAGCTTGATTTTTGAAATTGAGATTGAGTTTTATGATGAATCGAGGAGTGTTAGGACCGTTCCTAAGCTTGACCATTTCATAGCAAGAATCTTGATTATATATATACACACACATTCTTATCTTCCATTTGAACAAATACTTGATCAACTTATGGTTAATCATATAAAATTGTTAATGTTGATGAAATATTTAATACTTCATCAAATCAAGGCTCAACATACGATTAATCATATTTTTTTTAAAAATATTGTAATTGCTTAATATATTATTTTAATCATGCATGTCATAAGAATGAATTAAGTTATTATATTTGTATGTATCATTATTATTCAAAGGATTTTTAGTTTAAGATTTTGATAAAATATTTTTGAGTAAATAAGATTTTAACATTTTACTTTATGAAATAAATTCAAAATTGTTCTGATATGGCGTCGTTCATAAATTTATAAATAATTAAATTTGTTACTTAAGGAATTAAATTTATTAATATATATATATATATAAATTTTAATTTTAATCCTAATCATATCTAAAATGGAGGAAGAGGGAAACTTTAGGGGAAGGAACGGATACTTTTAACGGATCTAGAATCTATAACCTAAAGGAATACGAGAGAACAAAAATAAACAGCTTGTCAACCGGTGAAATATGTTTGCTCAAATTTATTAATACCTATTTGTTAATATTTTATGTTGTGTTATTGTTTAAAGGGAACTACATTAAATACCATCAAATTTGTAGGCGTGTATCGATTATACTACTAAGTTAAAAATCGATACTATTTTTACCATTGAATTTTAGTTTAGGCTTTAATTATGCCACTAACTGTTAAAATCCATCCACGTCATCGTAAGGGGACCGTTAAGATCCTTCCACGTTATCGATTTTAAGGGCCTAGTGGTATAATTGAAGTCTAAACTAAAGTTCAATGTTAAAATAGTATCGATTACTAAAGTTCAGTGTTAAAATAATATTAATTTTTAGTTCAGTGGTATAATCGATATAAACCGTAAAGTTTAGTGGTATATAATGTACTTTACCTTTAATATATACTTCACGAGCATTAATGCATGTGAAATAAAGTTAGAAAATTTTAAAATATTCATGTATATATACCGTATGCAAATTATATATATGATTCTTCTGACAGCCTGTTAGTAAAATTCAATTCGAAAAATTAAGTTTTTGACTCGATACAAAAAAATTCAACTCGGATTGGCTCGAATCGTAATTCTATACACTCAACTTCTGACAGCCTGTTATTAAAATTTTAAAATATTCATGTATATATACCGTATGCAAATTATATATATGATTCTTCTGACAGCCTGATAGTAAAATTCAATTCGAAAAATTAAGTTTATGACTCAATACAAAAAAATTCAACTCGGATTGGCTCGAATCGTAATTCCATACACTCAACTTCACTCGAAAAATATTTCAATAAAATTTGAGTTATAAAATGATACTCGAATAACTCGAAATCTTTAATAATTAGCAGATCTTTCAAGTCGATTCCCTGCCTAATATTTACAATTAAATTTGAACAAAAAAACTCAAACAACATACTCGAATTTCATAAACTCGGCTTGAAAAAATTCAAAATAAAATTTAAATTATAAAATAAAATTCATCAACTTGATTAACTCAAAAAAAAAAATTAAATCGACTCAATCGAATGCTCATCCATAATTAAAACACCATTCCTGAGACAAATATTTATAATTTAGCCTATAATTAACCTACTGATGAACATTTGAATACACAGGGTATTCAAAACTAAAAATAATTCCTAAGAAAACCAGCAAAAAATTATAGTCGACGTACAAATACAAGGCATATTAAATAAACAAAAAAATCCATTTGGTGTAAGAGAAACCGAAATACAGTTTCTCAATCGAGCATGTTGGAAGTTCGTATCTGTGTAGAACGACAACATCCCCCGGAAACTGCTCGGTTCACGACAAATCAGGTTGTTCCGATCTTCTGTGGCTGTTGAACATAGATGCACAGAGTTAATGATACATTGCATTGCATTGCATAGGTAAGGACTTGGACTTGGACATGATACTATTGCTTGGGTATTCATAAGGGTCTAATAACCCCGAATTGAGTTAGAGTTGTAAGAAATTCAACCTCCGACTCAAAACTCAAACTCAATTCGAGATTATTAGACCCCTAACCCTGATTCTTATAATAGAACTTGATTATTTGTGTTTGAACTCGAATTTGACTTGAATTGGAAGTTTTTGATTCTAATAAGGGAACATACTGAATGCAAAAGAGACTGATAAGGCTCTCAAGCTAGATGAGTCAAGTGTCGGTATACTTGAAATTAGCTAGCTTGAATTCAACTCGAAAATGATCGAGTCAAATTCGAATTGTTTTTCCGAGTTGAATACGAGTAGTTTGCAAGCAGGATGTCTCGTTTATACCCGAAAGTGTGCGTACCTTCTTTACATTGACCTTATTGCTTGGCACTGCTGGTTTCAATATCTAGAAGGAGCACACAAGAGCTTCATCAATACTCAGTAGAGCACCAGCATTGTCAAAATCTCCACCATAGTTTGGAGCTGAAAATATTGTTACTAATTTTCTATTAGCAAAAAACTCATACCCATCCTCCACAACCTGCAATTCAAAACTTTAGATTAATCCGAACCCGGACAAACTTGATGATAAAAATTATACCTAGAAGTATTCGTTTCTAACACTTTTCTTTGACAAATGTGGACACTTGAACATGAATATGACCCTCTCCAAATACATAAAAAAAACAAAAGTTAAACATACACATTCAAATACCCACACACTTGTTCAAGGAACATACATCTGTATATTTGATTCAATTTCTTGAAGAAAAAAAGAAATCGAATAATACGGTCGGGGCTTAGCTCAACTGATTTGACAATCAGCCCTAAGAGGTAACGTCCAATAAATCTAAGATTCGAATCTCAACATCTGCAATCTCTTCCTTTATCCAAATGCAGAAAGAAACTAGCTTACTTGGTCCATAAGCTAACTTAGACCTATTTGATGCGAAATTCAATAGTCAAAAGAAATTGGCTTCTGAATTCGGGTTTCAGTTTAATTAGTTTATGCAATCATTATACAGCATAGGGTTTGAATTCCGGCATATGCAATCCCTTCCTTCAACCTACTACGACCTTATGCATAGAAAACAAAAGAATTTGACTTACTTGATGACCTCGGCAAATGAGATCGAGGTCGTTCTTTTCCAAAAAATTAGCGACAACATCAGCACCGAAAGTGCACGAGATGCCTCGATCACTATCCGCCCAACCCTCGACGTTTGGATTAGGGTCAGACCAAAGTAGATCACATAGGAGACCGCCGTCGGGAACTTCCGTCGGCCTCTTGATTTCCTTGATTTGATCCAATTTTTCCAAATCCGGAGACAACCCTCCGTGCATACAAAGTACCTTCTCATCAATGAGCGCAGCCACAGGCAAATTGTTAAAGCTGTTGGTGAATAGTTTCCAAAGACTAACGTTAAATCTCCTTTTGCACTCATCATAAAACCCATAGATCCGATTCACCTTTGCATCTTCATGGTTCCCTCTTAAGAGAAAAATCCTGTCTGGGTATCTTATCTTATAGGCCAGAAGCAAGCATATTGTCTCCAAGCTTTGCTTGCCCCTGTCTACGTAATCCCCAAGGAACAAGTAGTTTGCCTCCGGTGGATACCCACCGTATTCGAATACCCTCAACAGATCTTGGTACTGTCCATGAATATCACCTATAAAAATGACATAATATCAGTATATCCGAATAATTACAACTAGAATCAAACATTACAAAGTATGATCGGACTGATAACCAAAATATATCCAATTTAAACCAGAATAAATTTAAATAAGATCCTATATTAGGCCAAGGCCTTATTGGCAAAGCCAAAAAGTATTTGTTAATTACCAAAGAAAATCCAAAGTTGTACATAACAACCATTTCTTTAAAATAAACCAAGTACCTCAATTCAATCATTAGAAAGCATTTCAACACAAAAAGAAAATGAATTGTTGGATTGGTCCCTTCTCCTTGAACTTATATACACTCCTGTATAAAAAAAAAGAGTCTATTTATGGTTAAAGTCAATCGAACTATGTTGAAATTGTGATTTAATCTCTCTACCATTTTTGATACTATTCTAAACTACCCAAACCTCTACCCACTCATAAATCAAAGGATGATGCACGCTACGTTCAAACTGGTGTATGACAACAATGACGGTGGCTAATCTCTCCTTTAGCTTGATTTCAATGAGTCATTTACTCTTATAATATTATTAGTAGTTCCAATTCGATACTATTGTTAGTTGCTTCTGTTAAAATGGTGATATGAAATCATTTTAATACAATTTTAAACATACAACCAACAACAGAGCTATTACATAGCTCAGGGGGCAGTTCCCCCCCCCCTCCCCCCCAAATTCTTTTTGTATTAAACAATATATAGGGAAATTTCTCCATTTAGATCAGCCAAATTTTAGTTTATTTAGACTTTGCACCCTCTATTTTTATGACTATTTATACTTTGCCTCCCTAAGTTTGATTTCTGACTCATTCCTGCATACAACTAACATTCCAATTCATTATTGGTTTAACATGGTTAATGGAAGCAAGTAACTTTTTTATCATTTGAACCTACTAATAATAATAAAAGTAGAGAGATTAAATCCAAATTTCATCATAGTAAAGGGGCTAGATTCAAATTAGACCCCAAAAAATTATATTCTTAATTTACTTTTCTCTTTATTCCCAACATGAAATTCCCGGTTTCACATTTTGGATCTCGGATCTAACCAAAAATAGGAAAAATAACTCAAATTGAATTTGGCAATTGGCATGAGCATTATCTCAAATCTAACTCCCCAATCATTGGAATTCATTTGCAATTTCAATAAATTACACAATTTAAATGGAAAACCAAAGATAAACCCAGAATTCGGCACACAATTTCAATGGGAAAAAGGGGGTAAGAAAGGAAAGCTAACCGCAGATTCTAATATCTGAAGAAGATTGGGCTTGGAAACGAAGATTTGTTTAGCATTAATACAAAGCTGACGAATCTCTCCTTCAGAAAGTTTAACCTGTTTCCCTCCTTTCCCTTCCAATAACCTCCGTATTATATCATCCAACACCGCCGTATCCCATCGTCCCCTCCATTGTCATCATCACCCCCCCTTTCTCTTCATGAATCCACTACTAACAGATTTCCTTTGCAGATTACAGCTAATTTCACTGGATTTTTCTTATCAATTTTGACAAATAATGGATGAGGGGAAATGGGTATTTGATGATTTATCAAAGGGATTTAAAAGTATTTTAGTAAATTTCTATCTGTCTATAAAATATAAGGATTTTTTTGATTTGATCTATATGCCAAGAAAAGATTGAAAATGGCCAATACCATTAGTTTGAAACCTTCAAACCATTAGTTTGAAACCTTCAAACTTTATGGGCACATTTGATTTGGGGTTATTAGTTTACATGGCAATTTACAAGTTACTTGTTCAAATTTAAAGGTTTGCTCGATATATGAAAGGGCTTGAATAAAAATTTAAAAAATATATATAAGATTTGAACCCGTAGAGTAATCAAGTGATCTGAGTTCGAATATCATGTGTGTACTGTATGTTATTAAAGGTTAAGAAAGTTAAACAGACATTACCACGCTTGGTATGTCGATCTTCTCAGCAAAGCAGGGCATCTTGAAGAAGCAGAGGGATTGATCAAACAAAAGCCCGTTCAATCTAGCCATGAAAATTATGAAACTATTATTCCCATTATTCAACTATTTTTTTATGACTCGAAGTAAAGGAATGCCATTTTAAAAATGGAAAAAACTTTGATACACATGCAGTGTAAACTTTAGTTTACACGTGCCTTTTAGTTTTAGGGTTTTAGTTTAGGGTTTAAGGTTTAGGTTGCAGGGTTTAGAATTTAAGGTTAGTGTTTAGAATTTAAGGTTTAGGGTTAGTTCTTTAGGGTTATGGTTAAAAATTTAGTATTTGAGTTTTTATAGGGTAAATGCACAGGCTTGTGTAAAATTAATTTTATACAGCCTGTGTATCAAAGTTTTACCCAAAAACTTTTATACACATGTCCGTGTATATTTTAGTTTACACAAACTTTTTAGTTTTAGGGATTAGATGCTTAGTTTAGGGTTTAAAGTTTAAGGGTTCGATGTTTAGTTTAGAGTTTAAAGTTTAGGGATTTATATTTTAGTGTTTAGAATTTAATGTTTGTGTTTAGAATTTGAGAAATAAGTATAGGGTTTAGAGTTTAGGATTTAGTTTTTTTAATTTAAGGTCAGGAATTTAGAATTTGTGTGTTTATAGTATAAATATGTAAGCTTAAAATATTTCTAAAGATTTCACCCTTTAAAAATTGCATTTTATTATCATACAAGTTCATATTTAAAAAAAAAATAAAAACAAGATGGTATGTTCTTTTATTAAAATACTATGGTGGTATTCCGAACATATAGGAATGTTACCTATTCATATTCAAAGTTTACTCCTTCATGCATGCATTTAGGGATCAATTATTAAATTAAATTTAAATTTTTAATTTTCATTGTAAAGACAACATAAAACTAACTATGTATTAACTTTGAGCGTTGTGGGTGCTAATTCTTCCCACATGTAATTAACTTCCGAACTCATTTTGATTTTCACTGTTTTTCTTAGGTGTCCGATCTTACCTAACTCGAAAGATCAATGACAACTCCATTTCCAATCCAAATTCAGATTTTCAAATAAACCCTTCCAAAATTTCGTCGAGTTTAAGAACCGTTCCGACAATATTTATTTCCTTCAATGCATTTGTGATCTTCCATATTGGCAAAGACACCCTGATAAGCTTCCATATTGGCAGATTATGTTCTTAATTCTATCAAAAAAGATTATCCGTCCATGCTCTTAATACAATGTCACATTATTTGGCAATGATCACACTTTAACAAACTCTATCGATGAGATAGATTTATATACGGTCGATGATATAAAAATTTATATATGATTAACGATGAGATAATATCAATAATTATCTAGTTCAATAAACATATATGCCTACTTGATTCGAGATTTAACTCCCAATTATTAACACAACCGTCTCTAATTATACACGCCGTGTGTGAATCACATATGATTAGCATTATAGGGTTAATTTCATTAGTAATAGCATTTGATTTCTTGAGGTGCCAGCCTATATATATGCATTCCATGGGGTAAGAATTTCATTCCACAAGGCCTGATAGAGCATTCTTCCTTTGCATTCTTGCTTGTTTCTTTTGTCTTTAGATCTTTAGCAATGGCAAGCTCAGCAAAGAAAACTAAGGGAAAGCAAAAGATTGAGATGAAGCTCATTGAGAAAGCGGATGACAAGTTGATTACTTTCTCGAAACGCCGATCTGGAATTTATAAAAAAATAAGTGAGATAACCACACTTTGTGGTGCTGATATTCTTTTTATCTGCTTCTCACCGGCAGGTAAACCTTTTTCGTTTGGCCATCCCTCTATCGAATCTGTTGTCGATCGCTTTTTGAATAACAATATGTTGCCTTCTAATGACAACACTCGCCATCTTGTTGAGACTCGTCTAAAAGAAAGAATCAACAACATAAACCAGCTATATAACGAGGTTATTAGGCGAATGGATGTGTCGAAAGAGAAAGAAGAAGCGCTTGCTCAACAGACAAGTGAGAGGGAAGAAAATTTGTGGTGGGAAACTCCCATTGATCAGCTTAACCCTCGGGATCTCGAAGAACATGATTCTCGTTATGCGGAGTTACTCAACGAGCTCTACGCCACCAGAAGTAGGAAGCTTGCAGCCATAAATTCAATGCCTACTCCAAGGGATCCTGCCCAGCTCAATCCACTTACTACCAACACAAATGAAGATGTCTATGCTGCCTTTTATTCCGGCAGCGGCCGTGGTCGTCAGCAGTGATGAACACTTTTCACATTTTGTTGTCGTTAGGATTTTCATTGTTGGGAGCCCCCCAAGACATACATGATCATGTTCATGTAGTCAGTTTTGGTTATGTGGAAAATCAATTTTTAATGAAATGGTGATTAATACAAGTGTTGCATTTGTTTCTTTTTACTCAAGCTTCAACATTTGCTTAATGGGTCAAATTGGGGAGATTAAATTCAACTACGTGCCTCGCAATTCGTTCAAAGCTTGGTGGTAGATGTGGACTGTTTTCTTCTTCTGCAGATTTTTATCTCTATTTTTCAATGAAGTGTGTTTCAGTTTTGATGCTGGTTTTTGCTAGTATAATATCATTAATAAAAACTCATTTTCTTGTGAAAAATATTTTTGCTTGTATCAAGAAAAGGACTCATTTTATGCAATAACATATTTGATTCCACTACTTAACATTATATGGTAAATATGAATTACGAAAAACAATTAACGATTCGTGGTATTTTAAGTAAAATGAAGAGTCGGAATAACATAATTGTATTTTAAATAAATAATGGAACACATGCATTATGTGTAATTTAATTAAAATTTTATCTGATTAGTGCATTTGTAATGCGTGAAAACATGAATTTTAAATTTAAAATATGTTATGTAGTTCAAATCACTATCAAATAAGCATTCAACGATTAAAAATTGGAAAAAAAATAGGTTTACATATTTTTTAGCGTAAACTACAACCGATGTCACTCAATTATGGTAAATGTTACACTTAGGTCACCCAATTATTAAAAGTTGCATTTGGGTCACTTAATTATGGGCAACGTTATATTTGGGTCACTATATTTGGGTCACCCAATTATTAAATGTTACATTTGGGTCACTCAATTATGGGTAAGGTTATATTTGGGTCACCCTTCATATCTAAAAGAAGCATATCAATTCAGTCATTTTTTCTTCCAAATCACTTGTATACTCTCGTTAACATTAGAGTACTTCATTTGAAATCATTAATTAATCTAATACAAAAATTGTATACATTTTTAAAATAAGAAGGATGACCCAAATCTAACCTTACCCATAAATGAGTGATCTAAATGTAACATTTAATAATTGGGTGACCCAAATATAATCTTATCCATAATTGAATGACTCAAATATAACTTTTAATAATTGGCCAAATGTAACCTTTATCATAATTAGGTGACCTCCGTTGTAGTTTACCTTTTTTTATTACGAATCTAATTTACTCATTGTACTGTCATATAAGGTATTTTTCACACTGATATTATCTTAGAATTGTGATATTACCTAAATTAGTTTAAAATTGGCTGCCATCTAAAATGTGATATTACCTTAAAATTGTGATATCACCTAAATTACCTCAAAATTAGTTGCCATCTAAAATATGACATTACCTTAAAATTGTGATATTACCTAAATTAGTTTAAAATTGGCTGCCATCTAAAATGTGATATTACCTTAAAATTGTGATATTACCTAAATTACCTCAAAATTAGTTGCCATCTAAAATATGATATTACCTTAAAATTGTGATATTACCTAAATTAGCTTAAAATTGGTTGTTTTCTAAATTGTGATATTAGCTTAAAATTAAAGACTATTAGATTGTGCCACAAAAATGGTAAGAGTAAGTAACCAAATGAAGAAAACTGCAAAAAAAAAAAAAAACTAAAATATTTAGAAAAAAATAAAATAATTATACTTGAAAATAATGAAGGATTTAATTGGTAATATCATATATCAGCTAAAGACGTTTCCAATTCAGGCCATTCAAAATTTCCTAATTTGTTATTGTAAATGTCAATTCATTTATCGAGGTAGGTCCAATTCAGTTTTTGTGCGGGGTGAATATAAAATTATAAAATTTTAGATGAACAAAAATAAATATTATCTAATTTTGTGTTAAAAGTGTTTAAATTAAACTATTGATTTTTAAGAGGGGCGAAAAATGATTTTTTTATTAATTTAAGTGACCAAAAATTGAATTATTATTTCATACATTGGTAATCAAAAAATATATATTTATTAGAGTGTTATATGATATATTTATATACTCTAAACGCTAAATTTTAACCTTAAATTTTATATAAGATATATAATAATATTAAAATTTTATTTATTAAATTTTTTTTACTGTCGATGTATGAGATAATAAGCATGGCTTAAGCCATGAACACTCCATGGATAATGATCAGTAGACACTCAAGGCTAACCTTACTAAAAGCTCGGCTGACATGTTCTGGTATTATTGACAGCTTCATCATAATGCACTAGTAAAACAGGTCAACCTTACGGCTGACATGTTCTAAAACTTACTAAAATCCCCCCTACTTATTCTCCACATTAGAAAACTAGATTTAGGGTTTAAGGGTAAGATTTATAATTAAGGTTTAGAGAATTAAGAGTATGTATAATTTTTAAGGTGTAGGGTTTAAGATTTAGAATCTAAGATTAAAGTTTAAAATTTAATTTTTTGTGTTAGGGCATGAAAAGGGACAAATAATTTTCGTCCTAAAAAGAATGGCCCAACATGATTTAAGTTAAATGTATAGAAGGAAAAATTAAAAATATTAGTTATAGAATAGTAGTAAAGCACGTGAGAAAAACGAAATGTTGTACTTCATAGATTTGGTAGTATTATACTTATTTTTTATTCAAAAAGTCAGTATGACATGCATACAACAAAAAAACAAATATTTATTTTTTTAACTTGAAGACCTAATTTAAAAAAATTGCACAAAACTCCCTAAATCTTTAGGTCGTGTCTCAATAAATTAGATAACATTTAGTTTCTTCTATGCAATTGGGGTCTTCTTTTATCAATTTCGTTATAAGTATGTTCTATTTCAAACATTCAATCAGTTATTTCGATGTGAGCGTTTTACTTTAAAGAGTAATAGGATCGACCTTTCATACTTTTCAACATATATAATTGATTTTGAATGCAAATCATGCTGTTAATTTCTGCCAATAAAATTTTTTAGTTGTTTGTTACACAAATGGTAATACAATGCGATATGTTCTGGTATTATGGACAACGTTTATCCTAGCAAATTATTTGGCAATATTCGAGTCATAACAAACGCGGACGCGACCGAGGATATGCTATTTAAACATGATTGGCGAGAAAAGATTTTCATGTACCAAGTTCAAAAAATATATTTACCTACCCGATCCAAGACCAGACTCTCAGTTACAAACCTTCTTAGCCTTTCTCCTTGTTTCTTTCATCCTCGGATATCGAACTGACTCGAGAAAGAAAATTAGGGTAGGTAAAAAAGATATGTGTATTGGAGTCAATTGGTGTTGAGTCTTTGAAGGTGTAGAGCCTATTTCAATACATATGTCTTGGGAAAAGACAAGAGGAGTTGGTATTGACTCAATGAACTCTACACGTTTCTTCTTTATCTACCGTGAAAGAGCTATAATTTTTTAGATTCAGTAATTGATTCATCTTATCTCGTTTTATATGAATTCGAATCGCGGTATAAAAATATAATATCTTTATTTAATAAAAAAGAAAGCTACAATCTTCGGTGATGTAAAGCTCATTAAGTAGCTCTGCATAAAGGGGACTATGGTTTTTCTTGATTTAAGTTGATCAATGGGAACTTCCCACCAAAAATTACTTTCTCTCCCAATTGTCTGCTGAGCAAGCACATATTCCTTCTCTCTTTTTTTCTACATCTAATTGCCTAATAACCTCATTATAATATTAGTTTATCTATTTGATTTTTTTTTTGCAACCCTCAATAAGAGGGTGAATGTTGTCATTGGAAGGCAAAATATTATCATTCGAAAATCAGTTAGCAATAGATTCAACTGAGGGGTGATCAAAAGAAAAAGGCCTTTCTGCTGATTAAAAACAAAGTATCAGTACAATAAAGTGTGGTTATCTTTAAAATTTTGGATCGAGTTTTGAAAATGCGGTCAACTTGTCATCCTTTTTTTCAATAAGTTTCGTTTCAGTCTTTTGTTTTTTCATAGTTTGACATTGCTGAAACATCTTAGGATAATAACAACAAGCAAGAAGGTTAAGAATAAATGTTTTATTAGCCTTATGAGATATTGTGGAATAAAGTTCTTGCTTGATGGAATGCATATATATAGGGCTGGAACCTTAAGAAATTAAATATGCAGACTAATGAAATTAACCTTTTTGTTTATCTCCTAGAATCAAAGAAAATTAGGGGATAAACACCAGGGCTAATTTCATTAGTTTGAGCATTTAATTTCTTGAGGCTCCAGTCCTATATATATGCATTCCATCAAGCAAGAACTTCATCCTATAATATCTCATAAGACTAATAAAACATTTTATCTTACTTTCTTGCTTGTTTTTTTGGTCCTTTAGATATTTTAACAATGACAAGTTCGAAAAAAAAAATCAAGGAAGACAAGAGATTGAGATGAAGCTTATTGCAAAAGAGGATGACAAACTGATTACATTCTCAAAATGTTGATTCAGGATCTAAAAAAAAGTTAGTGAGATAACCACTCTTTGAGATACTGATACTTTTTTATTAGTTTTTCACCAACAAGTAGGCCTTTTTCGTTTGTCACCCCGTCTGTTAAATTTATTGCCAACTGATTTCTGAACAATAATATTTCACCTTCCGATGACAACACTTACATTTTGACTGAGACTCGTCAAAAGAAAAGAATCAACCATATAAACCAACTCTACAATGAGGTTCGTAAGCATGATGCAGCAAAGGAAAAAGAAAAGGTACTTGCTCAGAAGGAAAATGGAGAGAAGGTTATTTTTGGTGGGATTAAAGCAACAATGGCGACATTTCTTCTTCAATTTCATTAGTCAGCATTTGATTGCCTGAGGTTCAAGCCTATATATATGCATTCTATGGAGTAAGAATTTCATTCAACCTTATCCCACAAGGCTAGTAAAGCATTTTTCTTCAACCTTCTTACTTGTTTCTTTTGTCCAATTTTTTTAGCAATGGCAAGCTCAGGAAGGAAAACTAAGGAAAAGCAAAAGGTTGAGATGAAGCTCATTGAAAAAGCGGATGACAAGTTGATTACTTTCTCGAAACGTCGATCTGGAATTTATAAAAAAATAAGTGAGATAATCACACTTTGTGGTGCTGATATTCTTTTCATCTGCTTCTCACCGGCAGGTAAACCCTATTCATTTGGTCATCCCTACATGGAATCTGTTGTCGATCGCTTTCTGAATAACAATATTTTGCCTTCCAATGACAACATTCGTCATCTTGTTGAGACTCATCGAAAAGAAAGAATTAATCTCATAAACCAACAATATAACGAGGTCCTTAGGCTAATGACTGCATCAGAAGAAAAAGAAAACTGCTTGCTCAACAGACAAGTACTGAGAAGGAAGGAAATTTGTGGTGGGAAACTCCCGCTGATCAACTTAACCCGAGGATCTCGAAGAAGTCGATTCCCGTTATACGGAGCTTCTCAACGAGCTCTACGCCACCAGAAGTAAGAAGCGTTGCAGCCTTTACTTCAATGCCTACTCCAAGGGATCCTGCCCAGCTCAATCCACTCACTGCCAACACTATTGAAGATGTCCATGCTGCCTTTCATTCTGGCAGTAGCCGTGGTTATGAACAACTCTTTATCACTTTGTTGTTGTTTGTTAGGGGAAAGAACGGGGCTAGAATCAAAGTCAAATTATTGAATTTATAAATAAAGGGTTTATTAAACTTAAAATTGAGAAATAATATCTAATTTATCTAATATTTAAATTTATAGGACCTAAATTGTCATTAGACAGGAGAATTGAATGGACCACATTAAAATTTTTAAAAAAAGTAAAAAATTTATTGTGAACTTTTCAATTTGTTGGAGGCCAAGACTTCCGGACCCTCGTACTCCGTCTCTAGTTAAGATTGCTAATGTTAAAAAAAATAATAATGTTGTTATTCTTAGGTGACACGGGTTTGAGCAATTTGTGTCCACGGTGTGTTGTTAAAAAATAATGTTGCTTGGCGTGGTACGGGACTTTAGCATTGCATCTGCGTGTGAACACATGGTTGGTGCCTTTTGGAGAGTGGCAGTGAGTAAATGGTACAGTATATGGTCCTTGCCGGTTCCTCAGCGAGTCCGGATGTTCTTGTGGCTCGTCCTTAGGCAATGTTTGATAACAAACGATGAGAGATTGCGTCGTGGCCTCTCTGTTGACCCCTCATGCCCTAGCTGCGGTTGCTGCTTTGAAACCATACTCCACATTTTTTCGAGATTGCCCTCCAATTAGGTCAATATGGCAGAGTATTATCCCTTACGAAAATCATGCAGTATTTTTTGGCCTTCCTTTGGAGAGTTGGATTGTTGAGAACGTCGGTATCTCTGTATGTTTGAGGCCTTCTTCTTCCCCTTGGCAGTGTTTTTTTCCTTACTTTGGCAAGTTTAGAAGCATAGAAATGATTTCGTGTTTGCGGATGAATGCATGCCGCTTCCTGAGCTTCTGCAGATTAGTAGAGTCTGGACTGCCCCGTCCTCCCTTGTCCCACGCGGGGAGACTGTGGCTTGGTAGCCTGCGCCCTTGGGGTGGTTCACGCTTAATACAGACGCAGCCGTCGCTACTCAAACGGGTTTGGGGCCTGCTGGAGGAGTTTTAAGGGGCCCTGAGGGGGATTGTTTCAGGTTATCATAAGGATGCGGGCGTTGTTTCGCCATTGCATGCAGAGTTATGGAGTATTTTCATTAATCTACAAATCGCGTGGTCGTAGGGGATGGAGCGTTTGCAGGTGCAATCTGATAGTGCACAGGCTATTCGACTTCTGCTTGCTTCTCCGGCGTCTCCTCAGTCGTTGAACCTTGTTCGAGCTATCAAGTTGCTCCAAGATCGTGGCTGTTACACTGAATTTAAATGGATTCCGAAGGAGTGCAACATGGTGGCGGATGGTATGTCCAAATTATCATCTTTGCGGAGGTTCCAGCTATCGACTTTTGATGAAGCCCCGGAGTGTGTTCAGTTTCTGTTTGATCGTGATATTCATGGTTCTCCTTACCGTTGGCTTGTTTATCATTAGTTTTTAGTTTCGAGCTCTCTTTCAAATAAAAAAAAATTAAGATTAATGAATATATATTATAATCACATAAATCGGTTAAAAAAATATGTTAATTACATTTTTTATTTTATAATAAATCAATTAACATTATTTTATATAAACAAATAATACTCTTACACATTTAAAATAAAATTATACAAAAAAAAACTATGTATGAACATAACCGATGTCTTAGAGAGCTAAAACATAACAAAAAAGCAACGATGTGTTCAAATGTTGCAAGAATCTAATGTAAGAATCTAACCGATGTCCCTTCTTTAGAATCTCTTGAAAACTCGGGGCATCCGAGAAAATCTTCATTAGAATATCAATTATCAGCCGCCAAAACAAATGGAACTTTTATGTTCAACTTTCTTGTTTGGCTCTCCGAAAACCCAGATGTACAAGGCACTCCTTTTTCCTTTATCCAGTCGTCACCGGGGAAGAACTTTCCGAGGGTGAATCCATGTGCCGCGGTCGGCGAAAGTTTCTTAATCGCCGACCACGTAACACGACCAGTCGTGCCGGAACCAGGCCCACGGTTGTTGTATTCAGAGAAATGGCTAGTTTTTAAGCTGCTATGATCATCCCCAACTGTCCACCCTTCCGGATCAATCAAATCGTCGATGAAAGTCTCCATTATTATCGTCCTCGAGAAGTTCCCCCTTGGACGACCGAGGAACGTCGGCTGTCTGTTTTTTAAATTAACAAAATCATTGTCGGCAACGATCGTCGAGTTCTGAATGATGATACCAGTCGGTTGACGTTCGTCCGATCGACCTTGTGCAGTGACCACATTTTTTTGCCCTTCCAAAGGCTTTCGGACAATGAATTTGCAGTTCTGGAAGACGGCGGCCGCGTCTCCGAAGACAAAATCGATCGTCCCCGAGACGCTGCAATCGCGGTAGAATTGGCGCTTGCTGTGAATGTAAAGTGTGTTTTGGTGGCCGTCGATGGAGCAATTATACAAGACGGCGAAATCAGATATCACCATTAAAGCAACGGCTTGGAATTTGGCCGCGCCAGCGGTGTTTTCGATCCCGATGTTCTTGGCAAAGAAGAAGTCTCCATGAACGGCTGAATTGATCGAACATGTAAATTTGCTTAGAAACAAATAAATGAATGAATGAATAAGGAAACAAAGTAGAGGCGAACTTTGGCAATGTATTTGGAGGAGTCTATTTAAAATTTTCAAAAGTTTTAAATATCAGAATTAAAAATTTTAAAATTATTAAAACATAATAAAAAATTATTTTTTTTAAAAGAATGAAATTAAAATTTTTAAAATTTTGAGAGATGAAATATTGATTTTTTAAAATTTTGAAGGTCATGACACTTTCTGACCCTATAAAGATCCGCCTCCGAAACAAAAAAACTACTACATTTGGATGATTGTATTTCATCATACCGACGGTGGCCGTGTTGAAGGTATTGAGACCATCGGCGAAGTCAAGGCTGCCAGTGATTCGAGTTTTCTCTTTTCCGTCTCCGATTAAAGCAATGTTAGTCATGTTGTAATTGAATATGATATTCTCCTCGTAAATTCCTTCCTTGATGTATATGACGAAAGGCTTTTGACCATTATGGTGGATACGAGGTATCGCATCCTCAATGGTTTTGAAGTCTCCACTCCCGTCCTTGGCCACAACAACGTCTGGTTTCAATTTGGATGGATCATTTTCTTCAAGTAGATGATGTTTATCTAACACGGTAATATAGTCGTCATGTCCGTCAACATAATTAGTACGTCCATTAAGATGAGATTTTTTTTCTTGGAGTAGACGACGTTTATCTAGTGTGGTACCATAATCGTCATGTCCATCAACATAAACGTAGTGTCCGTTATCGAGCTCTTTTTCTTGGAGTAGACGACGTTTATCTAGTGTAGTACCATAATCGTCATGACCGTCAACATAAACATAGTGTCCGTTATCGGGCTCTTTTTCTTGGAGTAGACGACGTTTATCTAGTGTGGTACCATAATCGTCATGTCCGTCAACATAAACGTAGTGTCCTTTATCGGGCTCTTTTTCTTGGAGTAGACGACGTTTATCTAGTGTGGTACCATAATCGTCATGTCCGTCAACATAAACGTAGTGTCCGTTATCGGGTTCTTTTTCTTGGAGTAGACGACGTTTATCTAGTGTGGTAACATAATCGTCATGTCCGTCAACATAAACGTAGTGTCCGTTATCGATCTCCTTTTCTTGGAGTAGACGACGTTTATCTAGTGTGTTACCATAATCGTCATGTCCGTCAGCATAAACGTAGTGTCCATTATCGGGCTCCTTTTCTTGGAGTAGACGACGTTTATCTAGTGTGGTACCATAACCTTCATGTCCGTCAACATAAGATTCTTTTTCTTGGAGTAAACGACGTTTCCAACGGTTGCTCTCATCTAACAAGGAAGATAAATCTGCATGGCCCCGAATACGGCGTCCTTGCTCGGTGTCCGAACTGCGTTCCCAAGGATTCTTATCCATCATGGAAGAAGAATCCATATGACCGAGTACATGAGCCAATTTTTCTTGGAGTAAACGACGTTTCCAAAGGTTACTCTCATCTAACAAGGAAGACAAATCTGCGTGGCCTCGAATAAGACGTTCTTGCTCGGTGTCCAAATTGCGTTGCCAAGGATTCTTATCCATCATGGAAGACGAATCCATATGGCCGAGTACATGAACTTCTTTCCCTTGAAGTAACTGGCGTTTCCGAGGACTCTCATCCAACACGGAAGACCAATCCAAATGGCCGAGCAGCCGATGACTTATACCTTGAAACTCCAATTGATTAACCATGTCAGACAACCCGCAAGTTATCGTAAGCCCGATCTTACTAAGTCTTGTCGACATCATCATCGCCTCCCTCATGTGCTCTTCGTAAACCGATGACGCATTGCGGAATCCGTGCAAACATGTTTGTTGATTGGTAATGGTAGCACTCAACAAAATCTTCAAATCCTCCAAAACCTTATCAAAACTCCCCAACTCCAACTCATCAACCTTGCTAATTGCCTTGTGGAGTTCGAATACCGAATATGTCAACAATAGTTTACAATTCGCCAACGCCAATTGAGACCTCGGATTCTTCACGCGCTCTCGCAACGAAGTTGAATTCTTGGCGGCGTGAGTCGCGAACTTCACCCCGGCCTTGAATGCCGCTCGAACGATCTCTTTGACATCCGCCGAATCCTTGGCCTCTATACAAATTTCTTCTTCGCAAGTCCGCTTGAAGTCCGTAGGCCGACAGATGGACTTGATTGCCTTGACCGAATCGGATAATTTGATATTTTTATTATCGTTGTTGTTGTCATTATCGTTATCGTTGTCCTTGTCATTGTCATTGTCATTGTCATTGTCGTTGAGGCGGGGTTCACCTCTGCCGCTCTTCGTGGTAAACCCGATCACTTCAGCAATCACTATGCCCACAAAGATCAAACTGCATACAGCGATTATTACAATCCTGGTCTTCTCTCCATTATCTGAAAGTGCCATTTTCAATCCGTACTGATGATTTCAAATTGGTGGGTCTTCCTATTAGACAACAATGGGCTGCCTAATTGATCAAAAAATGAACACAAAACTTCAATTCCCTATATCTTTTGGAATTTGGTTTTTTGTGATTGATTTAAGCTGAATTGAACACAAGATTTGATTGGCTTTTGGGTTATTTTTAGGTACTAAAGGTGAGGTTCAAGGACATTGTTAAAATAGAAAGGAAATGAGAGGTAGCAAATGGCAAAGCTTAATCTAAAACATGTTTTCAACACACTTAATTTAGATAATTCATACCATTCACAAGCTATTTTGGTGAAATGATTTTAGTGTATATAGTTTGGAGAGTGATGGTTGGTTTCGATTATAGTTTCATTTTTATTTTATTAGTAGTTTTATATTTTTTTGTTTGCTCAGCGATTTCAATTCATTTATGATATGCTACAACAAAGGTGGCAAAATGAGAAGAATAATGTCCATTGTATTGCCCACAAAAAACAACACAACACACCAATAAGGACCTGCGATTTCAAACTGGGAACACCAACACACAAATAATCATCAGCGCTTCCAACTGATTCAACAGTAATTGTCGTGAAGCACGGGTACTTCAATCTAAAGACGTACTCGATAAGTTTTCGTACCAAAGACATTTTAGGTATGACTTAGGTACTCTTTTCTATTCTCCTACCCTTTTTATGTATTTTTCTTCCTTTTTTTCGACTTTGTCTTGCTCAGATGATTCAACTATAAGCACATAAGTATGTGTGATGCATGCTCGTGTGATTCTTTTTTACTTTTTATTTCTACATTCTTTTAAATTTTAAATTTTATTTTATATTTACTATACCTTTGCCGTACCCGTACCATATAGTTTTGAAAATTATTGTTTCTCGTTCATGTTTCTATACCCATATCCGTATCAGTGCAACAAAGGTAATTGCAAGGAGCCCAACAAAAGCCACCAGCACCTAACAAAGGTCCCAAAATCACCACCATGCTTTAAAGAAATCATGACTCCTCATCCCAGCCTTGACAAGAGCATCAGAAAATTCATTACATAGTCTGCGAGCATGGCAAATTCGGACATGCCTAACCGGAAGCATGAGACTATCGATTTCCAAAAACAAGCCCCACATCGACCATGGTCTGGTATTAATGTTAAGGACCCAACATTTAAAGAGTCAGATTCTATTACAAGACAGCAGTGTTCCATATTCCCAATCTCCACTACAACCTCTAAAGCTTGTTTAATGGCTGTTACCTCAGCATGACCAGGGCCGAAAGCAGCAATCAGACCCGAAAATTAAGCAGCAAAATATGTTAGAACGTTGAGAAGAAATTAAAATTTCCATCGTTTTCATTAATGACTATATAATAAGTTTACAACTGTTGTGCTATGCTTTATATAAAACTAACAGTCTAGCTAACTAAAAACTGTTTATTTACAAACTCACAATAAAGCTGAAAAAAATAATTCCCAACTTCCAACAAAATCTTCCTTAGCTGAAAAAACTAATTCGACTGAAACAATAGATCTCGAGCGAAGAAAGCGAGCCTTCGAAGACTGCCCTGTTACGGGCTGACCAACGCGCAGCAGCAACAGAAATAAGCCACAAGCTGCTCGCAGTACCTTAAGATTTACATTAAAACACAGTGACACAAACTCAACCATACAAGATGGCCGAAGCCAAAAGCGGTTGATAAATCTACAGTCGAAGAACAAGTCCCCCCTCACAAAACACGCATCCCCCTTGTGAAGGATCCGAAATCACACTTCGGCTCATAAGAAAGGCTTTCGTCGGGATTCGTTCAATATTGGCCAAATGTGAGATGAATTTTTTTTGAATAATATTATCCAAGAAAAACAGTGAGCTGCTACAAAGAACGTAAATCCTAAGATGGGGTATCGTGTATCCGAACTATACATTAGATCACCAGTACATAACTGTGCATTTACACTATCATTTTCTGTCTATACACCAACTGTAAAGTTTTATGCATAAAATATTCTTTATACAACAAACAAGATCGGCCACAATACGGGAAATACCTATGATTCTTTTTCTTCCGGATAATGTAAATGTATGCACACTAAGCTAGCTTGAGTATATGTATAATGAGTGATTTACCTTTAGGTCTAGGGATGAAGCTAAATGGGAGTGGGGGGCAATTTTTTTCTCTTTTGTCTTATATAATTTTTATTAAAAATTAATTTATTTATGAATTTACTCTTGTACTTTTAAATATTTATATTTTACCTTAACTCCAAATCTTGACTCCACCCCTTGGTCACAGCCCACAACAGCTCATCATCCCACTTTATTACTCTTGTATGCATCTGACTCATATTCAAAATACACAGTACCAAAGTGCATTCAAAAAACAGATGACTCTTGAGTCTTTTGTGCCTCCCCACATAACAAACAACCATCAACCGAATTAAGTCTCATTTGCGCCAGACCATCTTTAGTAAGGAGTCTGTCCAAAACGATGGAAGATTTGAGAACGTGAGATGAAAAGCAAGTCAACTTGTGCCAGTCGACCTTACTTCTCTTTTCCTTAATCTCCTCCCATATCCTTGTAGCTTTAACAGTAGAGAAATCAATGATAGCAGAGAAAATGCAACAAGCTTCATCTCTCAACTTGAGGATTTTTTTTCACAATCCAGCTAAAGTGGGATTTACTCTTAAGTTGGGGTTTAATTGATTTTTTAAAAATATATAGAAGACTTGTGACATTGTTCAACAAAATAAAATATGTGCATAATACTATATTTCGTTATATTTTAATGAAAATATTTCATTTTTACCTAAGCAAAACACTGAGCAAAATTACTTAAGTCAAATGACTCATTTTCCACCTCTAGGCACAACACTGAACAAGACCTATTTTTATAAGAATGACTAAAGTATTTTTTGGCCAAAATATGTGCATAATATTTCATTGCATTAATTTTAAGGTTAATTGATTAATTACAATTAAAAAAAATATCCAATACATTAATGGCACATGACATGTTTATTATCCTATTATTCTAATTTTTTAAAAAAAATGATAAAAAACATTAAATTTCTAAAATTAACCCAAATTTTCTCTTTTTCATAAAACCGTCAAAACTCTCACTCAAACCTTTAAATACCCAAATTCATCCAATGCCGCTGCAAAATCAACCACCAACACTCATCCCTTCCTTTATTGGATCTCCAACGCCAAATGCCCCAATCTTCTATTTCTAGAAAATTTAAGAAATTTAGAGTAAAAATTTAAAAACAAAACAAATGTACAAGTCAAAATAATGATTGGGTGTTATATTCTTTTAACAGAATAGTTTTAATATAATAACGAGATGACGCATTAAACATTTATTTTAACCAAAAAAATTTAAGAGATTACCTAATATTATGTTCTGACATTTTTGTTAGATCTAATGTTATGTTGGTTACTGTCTGAAACTATTTTGTGGGATTTCAATTTTGATGAAAACTTGTTATTGTCTTTAACGATTTTGGATAACTACTTTGAACGGGTACAAATATGTGGAGCGGATTAAGCCATGGCAAGCTTTCTCTTTCTGTGTGCAAGTGGAGAAATCAGTGATTTCCAGGAGATTTTGTTATATCTCGACAAGCTCGTTTTTATAATGGTTCTAATAATCAAAAATCCAAAAGAATTGGTTTTATGTCCGAATTCCAATAGAATGTTCTTACTATATTCATCTGGTTTTGTAGGTAATAACAGCACATGGTTTTGTTTGAATTCCAACCAGGATTTAAATAGAGATCTATTACGCAATCACAATATCTACAATGACGGCAATAATATACATTACATTCAATATTATAATAAATGCAACACAACAAAAAAATGCAAACACAACTGTAATTTAAATCTTAGCATGCACGAAGAGTTCAAAATACAAACTTAATTAATTGGTTAACAGATAATTAACAAATCCTAATTGAAACTCATCGTGTATACTAGGTAAGTTCATAATTTTTTTTACAAGTTTTAAAAAATAAACTATTAGAAACCAAACTATTAAAAACTCACTTTACAACTTCAATGTATTGAAGAACGAATTTGAAAAATTAAACTATTAGAAACTAACTTTAATATTTAGCTCCATGAATCGCAAAAAGAATGTTAGCATTAACTTATATAGACCTAGCTAAGTGTAAACTTTTGTTTCTTATCAATATAGAATTCTAAAAAAATTTAGGGTAAACTACGGAGAGGCTGATGTGGCAGTTAATCTAAACCTGTATAATTACACATTTAGTCCTCGTAATTTTCACATTTAAAATCAAAGTATTACGCACAAATGTAGTTAGGGGGGGTCGAACCCATATTCCCTTAAGTGTAGGAGAAAGCCTTTGCCACTGGGCTAGGCACAATTTATAATATAAAACACAAAATTTAATATATGAGTTATATGATTGTTAATGACATGCAAAAAGAATTAAATGTGATTTTAGGGGATTCGAACATGACACACTTATGATGCATAAAAATATCTAACCTAAAATTTTATAATCCCTAAACCCAAAAATTTTATAGACCCTAAAAATTATGAACCCTAAACTCTAAAAATATAATTAGTGCACAATTTAAAAATTTTATAAACCATAAACTCTAAAAATTATTAATTAAGTTAAAATCATAAACCGTGCCCTAACTATAATTTTTAAGATTTAGTATTTATGCTTTATAAAATTTTTAGGGTTTATAATTTTTTAAATCATGCACTAATTATACTTTTTAGGGTTTAGGATTTAAGATTTAGAGATTTTTTAAATCATGCACTAACTATAATTTTTAGGGTATATGGTTTAGGTCTATAAAAAAAGTTAAATCATGTGCTAACTATAATTTTTAAGATTTAGAGTTTACATATTTTTTAGGATTTAGAGTTTAAGGTTTATAATTTTTTTAGGTTTTAGGGTTCATGGTTTATAAATTTTTAAAGTTTAGGGTTTATAAATTTTTTAAAGCATATACTAACTATAATTTTTAGGGTTTAGAGATTTTTAAAGCATGCATTAACTATATTTTTAGGGTTTAGTGTTTACATATTTTTAAGGTTTAGGTTTAGAGATTTTTTAAATCATGCACTAACTAGTTTTTAGGATTTAGGATTCATAAATTTATTTAAGTTTTAGGGTCTATAAAATTTTTAAGATTTAGGGTTTATAAAATTTTGAGCTAGATATTTTTATGCATCTTAAATGTATCATGTTTGAATCCCCTAAAATCATTTAATTCTTTTTTCATGGCATTAACAATCATATATCATATATTAAATTTTGTATTTCATGTCATAAATAGTTTAGAGTTTAGGGGGATTATGGGTTCAATTCCCCCAACTACATTTGTGCAATGCTTTGATTAAAATAAAAATAAAAAAAAGACTTCCAATAAGGTGGTGACACATGTAATTATAAAAGCTTCTATTAACTACCACGTCAGCCTCTCCGTTTAAGTTTAACGATTAGTGGCTATATTGAAACTATATCAATAATGGTCATTTCGACACCAACCCCAAATATCAATGGTCTCCCGTATAATTTCCCCTAAAAATTTAAGTAAAAGCATGCAAGTTCACTATAATATTAGTATACAGGGATATAAATTTTTAGGTCCTATCTTGAAAAATTAGCCCAAAATGGTGCTAGTTTGGAGATTGAGCCGACTAAAAAGTTGAACATCTATTTGATCAATGGTTTTAATTTTTAAAAAATGGAGAAAAATTAGATCAGATTTCTGGCTTGGAATTCCCAATAAAATAAGAATTCAAACATCGCACAGACTGTTCAGCTTCGATCATCTGGGGAAATAATCATCGTTTCCAACTTAACAAGCAAACTTCATAACACGAATATTTTAAAAACAGTAAGGATCAAAACAAAGTAATTAAAGATGGATCAGAGTTCTGGCTTGGAATCTCTAAAGAATTAGAGATTAAACATTCGCACAGTTTGTTCAGCTTCGATCATCTGGGGAAATACTTCTTAAAAATAGAAGTTAATCGGAATAATTCATTCACAACTCACCCATTCTAGTTACCAACGAATCGATCAAATATAAGATAAAATGGATCAGATTTCTGGCTTGGAATTCTCATGAAAATGAGAATTCAAATGTCGCACAGTATGTTCAGCTTCGATCATCTGGGGAAATTATCATCACTTCCATATTAACAAATAAATTCATAACACATTTTTCTAAGAAAAAAAACCTATAATTTAGAAAGAAATAAAATGAAGATGGATCAGATTTCTGGCTTGGAATCTCTTACGAATTGGAGATTAAACATTCGCACAGATTGTTCAGCTTCGATCATCTGGGGAAATAATCATCACTTCCATCTCTTTCTAAACCGATAAATCTTATAATTCAAAAAACATTGTAGGGGCATCTGAATGCATAAAAATTACAGGATAAACAAAATCAAAATGCCAGAATCTCAGCCCCTAAACAATTCATATCGGCAACGTACAGCGCTGAAGTCGCTATTCAAATCGAAGCGCAACAGTGACTCTAATTTATTGCCTTTCTACTCAACATTTCTATTGAAGCTCTAATGCAAAATTGACAGGAAAAATATCAAGAGAAAAAGAGAAAGATTTGAAATAAACCAGCGGAGGGCGGAGAGAACCGGCTGATTAACAAAGATGGCGAGCAAGCGGATTATAAATAGGGGAAATGAAGGGGAGAAACCCTAGTTCGCCGTCTCAAATAGAATTAAAATTACCTTAGTATCCATTTTGGATACGTGAAACTACGAGAGTATCCTTACTAATTTAGTCCGAAAAATAATGGGTCAATTAATTACATGACAATAATATACATATTAGATTTTGTCACACTTGTAGTATATATAACGGGAAATGTTTTATGTAAGAAAAATTATTTATAAAAAATAATCAACAAATGAGTTTTAAAATATTTTAAAAAATAAAGAATTGACATAAATTTAAATTTGGAGCGAGAAAGGTGAGTAAAAACACAATAAAAAGGTTATTAAAAATAAACTATATCTTTTCTCTGTTCAAATTAAGTCATGAGAGTGTGAATTGATAGAAGTATCAATAGAGGGACTAATTTGACCCGACCACTGTGATAGGAGGACTAAACTGAAGATTATATAATTTTATATAGTACTAGTACGTGGACTAAATTGATACTTTTATTAATAGAGGAACTAATTTAATCCGATCATTGTAATAAAAGTACATATCAAGTACTTTGACCACAATTTGTCCTGTTTCACTTGTCTGATTTACTAAACAACGCGGTCTCTCCTATGCAAATGTTGAATATAGGAAGGCTAAGCCAATTACTTGAAGACAAAGATTTGGAGTCACCCCTTTGTCACCAAATGATAGTAATTTTTATATATAGAATTATTGACAAGGTTCAAAAAGCAGCAATTGGAAACGTAGGGACAGCATGTATGTGACCAGGACCCTTTCAAGTTATAGGAGGAATCCCAGGGAGGTTTCGGGTGTGGCTCCGCGGGGGCCGCCGCACTCGGGTTCAATGGTGCTGAGAGGACGAGGAGTGGCCGATGAAGAAGAAGGGAGAGGTTTTTTCCGAGACAGATATTCGAAGGGATTGTTTAAGAAACTCCCGCTGCCTTCGAACGCTATGTTTCTCAACACTGACTCGGAGTTTGGAGAATATTTCATCTTCATCCCTGTCCTTCAACCTTTGTTTTCGAATCGTTACTATGTTATCCATGCTGACGGGAAATACAAGGGGTAATTTCACAATCTGTTTCTTCTTTAGTTGTTCTTATGGAGTGAATTTGACGTTTAAATTTAAAATTTATACGATCATTTGATGATAAGCACTCAAAATAGGCTCGCAAGCAGATGTTCAACTGAAGCTGATGTGACTTACTGTTGCTCGAGAAAGATCATACAAGACGTCGAACCGAGGCCCTTCGATCATAGAGATGAATTACAACAGTTTGAGATCTGCAGCGACGGGGATGCAGGTTTTCATGCGAAACCTGTTGTCCCATGCACTTTTCCTCCCTCTTTCTTGAGGTTCAAATTCTACCTTTTCGTGAAAAACAAAAGGGTTTATCAGTTACAAGACGATGCTAAAGGGATCAACGAATCGATCCGGTCGTGTCTTCCTGAACTCGATTCTTCCGCAATGAATATGACTGTCGGAAAATGGTATACGCCATTTGTGTTTGTTAAGGACAGATCTTTGAATTTTCAAATGGTGAAATCATTGTTTTACACGGTGACTTTGGAGAGGATGTGGGAAAATATATATTCATGGAAGAATGATGGGAGGGAAAGTAGAGGGAATTCTGTAGCACTGAATGTTGAGATAAAAAGAGAAGTTGATTTCTTGTTTGGGATTGAAGTGCTGAGACGTGACGGCATTGATAATGAAGGGTTTATTTGGTTCGGATCAGGCGGTGAGAAAGTCGGGTTGAGTTCAACAGTTTTCAATGGGATGAGGTGGTTGGTGGAGTCAGTAGGGTGGATTGATGGGGTTGAGAAGGTAGAAAGAGTGGTGGAGATTGATGGCGGTGGCGGCGGCGAGTGGAGGAGATTTAATTGTTATGTGTTGGTGGAGAGGTTTGCTTTGAGGAGAATGGATGGGACTTTGGTTCTGAATTGTGATTTCAGACACACCCATGAGATCCGAACTAAATGGGAGAAGTTCAACTACTGATGTTGTGAATACTCCCATAATGAACATCAACTATATACCAGATCCGAATTAACCGACCAATAGTTATACAAAAAATCATTACCCAATGTACTATCCATATCGGACACTCGCCCCGAATCCAAACATTTGGATACAAATAAATTGACAAAAAAAAAAACAGATGATGCATAGATTTCTAGATAATAAGATATTTCGCCAACAATGTTTTCTCACAAGACAATGCTCCTACTTTTGGCAGTAGAAAAAGCAGTCTTAATGTGCTCATACAAAGCTTGAATTTTCATTATTATTAGAACTGCAATATCGGATGCCCAACTCTTCGGTGGATATGCAATCCAAATCAAAAAAGAAAAAACACATAGGGGGTACGGTTGAATTTATGCCTACTCTCTGAAACAAACTTCTACGATAAAATTCCGGTGTCATTCGGTTGTAACAGCATACCTCTAAAACGTTTAGTTGCGATTTGCTCCCACTAGTGCAATGTGCTCGATCAAGTCAAGTACTCGGTTGCTGTACAGGAATTCCAAGAAAGAATTATCAGAATGTATTTCAAAGTAGCCGGTGTCTCGGTCAAGTATGTGTGTACTCTGGTGTCAGTGTGAGAGAGAGAGATGGAAGATGTGCCGATATGTCTAAGAACGAGGAAGCGAGCAAAAGAGCGCTTAAAACATACCTGTAACCCCATTCATTGTCATACCACGAAACAAGCTTCGTGAAAGATTTACTTAACCCTATTCCGGCTTTAGAATCAAAAATGCTTGATCTGTGATGGGAAAACAAGTCCATTTTAGAACATCTAATGCCATAAATCAAGAAATTGCGGGGTACATTATGGAGTCCCCGCAAAAGGAACACTCTGTATACGTGGGGCACGGACAACAAACACATTAGGATTTTTCATGCCTACATTATACTCGAAATGCTTATAAAACTCCACGCCTCGTATGAAGTAGAAAATATATCATGCCACAGCAAAAGGAATATTGGAGAAATAAGGATTACCTTGAATCACCAACAAAATCGTTAGAGACAACATCCTCGTCTGTGTATCCAAGAATGCCTTTAAGTGGCCCCTCAGCAGCATACCTTCATTTAAAAGTTAATTTAGAGTTTCGTGAATCAAAAAGAAAAACAAAAAAAGCAGAAATGAATGATGAAGAGAGAGGAGGGAACACGGGATACGTAAACCAAAATTGGAAAACTCACTTTACAACTGCTTTGACATCTTCATAAGAGGCACTCTTCTGGAGTCGACAAGTTAAATCCACAACAGAAACATTGGGTGTGGGGACACGGAATGCCATTCCAGTAAGCTTTCCATTAAGGTCAGGAAGAACTTTTCCCACAGCCTATAAGAAAAATGCAGAAATAATAATTTAATTTTAATTACAACCATAGTGGTGTATCTCAAAAATCGAGATGGAATAAATTAGGGTATTTCTCTCATACCTTTGCCGCACCAGTGGAACTAGGGATGATATTTTGTCCAGCTCCTCGACCCCCTCGCCAATCCTTCATTGAAGGGCCATCGACGGTCTTTTGAGTCGCTGGATGTAAAAACCGCATATTAACATAAAATGAATATCATGTGCAACGAAAAAGAATTACGACAGATAAAGACCGGATACCTGTAGTTGCATGGACAGTAGTCATTAAACCCTCAACAATACCAAATTCCTCGTGGACAACCTGCAAAATGTTACACAACAAAAACTAAGAAAAAATGCCAAAAAATGGAAGAAAAGCAAACCAGATGCTCCATGAGGACAATGGTCATTGACTAATACTGTAAAATACAGGCAGATGGAATTGCCATCTGCTACCAACTAAAACATACAAAAGCAAAATTTTAGAAAGTGGAAGTTCTATTGACTGTTACACCTCAATAAAAACAATGGGAGAAAAGATTTTAGTTTAAAATTTAAATGTCCTTTTAGTGATGAGATTAATATGCTTAAAACCAGAGGATGCAACCAGACCTTGGCAAGTGGAGCTAGACAATTGGTAGTGCAACTAGCATTAGAAACTATGTCCATGCTTGGCTCGTAGGTCTTTTCATTCACTCCCACCACAAACATAGGTGCATCAGCTGAAGGAGCTGAAATTACAACTTTCTTGGCCCCACCCTGCAAAATACATTCATGAAAGTTCAATATGGAGAATTTTCTGCAGTGCATGCACCGACAGGTGTGCTTGTGCTATGCGATGACGGGAAACCAATACAACTAACCTTCATATGTGCTGAAGCCTTAGCTAATGTGGTGAAAACACCAGATGACTCGACAACAAACTCAGCGCCATAATCACCCCAAGGGATCTCTGCAGGGTCCCTGGTAGATATTATTTATATGTTATTCCAAGCTAAGATAGTTTAATAGCATTTTTTAATGAAACCAAATAACAGAAATTTCATGTTGTAATTTGCATATTTTATTCCATGAGAACAACACATTTCAGAGAAGCTAGTTCAAATCCCAATCAATCATTCAAGGACAAAATCTCCAGAATACCTTTTGCTCACAACATGTACTTGCTTGCCATTAATTTCCAAGGTGGACTCATCCACAACTTTGATGGTTCCCTTGAAGGGCCCATGAGTTGAATCGTATTTGAACATATAAGCCTGGATAAAAAAAAAGAAAGAATTGAGATATTGCATATGTTCAGAATTGTTTACATTTTGATTAACCAAGCCAAACAATTTGAATAGTAACACAAGGTTAAAGACCAAATCTAAATGCGTAAATGGACATGCTCACCATGTACTTAACATCAATAAAAGGATCATTGACTGCTACCACATCAATATCATCCCTTGAGGTTGCTATTCGTAAAACCAACCTTCCAATCCGACCAAAACCTGCAAAGGTTGTCAAAAATGAGTTAGATAGTAAATCAAGCTACATAGAGCTACAGAGACTTGAATCAAGGTAAATCAAAATTCAACTTGGTTTAGCACTTCGTTACTTAAAAACAATTACTTTAACAGGATTCTAATTCTCTCCCATGTTAATTCACATGCTTACCAAGCCCATCAAGCAATATCCCAAAAATGTTTTTAGCTCCACCCACATCAAAATACATGATAGACCAAAGCTAACTTAACATTAACGACAATGCAAGTATCAATCCAAGTTCCATTTTAGCACGTATGGCTTCTGAAACATTTCAACCATGTATAGTCTAATAAGATTGGATAGCTCAAGCCTACAATCAGCGGGGGTTTTAGACAGGCGCGATAGGAACGACCGCATAGGGTCCCGAGAGAGAGGAGCCCCAAAATTAGAGAACTTAAGTTAAATAGTTGTAAAAAACTATAAATTTGTATATATATAACAATTATCTAAAACTTTAAACATACAAAAAGAATGACACCTTTTAAGTGAGAATATTTGATTTTTAGATGTTATAAGTCAATTTTTTGTTGCTCAAGAGGATAATATTATAATATTTTTTCTATTAAGGTAATTTTTTGAAAGAAAAAAATTTATATCTCTTACTAATTATAAATTAAGGGCCGCATTTTAAAAATTGCACAGGGCCCCAAAATCTTTAAACCGCCCTTGTCTACAATACCTACCCAAACCTCGATCCACAGTTCCACACTTACCACATGAGACAAGCATGGGACGCTAGTTCTTTTCTATTTTCAAGCATGCTCACAACAACTCAAATGCACACCATAACTGAATAGAAATAATTTCTATGGTGATTAAAGAAATAACGTAACAAAGATGCACAACAATTGCACATAACCCTCAAATAAAGAAGAGAAAACCTTTAATCAAGTAAAGAGAACATACCATTGATTCCAATCTTCGTCCTCCCACTGCTCCGTGACTCTGAACAAATTAGTAAACAAGCCAAAAGCAGAACATCAGCGCATACAACTTCCGAACTAAGATCAAAATAATTAAATGTCTTTTTCACCCTTGTTAGTTGTTACCCTTCCAAGCATTAAAAAAAAACTTAAATTAAAAAATTACAATTCTTACTTGGAATTGTAGGTGGAATTTCAGTAGCGGTAGCTTTGATGGGTTGGATACTCTTTGAGTTGCATTTCCTAAGTTTTTAAAACCGTCAATGTCAGAGAAAAGACCAAAACTTTGCACAATAAACAATAAAAAAACTGAACAACCAATAGTTATATCTCAACTGTAAGGAAGAAGATCTAGTTGAAACTGCAGCACCAAAAAAGGAGTTGAAATTTCCACCAAAATCAATGCTTGAAACCTAAATAATATCGCATTAACATCCAGATTGTCAATAATAAGTGCATTTGCATTGCCAACTAACAATAAAATAACAATGAAAAAAATAAATTTAATTTTAATAAAAAAAATCATTTTACACGAGTATTCAGAATTTCATAAACTCATCAACAGAACAAATAAGGCTCAGTCACCGATCTAACAAAATGAAACATAACAAAGTAAAAAAAATCAATGCCTACCCCCCAAACAGATTTAAAAAATGGATGAAATATTTATTGCAATTATTAATACTCCGTTTGGTTACCGAGAAAACGTCCTAGAAAAATAGCAATAACACAAAGTTCAATCATTCAGCTTAAGTCTAGCTCAGCTCAAGTCAGCTCTTAATATTTGATTTCCTTTAAAAAAACCGGGGAAAAGAAAATACAAGAAAAAAAATTTGTTTCACTTCTTTTGAAAGATATACACGGTGTTGATCGGAGTAAAGTTAATGACCTTGAGACGATCGGAGGGGGAGAGAGAGTGGTCAGAGCGAGCGGAGGCGGCGGCGGAGGCGGAGACGGTGGCGGCGGCGGCGGATCTAATGAGAGAAAAAGCCATTGCAAAAGCTCTAGGAGAGGATGCACGAGAACAAATGAGAAATATATAATAATAGCATCGTGAAAGTGATATGTTTATGCTCTTATAAAGGCTTATATCCTAAAGTAGTATCTAAAGTATGCTATTTTTTCGTTTTAATACATAAATTATTTTTTAGTTACAATTGGTACTTAAAGTATCAATATATGAGCTTTTTAAGTTCAAATATAACAGCGGGAAATTACACCAATATTATAGGGATTTTTTTTAGAAATATGATATTCTTGTATTTATTTTCAAATCTATAACATTTGTTACAGTAAAAGTAAAGTCGGTGAAAATATAATCTAATTTTATTGTGCATTTTTTAATTAAAATATGTTGAAGGCGGTAGGTCTACAATTCAACTTTAATGTAAAACATTGTTCAAAGACAGCATGTGTTCCCTGGACTTTAATTTTTTAATTGAAAAAATTCATTCACTATTTAAAGACAACATGTGTTCCCTTCGACTTTACTTTCATCGTAGAAAGTGTTATATTTTTAAAAATAAAAAGCAAAAAAAAACATAGTATTTGTGAAAATAAAAAAAATAAGTGTTATATTAGTGTAAAGTTTCCAACGGAACGACAGTTAAAAAAAGTTAAAAGCCAATAGAATTTTGACATTTGGCATTAACTAAATAATTATTTACATAAAACTTTAAAAATAATTCATGCTAAAAAATTAATACAATAATTTAGTATTGGTTAAAACCCAAAACTTTTCGCGTGCTTCTCCTTTAACCCCACCTCTCCTCCGAGAAAAATTTCCCCTCTTTGTTTAATCTTGGGTTTTAAAACCCTAATTCTCTTATTCAAATTTGATCCAACCAGAGAACTGATCTCGATGGAATTTGCGAGAAGCTGGATAAAATTATTTTTAAGCTGGATAAAATTATTTTTAATTTAGTATTGGCGATGTTGGAGGATATTGACTATTTATTGTTGGCGATGTTAGTTGGGAATTCGCGTGTCCACATTTACATGCCGATCCAAAGAATTAAGTATTGAAATAGCTATTAAAATATGATTTGAGATGCATTTACATTGATATACATGTTATCGATATGATTGGCATTCATGTTATTGTTATTGACTACCTCACTAGGCTATATAAGCCTAACGCATTTCATTTCCATGCAGTTT
The DNA here is from genome assembly GCA_019671005.1 of Hibiscus mutabilis. Lineage (NCBI taxonomy): Eukaryota > Viridiplantae > Streptophyta > Magnoliopsida > Malvales > Malvaceae > Hibiscus > Hibiscus mutabilis. Next base: position 58,254,358 of record CM033720.1, read on the forward strand.
TTAGGTTAAAAAGTGTGTCGAAACAAGGATCAGAGCTAGGCAAATCTTTTTGAAGCAAGTCACACAAGCAAAAGTAATGTAAACCTAGCCTTTGAACTCCTAATATAGTAGCATAGGGTCTAGACAAGTTAGTTTAGCCTCATTTTGTATATACATAAGGTTCAATATGATGAGTTAAAATATGGAATATGACATATTAATGTTTTGACAAAGTTGGTAAAATAGCCTAAAATGCACTAATAAGTGAAATTTTGATAAATGGATTCGTATGGGCATGAAATTTGCATGCATATAAAAATAATATTTATAAGCTTGCTGGTAAAATTTGGTAAACATTGGACAAGGTTAAGGCCCTTAATTTGGATAAAAATCAGACAAGAAATGTCATTATAGGCCCAGACATATCGGTATGGGTGGTGTCGTACCGATACTGGTATGAAATTTTGGCATAATGAATCAAAGCGTACCAATACTGCTACCGATACGCCAAATCAACACTAAAATTTTACTGTGGCACGGGTACCGGTCCAGGTAGTGTTGTACCAATACCCTTAACGAATCAATTTGGGAATTTATGGATTTTGTATTGGTACGGTAAGCGTCCTGTATCGATACGAAGGCACTGAATCCTCGTAGCGGTACAGTTTACTGCATACTTATAATGGATTCAAGTTCGAAAGAAATTATTTTAAGGGCGTACCGTTACGGCTTCATGAGTATTGATACCGATACAGGTGAGTTAGTTAAAGTTAGTTATAAGATTTTAAAATCTTGCAAGCTAATGTTGAATCTTGTAAGGCTTAATTGAATGGTTAAATGATCCCCAAATTCATTAAAAAATTATAAGTAGGATGTTTAGGCATTGAATTTCACATTAGTAACCTTAATTATTGATAAGTTCATGTAATTTTCTAAAATTACAATTTAGTCCCTAAATTTGTATAAGTTACAGAATGATCCCTTAATTACAATTTGACTAAGTTACATTGATTATAGTCATTCACTGCATCGAATTTGTAACACCATTTTTCCCGTATCCGTACACCGAACACGAGTCAGAAATGTCACGATAATTCAAATCTCATATTACATTTAAAAATCGGGACTAAATTAATTTTTTTAACTTATAAATAATGATATCATTATATCACAAATATTCTATCATAATGCGTAAAAATTATACATATAGCATATCATTTAATATACACGACAAAACCATTACAAGGCAGGCCAGTTAGGTATTTTAACAAAATAGACAGATTATTTCGTACATGCCACTAATCTTAAACAAAACCAGGATGTCATAAGTACCAAAAATAACCTGTCGACATAGAATCCCCTTCCAAAAGAGATGTTGATGCAAAGCTCCGCTAATACTTTCGATTACCTACGCGTATAACCAAAGTACACGCTAAGTATAACTTAGTGAGGCATAAGGAAAGTAACATATATAAAAATACTTAATAAAACATGATACTTTCACAAGAATAATATTCTTTGAATCATACATTATGTAATGCAAGATAGCATAACACAATCATTCTTTGACTCAAAATCATACTTCATTTCATGAAGTCATATAGCCTAAGATGAATATCAAGTGATTAAGGTACGAGTTGTGTACTATAAAATATTGTCCTTTACGGGCGACACGAAGTGTCGAATACAGGCGCCACACTAAAGTGACGAATACGGGCGACACAAAGTGCCGAATACAGGCGCCACAATAAAGTGACAAATACGGGCGACACAAAGTGTCGAATACAGGCGACACAATAAAGTATCGAATACAAGCGACACAAAGTGTCGAATACATCTTAAACTCATGATAGTATACCACAATATTATCCAACTCAATATTCTACTACTAAGGGCAAACTTTAAAACAATTCTTGCAGTAATGACAGGTAACCCAAATTTCATACATACATACATTTATCATATAAAACATCTTCATAATGGAACAGTTCATACTACAATATGTTCAATAACTTTTCATGAAGATATCGTGCTATAAAATATGTGTAAGCATAAAGAATATGCCACAATCTTTAAATCATCAAAATAAAGTATCATGCTAAAAACATGTTTTGCTTTTATAAAATATTTACCTTTTAGGTCGACTTATCACAAGTCTTCCTATAACATGTATGTTAACTAAAATACAATTTATAAACACGTATGTACTCACCTTAGCCTTGCAATATGATTTCCTACTCGATATTAGTCTCGAATTATTTCCTTTCCCTGTGTGCTGGTACGATCTTGATTTTTATCAGAATCTACATTAAAAATAACATATACCATTTCAGAGTATATGTTAGAACATACTTAATTCATATATATAATAATGGAAAGTAAATAAAATAACTATCCAATTCTTACAAAAATTGTTCCGATAAAACTTTCCATATTCGAATCAAAATTTTTCACACTTTTCTTTAAATTTCCAACTTTTCCCAAAATTCACCTTTTAGTCCCTAAAGACACCTTTAAGCTTACAGTCACCATTTTCAAGCTAAATCCTTACATTTATCATCAGTTACAATTTAGGACCTAAACTTTAAAAATTTACAAAATAGTCCTTAAATTTCTAAAATTCACAAATTGGTCCCAAAGTTAGTATAAACTTCAAAATTAACCTTCCAACCATTTAACTTGATTTTCTAACATAACATACTTCAAATATAAGCTTGACAATCAAGTCCCTAAACTTTCCAATATTTACAATTTGGTCCCTAATGTCAAAGAATTGGGGATTTTTATTTCAAACATCTTATATCATCATAATAAACCATTCTTCCTTCAATCATGTTCTAAAATTCCTAACTTGACATAAACCCTAATTTTCCATCTTTCAAGAACATGATTATTTATTCATCAAAACAACAAAATCAAGCTTGTATAACATCATTCTCATCATTTCCATCATCAAAATAATTTTGCCATAATTTCCCCTAATTTTCCTAATCTAACCGAATGGTCACTTAACCATTTTCCTTGAAATTTCCATCATTTAAACCATAGAAACAACATCATAAGCTTATTTCTAACTTGAACAACCATTAAAATACAAGTTTCCAACATGTTCTTCATCCACCCAAATCTCCAAACTCAACTTAAATACATGGAAACTATGAAAAACTTATGTCAAATGAAAGAGAATTCAATGGAGATAAATTTCTTGTTTCATGTCTAAGTCTCAAATCCAATCAAGCAAGCTTAAAAATTGAAACAAAGTTTCCTTACCCTTGCTTGGAACCCCACGGCTAGGAGGAAGAAGATGAACAAAATCCAAAATTTTCTATTCTTTAATTTAATGCCAAATGGCATTACAATCACCTAATTTAATATAATTTCAATAGTCAATTGACTATTTTGCCCTTGAATTATAACCAATCACAAGCCAACACTTGCCTAATCTTATCCTTAATAATCAAAATATTCATAAAGTAAGGGTGAAAAGACTGTTTTACCCTTAATGCATCAACTTATCTTCAAAAATGCCATTTTCACCTATTTCACCCAAATACTGCATAGTATCGAATTTAAACCAAATAAAAACGATTCAAAAACCATACTATCACATTCTTCAAGTCTTTCTAAGACTTCCATAAAATTTTCATAATTTTCTAAGTTCGAATAATCATTCGAATTAATTTCTAAAACTTATCCTCTTTTATAACTTTTCACACAAATCACGTGCCAAAAATCCAATTCCTACCAAAATTCTTATACCGGGATAAACTATTCATTTTTCCATAAAAATAATTATTGGGAAAATTACCATGTTGGTCCCTAAACTTTTCCCAACTTTTCACTTTAGCCACCAAACTTTAAAATTTTATGTTTTAGTCACTATACTAAAACCACTTACTTTTGATTCTTTTCATTTTAGTCACTAAGCAAATATTGGGGTATTACAGAATTAACATCGTTAGTTCATTGTTTACCGTAAAAGTCATCGTAATCAATAAACCAATCACCGTATTGTTCACCGGTAACGCTTTTCGACTTGGATTCCTACTAGACCGGAAAAGGGTGTTACAATGATACTTCAGCCTTTTTGGTCATTACGACCATTCAGATCTTCAGCCTTATCAGTATTTCCAATCTTTTCAGTTATTTCAATCAATTCAGTATTTTACGCCACTTTGATTAATTCAGGCATACGAATAGTTTTTCGTAAATTTATCTTCGGAGATTTATTCAGAATTCAAGAAAATACAAGTACTTTACAATCTCGAAGGTTTAAGTCTTGTTACCATAACTTTCCAAGTAATTTGGGGTTTTCAGATGGATCAGTTATTTTACCAGATCTAGTGTAGATTTCTAGATCGCTTTCATTGTTTAGGTATTTTAGTCATTTTTATACCTCAAAGGCATTTCTGTCATTTCTTAACTTAACATTTTAGAAGTTGGATTATTAACAGGCATAACCAGATTTAAAATATAACAGTCTTATCAATTATTCTTGGATCTCAGAAGTTCTTACAGGTTACTCATCTTCCTAACCGAGCATTTCAGTCTTAACTGGTTTACTTTCCTTTTTCGTAATCGATTAGACATTAACAAAATTAACCATATGCTTAAACATGATCATGCAAGCATTTACCGGATACCAATATGTTTCATAAAGCATACATGAGGTAGTAATGTATTACCTCAATTCTGAGCTACATCGGTCGATCCATGATGCTCCATTAGATCACTCTTGAACTCGAATTCAACGTCCCTTAACATCTCAGATACAAGAAACTTGAATAGCTTTAATTATACAAATTCCAAACTTAGACCTTATTCACATTGCTCTTAACTGAATAATTAAATACATATGCACGCCCAGGTTTAAGGTCAGATTTGGAGGCTTTCGGGTCAGAATTTCACAAAATAAACTTAAAAAACAGACTAAAGACGTCAAAAAACATGAAATATGATTTTTTGAAAAAAGTTGACTTTTTGGTCAAAGTTAACGGGTCAACCGGGTTGACTCGGCTGAGTTGACTCAAGCGAGTTAACTCAGCTAGGTTGACTTGGTCAATGGGTCAGGTCAGGTGGGTCAGGTCGAGTTAGATGGATTCGAGTTATCGAGTTTGGGCTTAGGCTAGACAGATCAGATATCCAGGTTTGGGCTCGGGTTATATGGCCTTAACAAGCTGACCCACTCTCGGTTTAATCATACGGGCTCAGTCTGTTATGATCGGTCTGGGCCGGTTCAGTTGGCTCGGTGGGTTAGACCAGTTTAGGTTTCACTAGGCTGGTTCAAGTTTGGTTCATCAGGGCCACAGTCCTAGAAGGCCGAAATTTGCCTTGGATGGCGCGTGTATTTCATGCATGGTCTAAAAATGCCGAAAAACCACCAGAACAAGCAGAAAATTACTTCAAACACAACCATTGACTTAAATAACCCCTGGATTAGGTCGAAAACCTCACCTAACTTACCGAACAGAATAATTACATCAAATTTGACGTAGCTCCGACGATGCTCTTGACGGTGTCAGAATAGAGAGCTACGACCTAAGTTTTGCTTGCCTCAGCACCACAAGATCAATGGTGCAAATGGTGTCACGAACAGATGTTGACCGAATAATGAAACAGAGATGGAAAATTTTGAGATTCCGACGAAGCTTTAACCAAATTTTCGCGACGAATAGCTGAGTGTATCGACGAGCAAAGGATTAAGTTTTGATCGGAAAAAATCGGGGATTCTTTTGGTTAGGGCAGTGTACAACACAACACGACGGTGAGGGCAGTGGCCGACTGAGATGACCAAAAAAAATGAAAGGTTAGGTGAAAGAGACGAGGGTTCTAGAAACTGAAAATTTTAGAAATTTGGGGGATTTAGTTTTGGTAGATAAAAGGTCAGAGTGATTTATTAATCAGAGTTGATATCCTCGCAATTAGAGGTGTGCAAAAAAATCAAAAAAACGAAACCGATTCTGAAACCTAAAAAAATTGAACAGAAAAATTGGTTAACTGAACTGAAAAAATCGATTTTGGCTCAGGTTTTTGTTTTTTTAAAAAGAAACCGGTTCAGTTACGACTTACGGTTTTAGGACAAACCGGGTAACCGAACCGATCGGTTATATAATATATATTATTATATCATATGCTATTTTAATATTTTATATTAAAAAAATTCAGTTTTTCTTTTCTTTTTTCATTCCCCCAAAGTAAAACCATAATTTTTATTTTATGAAGTTTAAGTGTTTAACTTACTAGTATTAAAAAAGATACTAATATCATGTGTCGTTTTTAAAAGTATATATTTTTTTCTAACATATTATTAAAATTTATATTTTTAATAAACAAAATAAAAAATCGTTATCTAAACTGAATATTTTGGTTAACCGGTTGAATGGTTACAATTTAGGGTCGATAATTGGATGACCCAAACTTACCGGTTAACCAAAATAATTTGCTAACGGTTAACTAAACCCGGTTTTGCACACCCCGACCCAAAATTATAATTCAAAATTTAACCGAGCCATTTTAAGACAAATAAGGGCACTTGGCATCGGTTCCGCGCAACTCGGAGAAGGGAGGGATGAGGTTGTGAGTTCAAACCCCACCAGCCCTTTCCCCATTCATTTCCATATATCAAGGTGTTACAGGATCCACCCTGATTATAATTACCATTTTATCAAATTTAAATTATATAATAAATAAATACAAAAAATATCAATAAGTTGGACCGGCGGATCGGGCCGAAGCATGAAAGGGCTGGCCGTGTATGGTGTTTCCTAAGAAGAAATTGAAATATTTGATGAAGACAAGTTGTCGGCGATGTGAATCACGTTGCTGAGATTGTCGAGTAGCCGAGGAGAATGAGATCTCATAATAACTCGGCGGAGTCCTCAAGAGCCAAGGTGGACCGGCGGTATGGCCCCGATTTTAATAGCGCTTTCCTTTTTCATGTTTTTAGATTTCCCCGGCCCTACACGTCGGCTCTGGGCCTTTTTATTTATTTTGTTATTTTATACTTATTACATATTTATAGTTTATATTCAAAATTTATAGTTATTTATTTTAATATTATTTTCTCTAAAATTTGAATATATATTTGTTTCTTTAAAGTACAATATGTATTACAATTATAAGTGGCACTTGTTAGTTCTTATATTATATAAATATGATGTGAAATAACTGGTGTAAATGTAATAAAAATATGTAAATATATTAATTTTGTATATTATAATTTATTTATTTATATATATATTTAAAACTATAGGTAAAATTTTAAGTACACAACATATAAATAGTTACAATCAGAACCAATCATTATATTGTTTAGCGATGTAGAGTGTTGTTCCTTTTTTTGTTTGGTGCTTTATTGGTGTATGCATGGTGGTTTCAGTTAGAAATTGGGAGTGATTGGTCTGATTTAGTGTGTGGTGCTCTATTGTTACTCTTTACTTTGGCTTAGTTGTGCTGAGCTTGGTTCGATTGGATTCTTTGACATTATCGGGGAGCACTTTTTTCCTCCACTTAGGGTTAGGGAGGTTTTTAATGAGGCTTATCGATAATAATATATGTATGATTTTCTCATTAATAAAGTCATACTTTATGATAAAAAAGAAGTGATCATTAAATAAAAATTCAATAATTATAATTTGGTACCAGATACCAACAAATCAATTGGTCTATTGAGACGACGCACTAATCTTCTTAAACAATGTTAGGGGCTCGAATTATAACATTATAAATAAAAAAATTAAATTAGAATGAGCATTTATAATATTTGATCCAGATTAATTAGTCAATAAATTGAATATTAATAATACTAATAAAATAATATTTCCTCACCAAATTAATAGTTGAAAAGACTTAATATTTAAATCAAAATAAATTTAAACTTGAATCAATAAATAGTATTTATAATATATATTGATAAGTTGTTGGGTAGTGGTGGTAGGTAAGGTTAGTTTTCCCTAAGTACCAACCCCCTTTGTTTTCAATTCAGTTCACCAAATCAAATACAACACTTAGTTTAAAGAAATACTTAATAAACTCAATCTTTTTCAAGTTATACCATATATCCATATCATATTTTTTTACACATCAACCAGATAGCTTTATTGATAAATAAAAGTAAAACAAAAATATAACATATTAGAGATTTTAAAACATAAAAAATAACAAAAAAACGAAAATTGTAAATCTAAAAAGAAAATATAAGCACTGCACCGATTAGATCAGACACTTCCTCTTTACACCAAAGAAAATTTTACGGTCCATTGTAGGAAGGGTCTTGGGGAGTTGTCAAAATACGAACTAGATGAAATCCCCCAAAATCAGGAACCACCTTTCATGCTTATTCCAAAAACGATGATTCGCTACAAATTATGTCGGCAAACAACCCAAAAGAAAATCAAACTATCTGTGACTACCGACAAACACGAATCAGAAACAAGCATCATAAGAGTCATCATACGAACACCAAACACCCACAAAAGTATCCATAGAACATGCCATAAGGCAGAGACGTGCCATAAAGACAGAGACATGCCATAAAGGCAGAAAAAATGTGCCACAGAGACAGAAAAAAAAGCATCAAAATGTGCGGAGAAAAACAAAAAAAACAAAATAAATAGAATCAAATGTAAAAAAACGAAAGAAAATATGAATCACCGAAAACGACAATCAAATTAAAACTAGTGTCGCCGTCGATTAGACCATAAAAAAAAGGAAAATAATGAAAATCAAGTTTTGAGAGAAAAAAAAAATGTTTGCAGCGCTAGGGTTTTGTCTTATCCATATCATGTTTAAATATTCATTTCGGATACATATATTAACATAATTCAATAAACTATAAGGTTAAGTAGTGACTTGATTTCAAGAAAAATTTAAATTCATTTCGATCCAACAACTTATTTCATCTATATCTATAATATAAAAATATATTAATTATTTAATATTTTATAATTAAATATATATATATATAATTCACTTCGATAATGTAATTGGTTGGTATTCATAATGGAATGAATGAAGAATTATATTAAATATTAGTTGGTTTAGCAACAGTGACGAAATTAAATGGACCAGTGAGGTCATGATCCTAATAAAATATTAAAAAATACTATAGTAAAAGTGTTCTTTAACCCCTCAAAAATATATAATCAATTATAGACCTCCCTAAATTTATAAATGTCTCCCTTAATAAATAATATTAAGTTCCGCCATTGTTTATCGTGATGAAGCGCTAGATAATATAATTGATTGGTGTTGATTATTGAATGAATGAAGAAAAAAAATCAACTATTAGTTGGCTTATCAGGATGAAACATTATGTCATTTAAGCAAATTTAGGGGTTGGAATCCTGATGTGTGAATAGAGTAAATTGTGTATGAGTTACCTCATAATAGATCTCTATTGTACTTGATCCGAATTAATTGACCAATGACCCAAATATCGATTGTTATACCAATAATAATAATAATAATAAAAGTGGAGGGGAAAAGATAAAATATTAAAGGTTAATCAAGACAGATATTATGCTTTTTTATTATCTTATTTTTTTCGTTCGATTTTCATCCCCACAAACTGCAATAAAAAGTGAATAGATAGGCTGCTAAAACCTATCAATTATTCTCATTGCAGCATCAGAAAGTTCTTCAAAAACCCTCATATCATAAACCATACGATAAGGAACCGTAACCTTATATTCCGAAGCATATTGCTTGCAGTCTACCTCTTGTCTTAGCGATGCAGACACGAGACCATTCGTTTTATCGTAATCTTTGGCCCCCAACATATTCGTCGCATTGGCCAAATCGGTTGTTGCCACGGAAAACCCTTTCTCACAGCTCTGTAATACCATCTTCACGCTCTTGTCGTGCGCGGCCGAAGCTAAAGCCGTCATGTTGTTCGATAAGGTCTTGGCGTTGTTGCTTAGACATGTTATGATGATGGCGGCAATGCCTACTTTATCGGCTGACTGGCTTCGGGGGTCGGATTTTACGCATTGGATGCAAGTCGAGGGGACTTCCGCGTTGTGGCATTGGAGTTGGATTAGGGTGTCGTCGGCGGAAACAAGATTCCGATGGCTGACATAGTTGAAGGAGATTGAAAGAAGAAGAAGAAGGCTGAGATGCGAAAGAGGCAAAGCAATTCCCATGATGCTTTTGTAAAGCTCGTATGAAGCTCTTTGAGGTAATGTATGTATGTATATATATAATAAAGCTAGAATTTATTAGGTTCAAATGCTTATTATTATTTTATGCACCAATAATTAAATAAAAAGTAATTTTCTAAAGCATAATTATAATGTTGTGCTTGTATGTGTTAATATTATAATTTAATAAATTATAATCTCATTTATGAATTTTTATTGTAAATGTATAAAATAATTATTCTTATATAATAAAAAAATATAATTAATATTTTGAATTTTTGAATTGGTAAAAGTAATGCATTAAATAAGGGTTATGATCCATTTACACTATGTAAAATGCAATTACTTTTATATTTTTTTTTGGACCTTCGGATAAGAGTAATAAATGACTAAGATTATTTCCTTATTTCTTTTTTCCATGTGATAATCTTCAAATTTCTTACTGTTAATCTCAACCATCCATCTACCTTCATCCAATGGTCCAAAAAATGTGTAAAACTTAAAAGTTTTATATAGTGTAAAAGGATCCTATCTCATTAAATAAGGTTGAAAAAACTTTAAAAATTGTTAATTAAATAAACCATAATTGGGTGTTTGCGAACCTAATTAAGAAAGCTTACACTTTTAAAACATGATTTTTGTTGATTTCAAACAAAATATTGCATTGATTACTCTTTATTTATGGAAATGTTGATTAGTGCCATTAGACACGGTTAAAGAATTAAAGTGATTTTAAAAACAATAAACACATAATCAATTACCCGTTAATCTAGCGAGATAATACATTAGGTCTTTTAAGTAAGGCCAAATATAGGAGACTGACATTTGAATAATGAAAACTATGTTACGAGAATCGCTCTTATAATAGAACAATGTCACATTTGATCTGAATTAATTAACCAATAAATCAAATAACTATGATTATAAAAGAAATATGAGATTCTATGCAAAAACTTTCTTAATAAGGTAATCATCAATCCACACTATACATACAATTAATGGTTATTATTTTTTTTTATAAAAAATGGGTTTTTATTTAGTAAAATATAAAAGTTTTTTTATTGAAATAGTAAATGAATAATCATTAAATAATAATTTTTATGATAATCGACTAAATTTTAATTCAATTAGTGTTATATTGTAAAGACCAAAGGTTTAAGCCCTCATCGTACAATAACTTTCGATTTAAGAATGAGAGATTATACTCACTTCGGACGTATAAAAAAACAATAATAGTAATGAAACGGAATTTTTTTAAAAAATTTACCTTAATTAGTGTTATTAAATGCTGATTTGTTTTTTGAGTATAAATAAACGTGGGGTAGCATAAAATGATGAAATAGTGTTTAGAATTTGCCACAGAAGGCGATTGATATAAATTTGCAGCTACTCTTTCAATTTCACACTCTTCTTCATTTTTAGAAGAAAAAAAAACAATGATAAAAGCTCGATAAGATTCCATGCATAAGAAGCATTACGGGTTGCAATTAATTTCATTTTTACACATTCAATTTCATGGTCCTATTTATTAAGATTTATGATATTAAAATCAAATTATTTATTATTAAAGCGGCGAAATTTAACCTCGTTTGTTGGTGGATTAATTGTTTTTAAAAAAAAAGAAAGATACGATTTTTATTGCTTCAATCGTACGAATTAATGCTTCAATATCAGATTTGTTAAAAAAAACTTCCGTAAAATTTAACATGAAATAGTATTTAGAATTTTTAAAGTTTTTTTAGGAGGGAGTCATGGTCCCTTAATTGGAAAATTAAAATTTAATCCTTAATTATTTAAAAAAAAAATTAATTTGGCCCCTTAAAATTTTTAGAAATTCATATTAATTTATTTTTTAAAATATTTTTAATTAAATTTCCTCCCATAATTTTTAAAAGTTCTCATTAAGACTCTCAAAATTTCAAAAAAAAAATAAAACCTTCAAATTTTTGAATTTTTTAGTTTATACCTCTACTTTTTGAAGTTTTAAATTGATCCCCTAATTTTTTCACCAAGTTCTACCTAGGGGAGGGGATGATGAATTTGCTCTTAATGGGTTTCGAACACACAACCTAGGGTAGAAGAGAGGATGTCAACTGAGAGCTCTAACCACTTGGTCTAGAGATTGCTCACATGTTCCACTTAAGTTAAAACTTTGATACTAATAATTAAATATTTTAATTTAATTATAACCGATGTACATGATGTACAAGGATAATAACAAATAGAGTAGTGTGAAAGTTTTAAAATTATGTTAAAACTAATAAAATTGTATAGTATAAGCTAATAGGCTTGTAAACGAACCGAACGAACACGAACGATGATGTATGTTTATGTTCGTTCGTTTAATTTTAACCGAACAAATGAACAAATAAGAGCAGCTAAACGAACATAATTTCTTGTTCGTGTTCGTTTGTTAAGGAATGCAGTCATTTCATGTTTGTTCTTTAAAATGGTAAACGAACGTAAACGAACGAACATAAAAGGACATATGTGAATAAATTTAAAGGAACACAAACGAACGAACATAAATGAACATGTTATCGAACGTAAATGAACTAATGAGTCATTTGTTCGTGTTTATTCATTTAATTAAATAATTAAAAAATCTTGTTTATGTTTATTCGTTTAATAAATAAACGGACATAAACTTTCCGTCAAACGATTCGCTGAACGTTTGAGTTACAGCCCTATAAGCTAAACTAGATCCATCCTAAAGTTTAGCTAAGAGTGAGATTGGCCATGTTTTATTAGATTTTCTGAATCGTCTATGATAGTTTGGTTTGATTTTTTTCATATTTTCGACAACCCTCTACCTATAATCATTTATTTAATAATAATACTCTTCACATATTTTTTTATTGAAATACGCTTCACGTATTTAAAGTATTGATTTTGATAGTAAAGTCTTACGAGTTTATCGGCTAATTCTCATCCATTAGTCTTTGCTCAGTATTATATAAGGTTTTTACAAAGGTTATTGTGAATAGGTTTCAGCTTTTTCTTTCGGTATCGGTCTCGAATAATTAAAAGAGTTTCATGTCAAGAATGTCAATTACTGATAATATCATTATAGCATAAGAAGTGATACATTTTATGACGACGAAACCTAATAAGAAGGGTTAGATGACTATCAAAATTGACCTTGAAAAAAAATGATAGACTTGAATGATCGTTCATCAATGATATATTGAAGGATATTGGCATCTCGGATGATTTGAGGAGATAGATTATAGAGTGTGTATCATCGTTATCGACTTAGATTGTCTGAAATGGCTCTTTAATGGTCTTGTTCAAACCTACAATATGACTAGACAATGTGACCCACTCTCACGTATCTTTTTGTTCTTTGTACCGAGAGATTTGCACAAGCTATTCATACTGAGGTTCACTTGGATAGACGGAAGCCCTTTCATACCACTAGAAGGGGTCCGACGATCTCGCATCTTCTCTTTGCATGTATATATAGGAAAAAAATTTTGATACACAGGCCGTGTAAACTTTAGTTTACACGTGCCTTTTAGTTTTAGGTGTTAGAGTTTTAGTTTAGGGTTTAAGGTTTAGGGGTTTATGTTGTAGGGTTTAGAATTCAAGGTTAGTGTTTAGAATTTAGGGTTTAGGGTGTGGGGTTTAGTTTTTTAGGGTTAGGGTTAGGAATTTAGGATTTGAGATTTTTATAGTGTAAATACACAGGTTTGTGTAAAATTAATTTTACACAGCCTGTGTATCAAAGTTTTACCATATATATATATATATATATATTGATTTTGATAGCTTTGTATTTTGTTTCGCTCGTATCATGAAAATAAACCTTTTCTGTTTTTAGAAGCAAAATGTTAGCGGAAGGGATAACCAAGACATCAACTAAAATATCAATTTATAAGTTATTTTTAGATAAAATTCTACTCATATATATTTTAATTAATTAATTAATTAATATTTTATTTTTATTTAAATTTAATAAAAATATATTTAAATATCAGTATAATTTTTTAAATTTTTTTATTGTTTTTGAATAAAAAAATAATTTGAATGGATTATCTTAGACCAATACTTTGAAAAAAATTAAAATCGGATATCAGTCCTACCCAGCTCATAAATACCTCTAATCAGTAGTCTAACATTAATGACGTAACTAACGTTTAAAAATTATTTAAAGAATAAATTATATGTTTTTAAGAGTTTAAAATATAATTTTAAGAATATTCTAATTTAAAATTTTTGAGGGGCGATAATAACCATCAATCATGTGAATTAATATGCAAATCTAAACTATAAAATTATATTTATTAGTGAATAAGTACATTTTTATTCAAATTGAAGAGGGTTTCTTAATAAATTAAATCTTTCCATGTTTTTCCATGCATCACATATCATGTTTAAATATATTTGAAAATAAAACATGAACTCGAAAAATAGCCCTAATAACTTAGAGTGGATTATTCCCCTCGGTGAGTAGAGTGGAATGTACCTAGACCCCACAAAATATTTAAAAATAACTTTAAAAAAATTAAGTTAAAATAATGGTAAATTTGTTTTTAAGCTTAAAATATATAATTTATTATTAGTCCCCTAAATTTAAAAACTTTTAAATGGCACTCACTCTCATAATGTTAAATTTTGTCAATGTCTGTGATCGAAATTTGAAGAGCTTTCTCTTTGAAGAATGTCAAACATATATAAATAATTTAGGACATTCAAAAATTTTAAAAATATTTTATTTTCATAGTCTATTTTAACTTAAATAGAAATTATTTTACATATATTTGAATTTGAAACGACTCGAAGTTGGTTGTTGTAAATTGTCGAATGAAATAATAACAATAACAGTGGAGGGAAAATATAAAACATTTAAGATTATTTGAGACAAAATTATTATGTTTTTTTTCTTATTTCATTTCATTTTTCACTCTCATAATTTTGTAATAACATGATTTAATTTGGTAAGCTGCTAAAACCTATCAATACATCAGAAAGTTCTTCAAAAACCCTCATATCATAAATCACACAATCAGGAACCAAAGCCCTATAATCCCACATATTCTTCCGGCAGTCCACCTCTTGTTGGAGCGCCTTGTTTATGAGACTATTCGTTTCATCGTAATCTTTGTTCTTCAACATATTTATTTAAAAATGCTGATTTGTTTTTCAAGTATAAATATATTTGAGGTTGCACCAATCCAAATAGTGTTTAGAATTGCCATAGAAAGTGATTGGTTTAAAATTGCAGTTACACTTAGAAATTCACACTCTTTTCATTTTGAAAATTAATAAAAAAATCTGAAAAACTTCCATGCATAAGAAGTATTAATTGTTGCAATTAATTTCATTAGATTCTTTTTTTAGGGTTTAAATTTGTTTTCACTTAATGGATTTTTATTTTTTATTCATATGATACACAACTTGAAAAAAATAACATAAACACAATAATAATATATATTCAGAAAATAATATAAATTAAAGTAAATTACACCATTAGTTGCTGAACTTTAGGTGTTATCTTATTTTGGTCGTTTACTTAAAAAGTTTCAATTATATCACTAAATTTTTTTGAACCGTTGTTTTAGCCACTAGGCTCTTTATATCATTAACAACATGCATGAACAAAGCACATATCGAACACTGGGATGAGATAAAATATTGAATTTTAAAAAAATACAAGAGCTTGTTAAGTATTCAAACTCAAAATTCATGGACAATGCTTAATTTGTCTAATATTTAAACTTATAGGGACCTAAATTGTTATTAAACCGAAAAGTTTGAGGGCACGAGCACATCCTTCTTAGTTCGGCCTTTACTTGATTAAATATTTAAAAATACCTAATATTTTTTAATTTAAATATTTATTTTTTACAAGGATTAAATTACTATTGTGCCAAAATTTATAACACGAGCCTGGACCCTTTTGGACCCTAAAGGTGTCTCGTCCCTAACGACATGGTGACATTGTTTCTCCTTTCCCCTTTTATTTTCACAAAAAAAAACCTTAAACTCATATGGTAACCATCTTCATTCGATCGTTACTCATTGTCGATCATTATTCACGACAAAATCAATATCAAAACATTCTCATTTCTCTCATATTTATTATCTTCAATTGTTTTTCATGAAACCCTCATAAGATTGATGAAAATTCATTAAGAGCTTCTGTCACACCTCAAGTTTTAGGATGCTAATAAAATAAATGAAAGTGTAAAATGAAAAGGGGGGATTTTAAAGCCATAAGGTGTTGAACCAAGCCTCTTGGCATAGATTGCAAGTGCCTTAGCCATCAGGCCTAAGACCTCTTTTAGGTACCAGTGTATTATTAAGTTGATTCCGGTTATCGATATTAAGAAAATATTTAAAACCGAACTAACCCCCATATGCCAATTAATGTTGGTATATTTGAACGTGAAAATATCAAATATTCCAGAATTTTTTCCAACCCCTCACCTTCCCTAAAATTCGTCTGACCCCCTGTTCTCAGCCATCGCCAGTGTGTGGTCGTCACTGCCCGCATCACTAGAACCGCCGCCTCACCCCGGTCCTAACCCGCCCTTTACTCGCCGCCGTTACATGCCATTCACCATGAAAAATAACTTGAAAGCTTAACGAAAACCCAAGAGGATTCATCATTTTCTGGTGATTTTGCCGCCGTTCGTCGTCCGTGCATCTCACCGCCCATATCGGAATGTTCCTCGTCACCTCACAACTTCGGTCCAGTCCTTCACTCGTCGAACTGTCGTGCCAATTGCTGTAGAGGTTGTCCGAAAGCTTCGACGAGGAAAAAATTTGTCTTTCCGATTTGGGTTAGAACTATTTTCGGCCATTTTAGCTGTCTCAAGCCACAATAAGCATAAAAATTCCCTTTTATGTTTTGTGTCGGTTGTCGTTGATTTGAGGTGTTTTTCGCCCGTTTGAGCAGTGTGTGGTCATCCTAGGCGATTTTCGGCTGCCTAGGATGGTGGCCCTCAAACCGAACTGGCCTGACAGGCCTTGAACCCGGTCTGGCCTTCAAACTGAGCGGGTCTAATATCTTAAATTTGCCCAGCTAGCCAACCAACCTATTGGACCACCAGTCCAATTTTATTATTTTTTGGATGGCCTGTTATAGGCCCAGTTAGCTTTGGGGTTATAACCTAAACCGTTTGATTTGACCCGATAATAGACCTGACCTGAGTTTGTCCAACCCGACCCGAACCTATCTGACCCAAACTCGTTAACCTTAATCTGACCCGAGTTGACCATGGACCTGACCTATGACCCGTTGACCACTAATGCCAATGTTGATCGATGATGTCAATGTTGACTGATGATTTTAACATTGACCGATGATGCCAGCGATGACTGATAGCGTCAACATGACATCAACATTGATTTTGACCCAAAAAGTTAAATTTTCTGAAAAACTCGTATCTTATTTTTTTTACGTCTCGAGTCCATTTTTGAGGTCTGTTTTGCAAAATTATAACCCGAAGACCTCTAAATTTGACCTTGAACCCAAGAATGTATGTGTTCAATTATTCAGTTTAAGTGCAATGTGAATAAGGATTGATTATGGATTTTGATTAATTGAAGGTAATCACATCTCCTGGTATCTGAAATTTTTTAGGGAAGTCGAATTCGATTTCAAGAGTGATTGAATGTTGTTTCAAGGGTCGGTCGATATAACAAGGATTCAAGGTAATACATTACTACCTCTTATATGATTTATGAAAATAATGGTATCCGATAAATGCTTGCATGATCATGTTTAAGCATATGGTTAATTCTTTAATGTTTAATTGATTACGAAAAAAGGATAGTAAACCAGATAAGACTGAATTGCTCAGTTAGGAAGATGTGTGACCTGTAAGAACTTCTGAGATCCAAGAATAATTGATACGATTGTTATACTTTAAATCTGGTTATGCTTGTTAATGGTTTAATTTCTGAAATGCTAAGTTAAGAAATGACATAAATGCCTTTGAGATATAAGAATGATTAAAATACCCATGATAATAAAAGCAATCAGGGAATTTGCACTGATTTGGTAAAATAACTAATTCATTTGAAAATCTCGATTTACGTAGAAAGATACGGTAACAAGATTTATACCTCCGATAATGTAAAATACTTGGATTTTCCTAAATTTAGAATAAGTCCCAAAGGATAAGTTTTTCGGGAGTTCTCAGTAAGTCTGAATAAATTAAAATGACAAAAAAGGCTGAATTGATTGAAATGACTAAAATATCCTAGGGCATCAAATTTCTAGATTAACCGAAATGATGGATATACCCTCGAGATCTAAAATGAATGAATAGTTGGAAGGCCGAAAAGATCAGAATAATTAAAACACCATCGGGCATCGAAGTGTCTAAAATACCCTTGAATTCTAAAATGACTGAAAACATCTCTAAGACTTGGAATAAGTGGAAATTATTCAATACTGAAAGTACTTATACAACTTAAATGACTGTAATACCTCAACGTGATATAAAGCCTAACTCATGTACGATAGTCACTCATAATATTGCTACAGTACATGGAAAATACCGCATGAATACATGTTCGATTTCTTTTAGCACGTTCAGTGATTGATTGATGAAGGCGGTCTATTTTTTTATACACTGTAGTCGGTTATGAAAAACGAAGACTTAAGGTGTACCTATCCGGTTGAATGGTAAACACTGTAATTATGGGTTCCGATTAGTTCAAAGGGACTTGGAAACCTAATGAGTAATTAGAATTCTTGAATTATGCAAATCACCGTTTATACCATGTTAGTTTAAATTACCAAATTGCCCATAAAGGGCATAATGACCATAATACCCTTATAGGCTTGAATGATTGGATCACTCATGATATATCTGAATTCTTAATGATCCTAATGTATCAACTTCTAAATGTCTGATTTGAGCTGTTAGTACTGAACCCCTTTTTATAGGGATCTTGTTCTGAAATTAGTCCAAAATTTGTCAGTTGTTCAATGTTCTCTTTCTGATAATTACTAAGTGTCTTCGAGAAATAAATTGGACCATATAGTGTGTTCTATGAGTCTATGCATATTCTCTCTATTTTAAACCAAGACTATATACTCCGATTTAAAAGTATGACTCTGTTATCTGAAATGAAAGCACAATTTTTGGCTTTCGTTTTCTGATACAAAGATATAGCTGACACTTGTTTTATGATATTTCTATATTCTAAATAAAAACTGGTTCTATTTGGGGGAATATTATCTGGGATATGATTGAAGATATGTAGACTCAGCGTTGGCAAGTCCTTCTAGACCTAAGGCATCCCCTTAGGTAAGCTCATATGCCCAATGGGCATAGGGTAAGTCTTTCTGGATATAGTTATAGGGTATTGCATATCGGTGTACGGTTAGAGGATAGTTAGGTGTTTAAAATAAAATTTTTTGTCCCCTTTTGAAATCTGCCCTATTGAATTAATTTACCAAAGTTTGAAACTCTCAGTATGCTTCTAATCTGAACTTAATAAAATACACTAAACTCACTGAATCAACTTCTGTAATCTATATATCTTTTGAATCTTCGGGCTATAGGCTTATCGCCTGATACTTGTGTGATCAAATAAAAACAACTCCGTTACCTTCAAATAAACTGTTTTACTGGAATATCGAATCAAAGTCGGACCCTATTGTTGCCCAGAACACCGTAACAATTTTACGCTTTTCCATATACCTGCTTGTGCCTTTAGCATCTTTTGGTAGTTCTGTATTACTGAGCATTTCCAAGCTCATACTATTCTTTACCATCGCAGGTTAAATGATTGATCATGGTGTAGTTATTTACATCAACATGAGTTCCTTCAGCTGGCTTGCAGAGTACGATACCTGTGTCATTAGGGCATGTATGTCACATTTTGATTTATATTTGATTCTGAAACTCGTTTGTATAACATGTATTATGAACTCTATTTTATTGTTGAATAATTTTGAACTTATGTTCCAAGTTGTAACTTATGTACGGTTTTGAATGGTTTGACTATTTGTTTTATCTGAAAATTTTAATGTGGGTCGCTCCGGTGACCCTAATGTGACACCTCGGATTGAATCGAGTTAGGTGTTACAGCTTCGACCTTCTAATGTTTCAATCTCTATCAAGGATTATCTGACAAGACTAATTTTGAGATATGTTGTTTTTCTTTTCGAAAGAATACTTCTCATCATTGAAATGTTTGAATAGACATCATAAATCCGACAAAACCCTCAAAATGACAGTTTTTATATTTAATTTCATGAATTTCAAAAGAGCTTGTGAGGGTAAGGGAATGACTGTGGCGATTGTGAGTAACAATGGTGATGGTGATGGTGATGGTGTTGGGAGAAGAGGATTTATTTTTTCTAATTTAAATATAATTATCATTTTTATTTAATCCTAAATATATTTTTGCCATGGATCATTTTCCATTTTTTAAACAAATTAAAAACCTTTTCCCCTAAATAAGCCAAAGCCGGCCACAAGTCTATAATCTGTATAACGTAATCGGTTGGTATTAATTGTTAAATGAATAATAACAATGCGATGGGAAAGTTTGAAATATTAAGACTATTTGAGAAATAAATATTATGCATTTTCTTATTTTATTTTATTTCATTTAACTCTCATAATTTTTTAGTAACATTGATAATTTGATAAGCTGCTAAACATACCAATCATTCTCATTGCATCATCAGAAAGTTCTTCGTAAACCATCATATCATGAATCATACTAATAGGAACCGAAACCTTATAATTCAACAAATTCTTATGGCAGTCCACCTCTTATTGGAGTGCCTCATTTATGAGGCTATTCGTTCTATCGTAATCTTTGTCCTCCAGCAGAGTTGTTGCCTTGGCTAGATCGGTTTTTGCTTCGGAAAACCCTTCCCCACAGACCTGTAATGTCTGCTTTGCGTCCTTGTCGAGCGTGGCGGAAGCTAAAGTCGTCATGTTACCTGATAAGGTATTGGCGTTGTTGCTTAGACAAGATATCACGATGGAGGCGATGCCTACTTTATCGGCTGACTGACCTTGGGGATCAGATTTTACACATTCAATGCAAGTTGAAGGGACTTGCGCGTTGCGGCATTGGAGTTGAATTAGAGTTTCGTCGGCAAAAACAAGATTTAGATATCCGACATGGTTGAAGGAGATCAAAAGAAGAAAAATACTGAGATGGTAAAGAGGAAAAAAAATCTCATAGATGCTTTTGTCAAGTTGATATGAAGCTCTATTAATATTGGTGTCTATATATATAAAAGAAGAATCTATTTATACTAGTGTAAAATCGAGTGTTACACTACTGTAAATGTATTCTTCCTATATGTAAATATTTATTTAAGGTAAATTATGTAAATCATCATTGAACTTTACTCTCAAACTTATTTTGATCATTGGAGTTTCAAAATGTTCAATTTACTCACTAAAGTTTAGACATTGAATGTTTTTTGGCATTCAAGATTTTTTTTGTCGCTCCATAGTTCACTATCGCCGTCTTGTTCGGTACCAAATTTTACCTGTCGCTTCTTCCTGCCCTCCCAAGTTCTAATTCGACCTCTATTTCGCCGGAAAGTGTCCCGAAGTCCACGAATCGGGCAAAAATCTTTCAGTTTCTTTTTCCCCACCGAATGGAGCCCGTTTCTCAGTATATATTGCTTCCCTCATGTTGATAAAGCTTTCCATCATTCGAATCTTGGAGAAGTTATTTTATTTGCCGGTAAATGAACGTCCTCAAAAAGTTAACAGAAGTGTGACAAAAATGTTCAATGTCTAAACTTCAGTGAGTAAATTGAATATTTTGAAACTTTAGTGACCAAAATAGGTTTGATAGTAAAGTCCATCGATGATTTACGCAATTTACCTATTTATTTATTATAATTGATTAGGTTCAAAAAGCTTATTATCATATAATTATTGAATCATTAACTACTAATATATACCTTAATAAGTGTCATTAAATGCTCATTTGTTTTTCAAGTATAAGTATATGTGGGGTTGCATCAATCCAAAATTCTAAATAGTTTTTAGAATTGCCATAGAAAGTGATTGGTCTAAATAGGTCTGTAAACGAATCGAATGAACACGAACGAACGGATGTTCATGTTTGTTTGCTTAATTTCAACCGAACAAATACACGAACACAAACAACTAAACGAACATAATTTCTTGTTTGTGTTCGTTTGTTAAAGGAATGTAACTTGTTTGTGTTCATGTTTGTTCGTGTAATAAATAAACGAACATAAACAAACTTCCCGCCGAACGATTCACTGAACACTTGGTTCATTTACAGCTCTAGGTCTAAAATTGCAGTTACACTTTGAAATTCACACTCTTTTCATTTTGAAAATCAATAATAAAATCTGAAAAACTTACATGCATAAAAGGTATTAATGGTTGCAATTAATTTCATTAGATTCTTCTTTTTAGGGTTTAAGTTTGTTTTCGCATAATAGATTTTTCTTTTTTATTCATATAATACACAACATGCCAAAAAAGGAAAAATTACACAAATATTGTGATGGGAATTTTTTTTGCCCAAAGTATTGCGGTGGCCAAATTTTTTCCATAAATATTGTGGATTGAACAGTGCACTTAAAGTCGGATTCTAATGAACCCGGATTTGAAAAAAAATGCCCAAAGGCTTGCTCATCTGAATCCGACTTTGGGGAAAATTGCCCTGGAGTCTTCCTTATTTGAATCCGACTTCAAGCTAAAGTCGATTCCATTTGAATCCGACTTTGGGGAATATCTGCCATGTCAGGCAGCTTGCATGCATGACATGCATGAGAAAAACTCTGCATGCACAACATGCATTAGACTGAAACGAAAAGATTTCTGCATACATGAAACGAAAATTGAGAAAGAAAAAATGCATGCCTCGAATTGGGTGTAATTGGGATTAGTATGGTTCTAATTTTTTAGGAAAATAGACTTCAGTCTATTTTTGGGGAAGGGTTCTGATTCGAATATAGGTATAGGTTTATGCATAAAAAATGAGTTATGCATGCATGCACCTAATTTCTTGCGTTGTAAATAGTTTTTTATTCGAATATAGGGTTAAAGGCTGAATTTAGGCTGGGTTTAGGCTGTAATTTTTGGGGAAAGGTGGTGGCAGATTTATTTTTTGGGGGGGGTGGTAGATGTGATTTTTGAATGGGTTAGTTTTTTGTTGTTTTAAAATGTATAAGGTAGAGGTATAAAATTTGTAATTGTTAGTAAATGAGTGATAGGAGTAGTATAGGGGATAAAAATTTATTTTTTTGTGTTAAATAGTTAAGGTTGGAAGAAAATTTTAGATTGAAGAAGAAGTAGAAGAAGAAATCAGTGGACAAAAGAATGTAAATATATTCGAATTTTTTTAGAGTTTTGTTGTTATTGAGTTTGGTCGTTTTATTTTGTATGCTTCATATATTTTAAATTTTATGCATGTAGTTTATTATTTGAGATAGTTTGAATTTTATGCATGAGGAATCAGATTTTTTTTAAAAAATTGTTTTAAAGTTGATTTAGTATGTTAGAAAAAATTATTATGTTCATTTTGATTTAGTATATTAGAAAAATAAATTCAAACTATATTTAAAAAATTAATATAGTATATTTATTAAAAATATATATTCAAAAAGAACTTAGATGGTAACAGAATTTAAATTTTTCTTTTTGAAGATTTTGATTTTGTATGTTCATTTTGATTTGTGTATTATGATTGAGAATTCATTTGTGTTTTGAATATGCATAGAAAATAAGCAACAACAGATTTATGACGATTGTCCATTACAATGGACAAATTGTGAAAACTAAAGCCGGGGTTGTATTTGAATCTAAAAGCACTACGAAGATGAGATTCGAAAAGGAAATCACGCTTCGAGAAATGAAGGAGAAAATACCACAGAAAATTGGATCAGAGATTCATGGATTGCGTTGCCGGTGGCTGACATGTAACAATCCGGTCAGATATTGTGCAATAACTCTCCAAGATGATGATGATGTTAGAATGATGGTTGCAGAGCATGAATCTATGGAGATTCGCTATATCGAGTTGTTTGCCGATGTGCGTGATGTTCCCAGCCCATCCAACACTCATGCATCATGTATAGTTAGACATCCTTACGATTAGGAGCATGCTAACTCATTTATTATAACATTTTGTCTATTTTAAACAGGTACTTACAGATTGCCAATGACTTTTGATCTACAACTTCGTATTGAAGAGGTGGACTAATTTAAAGAAAGATTTCGGCAGCCTTAGTAGAATGAGCGTAGAAAGATCAGTAGCCATTTTCGACGTGAATCTCCAAATTTGAAGAAAGATTTCGGCAGCCTTAGTAGCGTGAGTCCAAAAAGATCGGTAACCATTTTGGTGCGAATCCCAAATTCGAAGATAAATGTTCTATATAGGAAGGGCCTATAATTTCGAGCACTCGCAAATCGGCAAACAACAGAGGAGCTTGCTCATCCATCCTACATTCCATATATTGCAAAATATTAGTAAACCGAGACTAAATCTACTAAGTTAAAATATAATAATCACAATCAAATAAAAAAATAACCCGGATAATCTTACTTTAAAATATCATATCAACGATTATCATTAATCGAATATTTAGGTTACTTTTAGTTTAAATCTAATAATTTATTTTTTACATTTGCACATTTGAAATTTAATTTTTAGTGCTAAAATATAATATTTTTTACACATGCACATCCATTTCATTTAATTTAAAAAAACTATGATGACCATAAATAAATTACTTACTAATTTGCAAACGGGATATGTTTAATCAATTTTATCAATCTCTTTCTTTATTACTTTATTGTCCCCAAAGTTTCGAATAAACATCAAAAATTAAAAAATTGTTTTTTTCTTATATTATAGAAAATCTAATAAACCCTAAAATACACATATACTAACTAACAAACAAACTAGATTTTCTCCAAATATTTGGACATCAAAAATTCAAACACAAAATTAAAATTTTAAACAAATCAAGAACTTAAATAAACAATAAAATACACATGAACTTACTATATTTTCTTCAAAACTTCTTATATAATGACCATAAATAAATTACTTACTAATTTGAAAATAGGTTAAATCAATTTCACCAATCTTTCTTTGTTACTTCATTAATTTTTTACACATGCACATCCATTCTATTTAATTTTAAAAAAAAACTATGATGACCATAAATAAAATACTTACTAATTTGCAAACGGAATATGTTTAATCAATTTTATCAATCTCTTTCTTTCTTACTTCATTTTTCCCAAATATTCAAATAAATATAAAAAATTAAAAAATGATTTTTCTTATATTATAAATAAATCTAATAAACCCTAAACCCTAAACCTCCACTTCTATTTTCCTACACAATTAACAATAACATTAGTTCAAATTAACTATAATAATATGACTAATGAACCTAAATTAAAATTTCAGTTAAATATCTAATTATTTTCTCCAAATATTCAAATAAACATCCATAAATTAATAAACGTGTTTTCTTATTTTATAAATAAATCTAATAAACTATAAATTTAAAAATAAAGTACACATATCCACTAACTAACTATATTTTCTCTAAATATAGTTAACATCAACTTAAAAATTTTAAAAATAACTAACTTAAATTAAATAATAAAATACAAATCTAATTATTATATTATCTTCTCAAATATCTTCAACCACCTATTTAACACAAAAAATTCAAACAACAAAAACATACATTAAAATACACATATACTTACTATTTTTTCTTCAAATCTTCCTTTATTTACTCAATCTCTTCACAAATTCCCTTCTCTTCAACCACCTATTTAACACAAAAAAAATTAACTTAATAAAATAAAAACACATTTTCGTAATAACCACAAAAAGCATACATTAAAAATAAAACTAATCAAATTATATTAAAAAATTAAAAAATAAATTACATATCTTACCCAAGATACAATTT
Organism: Hibiscus mutabilis; assembly: GCA_019671005.1. Taxonomy (NCBI): domain Eukaryota; kingdom Viridiplantae; phylum Streptophyta; class Magnoliopsida; order Malvales; family Malvaceae; genus Hibiscus; species Hibiscus mutabilis. Next base: position 58,280,395 of record CM033720.1, read on the forward strand.
TTTCTCCAAACCTCCAAATCTTCTTATTCTCTAAATTTTTTCTCCCAACTACCTATTATCTTCAACCCTATTTATCATCATAACAATTAAATCCCAACCACTCACACCACCTACCCAATTACATTTCACCGTCCATCCAACCACTCAATAAACCCCATATTCGATTCATGCATGCATGAAAAGCTGCATGAAAGGCAGACATTTTGCAGTCTTCAGAAATTCATGCCATTGTTTGAATTTGACCCATTCAAAGTCGGAGCCTAATGCACCCGTTTTCATTCTCCCAGACCCCCTGCATGGTTGCCACGTGGACGAGGGGAGAGTGTGTCTTATACTATTCAAAGTCGTTTTCATTTGAGCATGCCTTGGGGGGTTTCTAATTACTGTTCATAGTCGGATTCTTTTGAATCCGACTTTAAAGTCCTTGTAGCTTTTGCATTATTTCTGGAAATAATTCGGCTGCTGCACTACATTGGGAAATGAAATTCCCTGGTGCAATATCCAGGCGAAATTCCCCAAAAAAAATAAGAAAAATACAATAGGAATATATTAAAAATGATATAAATTAAGGTAAATTACACCATTACTTGCTGAGCTTTAGGTGTTGTCTTATTCTGGTCGTTTTACTATAAAAAATTTAAATTATATCACTATTTTTTTTTGAACTGGTGTTTTTAGCCACTAAACAGTTTAAATCGTTAACGACATGCAGAGATGGAGACATGATCGAACATTGGGAAGGGCTAAAATAAACTTCCAAAAATACAAGAGCTTATTAATTGTTATTAGACCAAAATTCAAGTGTAAGGTTTAGTATGTCTAATATTTAAACTTATAGAGACTTAAATTGTTATTAGACCTAAAAATTTGAGGCACAAACACATCATTCCTTAGTTCAGCTCATATTTGATTAAATATTTAAAAATACCTTGTATTCTTTTAATTTAAATATTTATTTTTTACAAAGACTATTAGACTAAAATTTGTCATAAATTTATAACATGAGATATGTTCTTCTTCTAGAAAGAATACTTCTCACCGTTCAAATATTCATCAAGATCTTCGACCTTCTAATGTTTCAACCTCTATCAAAAGTTGTATGAAAAGACTAGTTTTGAGATACATTCTTCTTTATAACAATCACAGTTTTTATAGCTATAGTTTAATAGCTTAACTAATACTAAAAACTAACTGGTTTACAACAAACTTAACAGAAATGAATAAGCTAACTACAACATTCTTCTCGAAAGAACACTTCTCACCATTCAAATATTTGAATGGACATCCCAAATCCGACAAACTCTCAAAATGACAGTTTTTATGTTTAATTTCATAAATTTTAAAGAAGTTCTTAGGATAAAGGAATGTCGACAATGACTAAATGATTTAATTTTTTAATCTAAATATAATTAATATTTTCATTTAACCCTAAATAATTTTTATTATTGACAATTTTCTATTTTTTTATATAAAAAATTAACAACTTTTTCCCCTAAATAAGCCTAAGCTGGCCACAAGTCTATAATCCGGATAACATAATTGGTTGGTATTAATTGTTAAATGAAATAATAACAATGACAATGAGAGAGGAAAATACAAAATATTTAAGACTATTTTTAGACAGAAATATTATGTTTTTTTCTTCTCATTTTATTTCATTTCATTTCATTTTCAATCTCATAATTTTGTAATAACATTGTTAATTTGATAAGCTGCTAGAACCTATCAACTATTCTCATTGCAGCATCAGTAAGCTCTTTGTAAATCGTCATATCATAATCCATAGAAGGATACGAAATATGATACTCTGAAAAATTCTGCTTGCAGTATATCTCCTGATGGAGTGCCTTATTTACGAGACTATTCGTTTCATCGTAATCTTTGTTCTCCAACATATTCGTCGCCTTAGCTAGATCGGTTTTCGCTTCAGAAAACCCTTTCACGCAGTTTCGTAGCGTTCGTTTCACGCCTTTTTCTTCCCGGGGGTCAATTAAACCCGATAAAGTCTCGCCGCTATCGCTTATACAAGATATGACGGTGGCGGCGATGGTTACTTTATGAGCTGACTGGCCCCGAGGGCTGGATTCTATTCATCGAATGCAGGTCGCGAGTACTTCTGCGTTGCGGCATTGGATTTGAATTAGGGATTCGTCGGCGAAAACAAGATTTCGATTTCCAACATAGTGATATTAGTGTATGTATATATGGGAGGAATCCATTTACATTTTTACACTAGTGTAAATGTATCAATATTTTTAAAAATGCTTAAATATTCATTTATTATAATTTATTAGGTTCAAAAAGCTTATCATCATATATTTAATAAGTCATTAACTAATAATATATACCTTAATTAGTGTCATTAAATGTTGATTTGTTTTTCAAGTATAAATATATGCGGGGTTGTACCAAACCAAATAGTGTTTAGAACTGGCATAGAAAGTGATTGGTCTAAAATTGCAGTTACACTTTGAAATTCACACTCTTTTCATTTTGAAAATTAACAGTAAAATCTGAAAAACTCCCATGCATAAGAAGTATCAATTGTTGCAATTAATTTCGTTAGATTTTCTAGGGTTTACATTTATTTTTCACTCAATATATTTTTACAATAGAGCATTATTTAAATTCTTAATACAAACGTATTTAGAATTCGAACTCACACAAGGTAAAAACGGATGATCATCCTTAATTATTGGACAAATTAAAGGATCTCAACCAGGGACGGAGGTATAGTGTTTATGGGAGGAGTTGTAGCACCTAAGGGTGCTTATTGAGTTTAGCAGGTCGCAAACAACTCTAGCTCGATTCGGTCAAAACTCAATTAACGCTCGACTCGAGTTGACTCGATCTGAAACCGAGCTCGACTTGAGATCTTAGCGAGTCAAGTCGAGCAAGACCCAACTCGAATCGATAAGTTCGTGAGCAGCTCGTTGTTTTTTTTATAAATTCTTTTATGATTTTTTGTTGGCTACCTTAAAAAATTATGTTATAAGAAGTTTAAATACTAGTTGAAAACTCTAGAAAATTTCAGTGAATTGCTAGGTAATTTACCCATAAAATTTTGGTTTCAAATTTTCAAAAAGTTTTCATCTTCGAGTTTTGTATTTCCTCTTTTTATTAAAGTATTTCCTTTTTTTATTTCAGTATTACTTTATGTATAAAAGAGGAAAGTCTTCAGTTTCCACTTCTCATATAAAAAATATGATTGAAAGTTAAAACCCCGAAATTCCTAAGGCATTATCTCCTTTGTTGTTCATCGAAGATTGTTGAAAACCTAAAAAGAGTCCCACACTCGAATATCGACTTCATCTCTAACTCGGTCATGACATGTTTGTTTATTTATCTCCTCAGACCTCATATATTTTTTAATTTTTTATTTTATGTTAAGCTCTAATAGTATCACTAGATTTTACTTATATTTAAAAAAAACAAGGTAAAAGTTTTGGCGAGCTTAACGAGCAACGAGAATTTTTAACGAGCACGAGTCAAGCAACGAGTCGAGCAACGTTGTTAATGCTCAATTAATTTTGTATTTTATGTCCATTTAATTCTACTGGTAATAGAATTAAATTGTGCTTTAGAAATGATGATTTTGTCCTCACTATTTTAGCCTATAAATAGTGGGCAATTTGACTCATTTGTGATATATCCCTAAGCAAATATCATTTGCTTTGAAACACTCTTTGATTTTCATAAATCTTTACTGAGTGTTGTTTTGAGTTGAGAGAAGAGCGGTACCATCAAAGTCCACTTCATCTTTCGGGTGTACAAAATTTGGAGAGCCATGTTAACCTCAGGGGGTTGTTCGTCCATTATAGCGATTACACACATAGGGACGAATTTGCTTTTAAGGCAGTGGTTAATACCACGACACGGTTATGGTTACGTTTAGTTATTTTATTATTTTTCAGTCAGTACTAACTCTTCCTTTTACAACAGTCTATTTTTCAACAATTTGAAAGCAAATTCGAATATTGCTGTACAAAGTTACTATAATTATGATATTAATGTTGAGTGGTAGCCAACGTCTAATGGTTTTTTTTTTAATTATGTTGGTTTAATGCTTTTCTATTCCATGGTGATTAAACGTTTAAAACGGTCATGCTTGGAAGTGTAATCACTCATTTTTACTTAAATGTATTACTATTGCATGTATGTTTATTATGTGAATGTTACTAATATAAGGTGTGTACATGTATAAGCTACGTGTACATATTAGGGTTGTATGTATGTCACGTATGTATCTAGGGTATAAGCGTATGTAGATGTCATATTAATTATACATATGGATACTAGAATATTATTAATTAATGACCGTATAATATGAAATATATATTTTCGTATGTACATGTACAGTTGTTATAATTATTATTATTATTAGTGGGCTGACTAAATGTAAATTTAAATATATATATTAAGCCCAAATAAAGAGTCCGAGTCCAATTACAAAATTCCAATTACAAAGCCCATTTGGCCCAACTCTGAATCCTATCTAATTACAATGTGCGGGTAACTATGGGCGTTGGATCAAGATCCGATCCAACGCCACGATGCAATGAAGGTTAAAATATACGCCAGCGCGCGTACTCACACGCGTATGGACCGTTCGAGTGCCACGCGCGCGTGTGGTCCACGCGCGGACTTTATTATTATCCCGCGCGCGTAAGATCCACGCGTTCGACTCCTCATTGCGGTGCTCCACGTGGCGAAATCGCCGCGTTTCATCGGATCGAGGCTTCATCCGGGCCGATCGTTCTTCAAGCCATCTCGACCGTTAGATCGATCCGATCTAACGGCCGAAAAATGCGTCTAGCCTCCGCGCGAAATGAATGACCACCGCCACCGCGCCGATATTCATCCCAGCGTTGATTATGCCAAAGATAACAAGCAAATGTCGATCCGGAAAAGAGGATACAAGTTGCAACCAAAATACGAGAGATAGTGGTATATATGAAATGGGGCTGTTTAACGGGATTTTTTTTTAGAGAGGAGCGAGCAAAAAAGCGAGAGAGTAGTAACACAAGAAGCAGAAAGCTTTGTAAAAAACCAAACTTGTAACCAGCCAAGATAATCAAAAGGCGATCCGGTGGTAATCTTTTGTCTCTTTTTCTTACTGTTTCCTTTGCATGCATATCTGAAGTACAAAAAGAAAATAAAAAGAAAACAAGTAAAGAAGTCTTACCGGCTTTGTCCGTGGGTCTTCCCTTCCTCTGTGACAAGCCTTTCGGCTTCTACAAGCCAGATCTGGTGAACAAAGGGAAGGGAAGACCCCTTGTGGTCTCATTTTGAGTTAAAAAAATATATTTTTGGGTTCGTATTTCTTAGATCTAGGCTAAACAAAAGGGGATCCTCTGAATCCAACCACAGATTCATATTGAGGACGACAAGAGGAAGGTTTTGGTGTATTTTGGGAGTCCACCGGCGTCGGTTAGCGGCGGCCGGCGGCGGAGAATACGGCGGCCGACCGCCGGATTCTGGGTATTATATGAATAAACGAGAGAAAACGAAGAACATAAAACCCAGAAAAATTAGAAAATGAAACAAATGGCCGAAAATTTGATTTCGGCCTTAAAAGGGGCTTTATAGTTGTTTTTATTTTGCTAAATGGGTAAATTACACACTTAATCCCACCGCGTTTTCAATATTTTCATTTTTGTCTTGCCGCATGGTATAATTCTGATCCCAGTCCCTCCGAGTTTCCAAAAAGTCACAATTTAGTCACTAAATTACACGATCACTTACGAATGGTAAAATTACGCCCTTAATCACCCCGCGTTTTTGAAATTTTCATTTTGAGTATGCCCCTTGGTATAATTACAACTCTGGTCTTTGTAGGTTTTATTTGTTTTTCAATTTCGTCCCTAAATTACATGTTATTGCTCTTTAATTCGCCTTTGATTTTCATTTTCCTTTCATTTGTCTTATTTTCTTTGTAAATATTATTGTTGAATTATACTCGTATATGTGGATATTATTTCATTTTATGTCTCCCGTATATGACTCATTTTATGTTTATATGTATATATATGTGTCAAGTATGATATTCGTTTTCATCTGGCTATTCATGTCAAGCATATTATGTTCTAATCGGTTCGTATATGGCATGTTCTGTATTTTGTATGTGTGTGAGCTTTCTTATTTTCTAGGGCTACATGTTAGTATATTTACCCTTTTTTATGATATGTTGACCCGTATATGTTGAAATATGTTTTATTACCAGTATGCATGTCTTTTTGAAATATTTGTTCGTATATATATTTATTCCTGCCTTATTATTTTGACATATGATAGTTGTTTTTATCTACTGTTTGGAGTAATATGTATATATATACATGCTTTAGTCTAAAATATCATTCATGATAAACTAATGTTTCGGTATGTTAATATTTATTATACTTAAATGATTTGTCATGTTTTATGTTTTTGCCATTAAGATTGCATATCGAAATATAAATTGTTAATGCAGTGTCCTTTTATCCGAGCGTAAATGGGGCCAGTATCAAGCGTAGTGATAGTGGTTGGGCGTTTATTCTCGGATAACGGGACCCTTAAAATATATTCGCAATTATGACCGAAATTTAAAATAATCGCCACTTTAATCCGGAAAATCCAATATTAATAAAGCGGTAATTATTAAAGTACCAATTTTTTGGGCGGTGTGGGGGTGCTAATCCTTCCCCATCCGTAACCGACTCCCGAACCCTGTCCTTTTGAATCTCTGGTTTTGTGGTGTCCGGCCTACCTAAGTGGCCGGTGGCGACTCCATTTTTATGAGGTTTTTTTGTAAACCCTGCGGAATAAATATTTTTAAATATCACAAACACTTTTGAAAAAAAAACATTTCAAAAAATATTATCGTTTTTATTTAGCGAGACCTTCGCTCTGGATGGCGACTCATTTGGGAAATTTTTGTTTTTCAAAAACAAATGAGAGTCAAGCTTTTAAAATAATTATCGCTTTACTAATATTGGAAGTTCCGGATTAAAGTAACTATTAAATTAACATTCGGTCATAATTGCGCGTTTATTTTAACGCATTTAAAATATGGCATATAAACCCGTCTTTTTAAGTGGGGAAACGCTAATGCTTTCGTGGAGATATCGTTTCTCCGTATGGGCCTAGCAAGTACCTTGGGGCTCGAGTACCTTATGCTTTCGTAAGGATATCGTTCCTTCAGACGGGCATAAGCGAATGGGTCCCCCGAATTGAACCCGTTTGAAAGGAGCCTATAATGGGTGATGATCGGGGCCTTGCTACCCTTAGTAGGGGACAGCAAGGACAATTCGGGTACCTCCTAGCACCAACACTGCATGTAGAGAACATAGAAACCCACCCCTGTTAGAGCCATGCGGATAACCTTAGGTTTTAGACGGGATAAATAGGACTGTTTTGTGTGTTTATTTCTATTTATTTTTGTCATTTTATTTACTTTATCGTACTTGACTTGTTTTCTTTTCGCTTTTTGTTCTATTTCTCATACATCATTGCATTTGCATCGCATAAAGGTACTGGATCAAGTGGTTTGCCTGATCAGAAAGTCTTTCACTATGGAAAAAAGGTGTCTTAGGAAAGAAGAGCTTAATTTGTCAGTCAGACATTGGTCAGAGGTCAACCAGAAAATCCAAGGGGACAGTCTGCCTAACGAACGCGTAATAGCTGGATACACCTATGTGAGTCTCCAACAGAACGACTTGTGGGATCTTCAAAGCATTTGGGAAAGATGGGACCGAAGGCTACAAGACTTATTTAGCGATAGTTATGGCGACATCGCGCAGCTATTATATGTTCGGATTAACCAGCCCCTACTCCGAGCTATAGTCCAGTTTTGGAATCCGGTTTTTTGCTACTTCACCTTCAATGGGAAAGACATGATGCCTACGGTAGAAGAGTACACTGCTTTACTTAACCAGAAAAATATTCAGGAAGATTGGATCTACGCGAAGCCTCCAAGGAATCAGAATTACACTGCGAAACTCAAAGCCTTTGCAGGAATGAGTGATGATTGGGTTAGTGGCCTCCTTCAAATCCGAGGAGATAATACAGTCTTTGCATGGGAGAGTATTCGAGACATCATATCGACACATCCAGACGAGGCAAAGAAAATGGACTTATTCGCTTTAGGAATATATGGCTTGGTGATCTTTCCCAGTACTCGGGAACATTGACATAGCCATTCGGATTTGTTCGAGCGGGTAAAACGGAAAGCAAACCCGGTACCAGCAATTTTGGTCGAGACTTTCATTTCCTTGAACGGTAGGAAACATGAAGAAGGACGTTTTCGAGGATGCGCACAGCTATTACAAGTATGGATCCGAGTCACATGTGGAAGACACCGACGCTGGTCTCGCGGGGGATATCTTTCCAAGGTTTTTCGCCTTTACGAGAATACTTAGCAAAAGAATGGCAAGAAGATTTGAAAACAAAAATGTGGACCCGATTTCTTGAGAACATTCAAGATGAAGACATAGCATGGAGGGTCCCATGGCTCGGTAAAGTCAATTATTTTCTATCTGATTGTGGTGACTTGATTGGTGATGATGTTAGGATTACATGGAAGGATCGCTTGTGCTCCACTTTTAGTGTCTCGGCTTGATTCGGATCACGGCAGTTCATTCCCAATACCACGGATTAAGCCAAACTGAATTTCTTTTCAAAGGAGAGTTCAAAGGAAAAATTCAGACCATCATGAGGGCACAGGATCATTGTTATCGGATCGGGGTGGAAGGAGACACCGAGCACATGACTACCCCAGATTACGATCTTTGGAAACGTTTGAGGGTTAATAATGTGATTCCCGAATCTAATCAAGGACCAACAGTGTCACTCGAGAGAGCGACAAGGGTGGTACCGTCCGGCCGATATCTTAAGGAGTGAGCTCGAGGAAGTTAAAAGAAAATGGACATTCAACGGACCCAACACGCGAGCGAACTCTATAAGGCAAGCCTAGAAATTCGGCGGCGGGAGGGATCATTAGATAATCAAGAAATTAAATGCAGATTTGAATGACAAGAATACTCTTTACCAAAAAGATGCCCTCTATTCTGAGGCAAAAATACAAAAGGCGGCGAGTCAGTTCATAGCTGTGGAAAAAGAAAGAATGAACGGCATCCGTTTGTTGGAAGAAGAACGAGAAATTAACAAAAGAGCGATCGAGAGAGAGATAGAAAGCTGTCGTTTGGCTATGGAGGAAGAAAAACGGTCCGCCAAGAAGGCCAATGATCAAGAGAGAAAGATTCGGACAAGAAGTCAACAAAGGAAAACAAGCTGTTCATCATGAGAGAGAAAGTGTCGCCGTATGGAAAAGAAAATCCATGAATAGCCGAAACAGACTGTTAGAGATGCAGAAACTGTACGATGACACTCTTCAAAGTTTGGGGCAAAGCCAAAGTCAAAATGACGGATTAAAAGAAAAGATGGTGGAAGTCGAACACTCACTTCAAATGTCTTTGCCAGAGGAATAATTTTCGCGGAGTGTGAGAAAGAGAACGCGAAGTGGGTGTATTACGAGCACGAATCGGATCCTCGAAGCAGTTATGGAGGATTACAAGGAAAGAATTAATGTGTTCGAGGAAGGCTGCAGCCGGGGGGACACCTATTGGCAAAAGAGATTACGCGACGCTGCTCGAATGGTACAGATGAGACCAAGACTATGCAAATCTAATGGTGGACATACAGCGAGTCGCCGGACACGTAAATGATTTAGCCGTCGAGGCTGAGACACTCCGACCTTTTATAGCCAGGGAATGGAAGAAGCTCCTAGGTTCCTCAAGCTGCTCAAGGCAATTGGAAAGTTGGGGATAGAGCTAGAGTCTATCTATAGGACTCGTGTTATAATTAGATCTTTTGTACTAGGGATCTTTACTTTGTAACACGAATTTTGTTGTAATCAAGACCCTTTAATTCCCGTAAAAGTAATTCAAAGGGTGATTACCAGTGGAACGATACCTTTGTCTCGCATGCATTCTTGCATTTGCATCATAACATTTGCCTCATTGTACATGCATTTATTTTTACAACCATATTAACAAAGTATGAATATTGTGGCATTCGAGTGTGTTAACCCGTAATCATTCATCACATATACTTTACCCGGCTACAAAGAAAGCTCATGGAAGAAAGAATAATCAATCTAGAAAGAGGGCAGAGAGAGCTCGAGTCAAGGCTTGAAGAGGCCCGAGAGAAGCCTTAGTGATCAGATTGCACAGATCACAAACTTCAATAGTATCGACATAACGACATTCTTTGGCGAAAAGTCTCGGAAAACGAGTAGAAGGAGAAAATATTCCAGAGCCAGAAGGTACCCCGGCTCACTTCAAGGTTCAACCAACTGCACCAAACCAGGCTAGGAAGATGTATATTGACCCTACAGGAATGTCTTCCAGCTTTCAAGTAGGGCACTGAGACTCAACCCCTTGATACCAAGCATTGTATGAAGAAGAAGTGCGGACCTAAACATGGCGAAAAAGATCGGGAATGAGGTAGAAAGAAAGTGGGAAGAAAGATTTCGCCTCATGGAAGAAAAATTTAAAGCGTTACAATCAAATGAAGAATCAGGAAACAACGCTAGTGATCTAAGTCTAGTGTCTGATCTTGTCTTGCCACCAAAATTCAAAACGCCGGAGTTTGATAAATATGACGGAACCAACATGTCCTTCTGCACACATAACGATGTATTGCAGAAAAATGGCGCTTACCATAAAGATGAAAAGCTACTGATCCCTTTGTTTCGAGGATAGTCCGATTGGAGCAAGCATTACGTTGGTATACTCGGTTAAGCAAAGCAAATGTCAAGACATGGAAAGATTTGTCTAAAGCATTTTCCGAGCAATACAAACATGTAATGACATGATCCCTAGCGAATTATGCTAGAAAATATGGGGCGCGAAGTCCAATGAAAGCTTGCGACAATATGCCCAAAGGTGGAGAGAAGTGGCCGCCCAAATCCAGCCACCTATCCCGGAGCATGAAATCACGCCATTATTTGTCAATACTTTGAAAGGGCACTCTTCGATCGCCTCATCAATAACACAACACAAGTGTTTCGCCGACTTGATCAGACTGGAGAGTCTCTCGAACTAGCAATCAAGAGCGGCAGAATTGATGGTGGGAAGGGTCTCGAAAGTACAACAAGAGAAGTGAAGTAAACACCACCAGTACCTATACGCCTCGAAGAATTTCACAGTCTCACAGCCCCAAGCACTGTGGGAAAAACACAAAATTCGAATCAAAGAGATGAAAGAGTCACGAGAAAGGATAAAAGAGGAGAACTTTCACTCCCTACCGGTTTCATACTCGAACTTTATTCCCGGTTGTATGAAGCAGACTTGGTCCGACCATACATCGTTAATCTGTCAATCCACCCTTCCCGCCTTGGTATAATCCAAGCGCACATTGCGACTATCACGGCGGTATCCTGGACACCCCACCGAGAACCGCCTTGCCTTCAAAAAAGCATGCAGAACTTAATTGATGATTAGGGATATTGAAGTTTGAAGAACCTAGCGTAGCCAACAACCCATTGCCTAATCATGGGAACAGAGGGGTAAATGCTATAGAAGAAGGTTTTACCAGGAGAATAAAGGATGACGTGTCAGAAGTCAAGTCTCCTTTACGGTGGGTATTTCAACAGTTATGCATGGCTCGTATGATCAATAAAGGCATGATAATAAGGCAGAAAGAATGTGGAAAGTATTGCGAATTCCATCAGACTGAAGGGCACGATATCCAAGAATGTGATGAGTTCAAGAAATTGGTGCAGAAGTTGATAGATGGAAAACAAATTGAATTCTTCGAGGAACCCATGGGGAAGGGATCAGACGTATACATGACAGATACCCCCAAAACTAGATATGGGAAGGATAGGCCTTTCATCATCTCTCCCAGGGTAGGGAATGCAGGTGTCTCCCAAGGAGAAACCAGCAGGATAAATCCGAAGATCGTCATTTCAGCACCATCTCCATTCCCATTCAAAGACATGCGACAAATTCCCTGGAATTATGCCGCGAATGTGACCATGACAGAAAAATCAAAACACGAGCAGGTAAAAGAGCCTGCGCTGGAAGACCGACAAAGCCAAAATAATGTGAACGTTGGTGAGGCAGGTCATTTCACCAGAGCGGCCGATGTTATTCCTCGAAGCTTTGAGAGCGGTGAAAAAGATAGAGGAAAGAATACAGCAGTTAGCCCTGCACAGATATTTGGAGAAGAACCTCCCCAAAGGATAAATGAAACGGTGACTGAGGCCCAGGCCAAAGAATTTCTAAAGTTCTTGAGACATAGCGAGTACAGCGTAGTGGAACAACTACGGAAGCAACCAGCCAGGATCACAGTCGTTGGAATTACTCTTGAGTTTGAGAGAAGCATCGGGAGACATTATTAAAAGTCTTTGAATCAAACTTTTGTGCCCCAGGACATTTCAGTAACAAACTGGACATGATAGTGGGGCATATTATCGCCTATAATCATATCACGTTCGGTGATGATGAGATCCGGAAGAAGGAAGGGGGTCCACTAAAGCCCTTAACATCACTACCCCACGCAAAGGGTATGTATTACAGCGTACTAATCGACAACGGGTCAGCATTGAATGTCTTGCCTATGGTAACCCGCAAAAATTACCAATAGATAGTTCGCACCTAAAGCCTTGCTACAACTCGGTAAGGGCCTTCGATGGTACGTAAAAAGGAACAATGGGGAAAATTGAGATACCCTATTGATCGGACCAAACCAATAATATGTGATCGATTTTGTGGTAATGGACATAAAACCATCTTACTGTTTGCTTGTTGGGAAGACCGTGGATCCACTCCGCAGAGTTGTCCCATCATCATTGCATCGAAATTAAAATTTGTAGTTGAGGGCAAATTGGTCACAAGAGAGGCGAGCATGAATTTGTTGCTTCCGTGACATCGAGACACCCCCTACATTCAAAAAATGATGAAGAAGCTGCAGAATGCTCATTCCGAGCATTAGAACTAGTAAATGCCACATTCGTTTTGAGGAAAACGGATCCCCTACCCTAGGTTATCTAATTGTACCAAGATGACCATCGCAGAAACTCGGGGCGAAGAGCCAAATTAGGAAAAGGGTTGGGGAAGAAATTACAAGGAAACCTGAGACCCAAGAATATCATTACCAAGAAGGATCGTTTCGGGCTGGGTTACCAACCATGTGTCCAACAGAAGAAAGAAGAATATAAGAGAAAAGAGGAACAAAGGAAAGCTAGATCTAAAGGAGAAGACATTCCGTGGAGGTCGATGTCCTTTCCTAGTTTAAAAGCCACTTTCATCTCCGGAGGATTCTACCGGCCAGGTCAAGATATTGGAGAGACAATGAAGAAAAATGATGAACTTGGCCAGGAGGAAATGATCAGTAAAGCATTTGAAGGGATGTGCATCAACATGATAGTTGAAGAGGACCGAGGTAGCAAAATGTTGACCAACATCCGCCCTTGCCATCCCGGGGAGACACTCAATAACTGGAGCTGCATTGATTTACCTGTAGTTTTTAGGAATAGATCAGAGTAATGCTCCGAATCAACCTTTTGTTTTTGCCCATAGACAATGGGGATCTCTTGTATGGGGCACCTATGTTAACTTTTTGATTGAAATGAAATATCCCCACTTTCTTAAAAAAAAAAGGGCCAAAGTCTCATTTATTCCATTCATACATTCTTCATATTCATTCCCTTCATGTAAAGCCGTCTCTTTCCCAATACAATTCATTCTCATTTAATGCAGTCGCTCATGATCGAAGATATGAATGATCTTGGATCCAATCTCGAGTAAGTTTGAAAGCCCCGAGGTCTCGGAGGAAACGGAGGGAGGATATGATGAAATAGAAATTGAGGTCCCAGAAGAATTAAAGAGAATGGTGGACGACGAAGAAAGATGCATTATGCCCCACCAAGAAGAAGCGAAATTGTCAACTTAGGGATCAAGAAACGAGAAGAGAAATAAAAATAGGAACGACGATTTCCTCAAAACCAAGCATGAACTGATAGCCCTTCTTCAAGAATTCAAGGATGTCTTCTTACTGGACTTATCAAGATATGCCAGATTAAATACCGACATAGTGGTGCACAAATTGCCAACAAAGTCGGAGTGCAAACCAAGACAGCAAAAACTTCGGAGAATGAGGCGGATATCTTTGTTAAAGATCCGAGAAGAAGTGAAAAAGCAATTTGATCTTTGGATTCTTGGAAGTGGCCAAATACCCGAGTGGGTTGCAAACATTGTACCAGTACCAAAGAAAGACGGAAAGTTCGTATGTGTGTAGATTATAGGGATCTGAATCGAGCTAGCCCAAAAGACAACTTCCTCTCGCCACATATTGACACGCTGGTTGACAACACGCGCAGACATTCATGGTTTTCCTTTATGGATGGCTTCTCGAGGATACAACCAGATAAAGATGGATCCTAACGACATGGAGAAAACCACATTCATAACCATGTGGGGCACTTTTTGTTACCAAGTAATGCCATTTGGGCTAAAGAATGCAAGGGCAACGTACCAAAGAGCAATGGTGACTCTTTTCCATGACATGATGCACAAAGAAATAGAAGTATACGTCGATGATATGATTGCCAAATCTCGAAGCGGAGGAAGAGCACCTACAGAACTTAAAGAAACTATTCCAAAGACTACGGAAGTACCAACTAAGGCTCAATCTCGCCAAATGTACCTCGCGCTACATTACGGAAAACTCCTAGGGTTCGTAGTAAGCGAGAAGAGGGATTGAGATTGATCCCGATAAAGTGAAAGCCATCCGGGACCTTTCACCACCCCCGCAAAAAAAAGGAAGTTCGCGGTTTCCTAGGAGGCTGAATTATATCTCTCGCTTCATTTCCCAATTAACCAATCAATGCGACCCGGTCTTGGACTTCTTAGAAAGAATAATTACGGCGTGTGGGATGAAGAATGTCAAAAGGCCCTAGAAAAAATCAAAAGTACGACAAATGCTCCAATTTTAGTCGCACCGGCACCCGATCGACCACTAATTCTCTACCTAACAGTCTTGAGAATTCAATGGGATGCGTACTAGGGCAACACGATGAGTCAAGAAAGAAGGAGCAGGCCATCTATTACCTAAGCAGAAATTCAGCGATTGCGAAACACGGTACCCGCCAAAGGTCAGAAGCGTGTTGTGCTCTAGTTTGGGCTACCAAGCGACTCAGCAAAGACTGTTGTACCATACTACCCGGTTGATATCCAAGCTAGACCCATTAAAGTTCCTAATGGAAGCGCCCAAGACTAACGGGAAGGATGGCTCGATGGCGGATGCTCTTATCCGAATTCGACATCGTATATATCAATCAAAAAAGCCGTAAAGGGAGTGCCGTAGCTGATTTCTGGCAAGTCGTGCTTCGGATGACTATGAGGCATTGAACTTTAGTTTCCCGGACGAAGACTTGATGTGCATTACAACCGAAGAAAGAGATTTGGATGATGTGTCATGGAAACTTTACTTCGACGGAGCCTCCAACGCCCTCGGACATGGGATAGGGCAGTGCTAATCTCACCGAGGACGTATATTATCCTTTCACCAGCCAGATTGGAATTCTTCTGCACAAACAATATAGCTGAATACGAAGCTTGCATCATGGGATTAAACTCAGCCATCGAGAGAAAGGTTAAGGAACTCGAGTGTTCGGAGATTCGTCCCTAGTCATTTACCAATTGCGCGGGAGTGGGAAACCGAGACCGAAGTTGGTCAAATATCACAAATTAATCCAAGAGCTCGTCAAAGAGTTCGAAAAGGTCAGCTTCAATTACCTACCCCGAGAAGAAAATCGGATGGCGGATGCGTTGGCAACCTTGGCATCCATGTTTAAAACAAACACTGGGCGGAAATGAGACCCATTGAGATGCGACATTTGAAAAGCCTGCTCATTGTTGTAATATACAGGAAGAGATTGACGGAAATCCATGGTACTATGATATCCTCGCAATATGTCAAGCTCGAAAGTATCCGAAGGGGCAAACGACAATGATGTAAAAACGCTCGAGAAAAATGGCAACGAAATATGTCCTAGATGGGGAGATCTGTATAGGAAAAGTCATGATCAAACATTTTTGAGATGTGTGGATGCCCGGGAGGCGAAGGAAATCTTAGCGAAGTACATGACGGGATCGTGGAACGACGCCAACGGGTTGTCTATAGCCCGAAAAATTATGAGATACGGTTATTTCTGGTTGACCATGGAGGGATATTGCATCGATTACGCCAGGAAATGCCACAAATGCCAAATTTATGCTGACAAAATTCATGCACCCCCTTCGCCTCTACACACCATGAATTCTCCGTGGCCTTTCGCAGCATGGGGCATGGACGTTATCGGGCAGATCCATCCGAAGGCCTCCAATGGGCACCGTTTCATTTTGGTCGCCATAGACTACTTCACCAAATGGGTAGAGGCAGCGTCTTACGCCAATATCACCACGACTACAGTTTGTAAGTTCTTAAGGAAGGAAATTATTTGTCGATACGGATTGCCAGAGAGGATCATCACCGATAATGCTTCCAATCTGAACAACAAGATGATAAAGGACGTGTGCACTCAATTCAAAATAACATACCATAATTCCACAGTCTATCGTCCTAAAATGAATGGAGCAGTGGAAGCGGCAAACAAAAATATAAAGAAGATCATAGCAAAAACTACGGATACCTACAAAGATTGGCATGAGAAGTTACCTTTCGCCCTTTTCGCCTATAGAACGTCCATCCGCACATCAACGGGGGCAACGCCTTACTCCTTGGTGTACGGTACCGAAGCAGTACTCCCAATTGAGGTAGAGATTCCGTCCCTCCGAGTCTTAAACGAAGTAAAACTGGAAGAAGCTGAATGGGTGCAGGCCAGAATCGACCAGCTAAATCTCATTGACGAAAAAAGACTAAAAGCCATTTGTCATGGTCAGATGTACCAAAAGCGGATGGTTCAGGCTTACAACAAAAAGGTGCGCCCAAGAGAATTCAAAGAAGGGGATCTGGTACTCAAGAGAATCCTCCCAATCCAGAAAGATTCTCGAGGAAAATGGATGCCCAATTGGGAAGGACCATACGTCGTAAAGAAGGCCTTCTCAGGAGGAGCCCTAATCCTAACAGAAATGGACGGGGACGAGCTGAAAAATCCCGTAAATTCTGATGTCGTCAAGAAATACTATCTCTAAAAAAAATGGAGAGCTCAGGATGAAAACTCGAAACCGGGCGTCTTGAAGCAAAGGAAGGACTCGAGTTGAAAACCCAAGGGGCGGCTCGGGTAAGTTAAATATATCGAAGAAGAGAAGAGTATCCCCATGAGCATCATGAAGAGGAAGCTTCAGGCAAAAATTCTACACCAGTTGACAGGATCATGTGTCATTCATATCGAAGATAATGAGAGATCTTGTATTTAACTTATACGTGTCATACCTTTCTTTCTAAGATATCTCAAAGCCCTTAATCCTAATAAAACCATGTTTTGAGCATCCATTCCTAGCCTCCTTGTCAATTTCAGTCAGATAGGATAACATAGGCTTATAATGAAACAAGAGATTTCGAAGCATTACTATGATTTAACCTTGAAAATTGCAGGTAATCAAAGAAAACGGTTAACTCCGTCATTTAAGTTCCCTAAATGGCTGTCGATCGGGAAGGCGGGAAGCTTCAAACAACCTGATAGGATAACCGATGGCACATGTCCTATCTATTCAAGAAAAGCATACGAGATAACAAAAGAAATCTCCTGGGGGAAAACCAGAAGGGCACTTAAAAAAAATCTCTCTAAAGTGAAAACCCGAAAGGGCGCTTTAAAATTCCAAGTCAGAATTGAAAAAGAGAAAGATCGAGACGGTTGAACTTGGCAGTGAAGAAGGGTATCGATGCCCGTAACAAAGGAGAAAGCAAACGGCAAAAAGGACCAAAACAAACCCACCGTGATATTAAAGCTCATGCATCATGAATAGTCAAACATCACTAGGATTAGGAGCATGTCAATTCATTCATTTGTCATAGCATTTTGTTTTCATCTCAGGTATTTGCAGATCCAAAGAGACATCAAGGGTCATCATGATGTGAGTCCCAAATGAGGAGACAATGTTTTGACATAAAGGCACATGTTTTTCAAGCTCTGGAGAGAGGTTCTATATAGGAAGAACTCTCCTCTCCGAGGCTTTGAAGCTGAAAGTTCTATATAGGAAGGACTAATGGCTCTAGGGTGAAGACTCATGATTCTATATAGGAAGAACTCCCGGTCAAAGAAATTCACCCATGACACGCAAGATTATATAGGAGATCCTGCTATGTCAAAGGCAAAGAGTCTTATATAGGAAAGACTCGAGCTCCATCGTCTTAGGCGAAGGGTTACAGGTCGAAAAAGAACCTGTGGCTCTCGAGATTCGACGCCAAAAAGTTCTATATAGGAGGAGGCGATGGCTCCAAGGTGAAGACTCATGATTCTATATAGGAAGAACTCCGGTCAAAGCAATTCACCTATGACACAGGGTTATATAGAAACCTGTTGTGTCAAAGGCAAAAGAGTCTTATATAGGAAAGACTCGAGCTTCATTGTCTCAGAGCGAAGGGTTCAATGTCGAAAGAGCACGTAGCTCCAGGATCGGAAGGTGACGAAGTTCTATATAGGAAGAACTTACAAGCTGGGAGATTCGCCAAGGAAGAGCGGAAATGTCCAAAAGAATTCGTTTTCCAAAGCTAAAAATCAGAGCGAAGGGTTCAATGTCGAAAGAGCCTCGTAGCTCCAGGATCGGAAGGTGACGAAGTTCTATATAGGAAGAATTTACAAGCACGGAGATTCGCCAAGGAAGAGCGGAAATGTCTAAAAGAATTCGTTTTCCAAAGCTAAAAATCAGAGCGAAGGGTTCAATGTCGAAAGAGCACTGTAGCTCCAAGATCGGAAGGTGACGAAGTTCTATATAGGAAGAGCTTACGAGCCGGAGATTCGCCAAGGAAGAGCGGAAATGTCCAAAAGAATTCGTTTTCCAAAGCTACAAACAGGGAAAGGTGATAAAAATCAGAGCGAAGGGTTCAATGTCGAAAGAGCCTGTAGCTCCAAGATCGGAAGGTGACGAAGTTCTATATAGGAAGAGCTTACGAGCACGGAGATTCGCCAAGGAAGAGCGGAAATGTCCAAAAGAATTCGTTTTCCAAAGCTACAAACAGGAAGGAAGGTGATAAAAATCAGAGCGAAGGGTTCAATGTCGAAAGAGCACGTAGCTCCAAGATCGGAAGGTGACGAAGTTCTATATAGGAAGAACTTACGAGCCTGAAGATTCGCCAAGGAAGAGCGGAAATGTCCAAAAGAATTCGTTTTCCGAGGCTACAAACAGGAAGTCCGATAAAATGAGTGCTTATGAATCTTTGCATTGTTTCCCATTTCATGAGAACAAGCAAAGAGGGGCAACTGTAATCACTCATTTTTACTTAAATGTATTACTATTGCATGTATGTTTATTATGTGAATGTTACTAATATAAGGTGTGTACATGTATAAGCTACGTGTACATATTAGGGTTGTATGTATGTCACGTATGTATCTAGGGTATAAGCGTATGTAGATGTCATATTAATTATACATATGGATACTAGAATATTATTAATTAATGACCGTATAATATGAAATATATATTTTCGTATGTACATGTACAGTTGTTATAATTATTATTATTATTAGTGGGCTGACTAAATGTAAATTTAAATATATATATTAAGCCCAAATAAAGCGTCCGAGTCCAATTACAAAAATCCAATTACAAAGCCCATTTGGCCCAACTCTGAATCCTATCTAATTACAATATGCGGTAACTATGGGCGTTGGATCAAGATCTGATCCAACGGCCACGATGCAATGAAGGTTAAAATATCTGCCAGGCGCGTACTCCACACGTATAGACCGTTCGAGTGCCACGCGCGCGTGTGGTCCACGCGCGGACGCTTTATTATCCCACGCGCGCGTAAGATCCACGCGTTCGACTCTCGATCGCGGTGCTCCACGTGGCGAAATCTGAAGCCGTTTTCATCGATCGAGGCTTCATCCAGCCGATCGTTCTTCAAGCCATCTCGACCGTTAGATCGATCCGATCTAACGGCCGAAAATACGTCCGCCTCCGCGAAAAAATGACCACACCGCCACCGCGCCGATATTGAGTCCCCGCGTTGATTATGCCAAAGATAACAAGCAAATGTCGATCTGGAAAAGAGGATACAAGTTGCAACCAAAATACGAGAGATAGTGGTATATATGAAATGGGGCTGTTGTAACGGATTTTTTTTTAGAGAGAGCGAGCAAAAAAGCGAGAGAGAGTAGTAACACAAGAAAAGTAAAGCTTTGTAAAACCAAACTTGTAACCAGCCAAGATAATCAAAAGGCGATCCGGTGGTAATCTTTTGTCTCTTTTTCTTACTGTTTCCTTTGCATGCATATATGAAGTACAAAAAGAAAAATAAAAAGAAAACAAGTAAAAAGAAGTCTTACGGCTTTGTCCGTGGGTCTTCCTTCCTCTGTGACAAGCCTTTCGGCTTCTACAAGCAGATCCGTGAAAAAGGGAAGGAAGACCCCTTGTGGTCTCGTTTTGAGTTAAAAAAATATATTTTTGGGTTCGTATTTCTTAGATCTAGGCTAAACAAAGGGGATCCTCCGAATCCAACCACGAATTCATATTGAGGGACGACAAGAGGAAGGTTTTGGTGTATTTT
The DNA here is from genome assembly GCA_019671005.1 of Hibiscus mutabilis. Classification (NCBI taxonomy): domain Eukaryota; kingdom Viridiplantae; phylum Streptophyta; class Magnoliopsida; order Malvales; family Malvaceae; genus Hibiscus; species Hibiscus mutabilis. Next base: position 58,301,092 of record CM033720.1, read on the forward strand.
GGGAGTCCACCGCGCCGGTTAGCGGTGGTGGCCGGTGGCGGAGAATACGGCGCGCCGACCGCCGGATTCGGGTATTATATGAATAAACGAGAGAAAACGAAGAACATAAAACCCGAGAAAAATTAGAAAATGAAACAAATGGCGAAAATTTGATTTCGGCCTTAAAAGGGGCTTTATAGTTGTTTTTATTTTGCTAAATGGGTAAATTACACACTTAATCCCACGCGTTTTCAATATTTTCATTTTTGTCTTGCCGCATGGTATAATTACACCCCAGTCCCTCCGAGTTTCCAAAAAGTCACAATTTAGTCACTAAATTACACGATCGATCACCGAATGGTAAAATTACGCCTTAATCACCCCAGCGTTTTTGAAATTTTCATTTTGAGTCCGCCCCTTGGTATAATTACAACTCTGGTCTTTGTAGGTTTTATTTGTTTTTCAATTTCGTCCCTAAATTACATGTTATTGCTTTTATTTGCGCCACTTGATTTTCATTTTCCTTTCATTTCAATCCTATTTTCTTTGTAAATATTATTGTTCGAATTATACTCGTATATGTGGATATTATTTCATTTTATGTCTCCCGTATATGACTCATTTTATGTTTATATGTATATATATGTGTCAAGTATGATATTCGTTTTCATCTGGCTATTCATGTCAAGCATATTATGTTCTAATCGGTTCGTATATGGCATGTTCTGTATTTTGTATGTGTGTGAGCTTTCTTATTTTCTAGGGCTACATGTTAGTATATTTACCCTTTTTTATGATATGTTGACTTTGTATATGTTGAAATATGTTTTATTACCAGTATGCATGTCTTTTTGAAATATTTGTTTGTATATATATTTATTCCTGCCTTATTATTTTGACATATGATAGTTGTTTTTATCTACTGTTTGGAGTAATATGTATATATATACATGCTTTAGTCTAAAATATCATTCATGATAAACTAATGTTTCGGTATGTTAATATTTATTATACTTAAATGATTTGTCATGTTTTATGTTTTTGCCATTAAGATTGCATATCGAAATATAAATTGTTAATGCGGTGTCCTTTTATCCGAGCGTAAATGGGGCCAGTATCAAGCGTAGTGATAGTGGTTGGGCGTTTATTCTCGGATAACGGGACCCTTAAAATATATTCGCAATTATGACCGAAATTTAAAATAATCGTCACTTTAATCCGGAAAATCCAATATTAATAAAGCGGTAATTATTAAAGTACCAATTTTTTGGGCGGTGTGGGGGTGCTAATCCTTCCCCATCCGTAACCGACTCCTGAACCCTGTCCTTTTGAATCTCTGGTTTTGTGGTGTCCGGCCTACCTAAGTGGCCGGTGGCGACTCCATTTTTATGAGGTTTTTTTGTAAACCCTGCGGAATAAATATTTTTAAATATCACAAACACTTTTGAAAAAAAAACATTTCAAAAAATATTATCGTTTTTATTTAGCGAGACCTTCGCTACAGGAAGAAATATTAATAAATAAAGGCATGTTTGTTTGATACGTGATAATATACGAGTTTTGAATACCTTTTGATTTGGGTTATTATTTTGTCTTCAATTCAAACTTGACCGTTTGTTAGATGGTTTGTAACTACCATAATTTTTGAGTCAACAATGGATGTTGACTCGGGCTTTGGACCGTCACATTCGGTTAGATGTTTGAATTATGTTGTGCCTTGTAAGAGCCTTTTTGGGCTTGTCATGTGTTGTTGGGCTTGCTTCATGGATTTGGGTTTGGCTTAAGATGGGTTTTGAGGATGGGTATTATGGTAAAACCATAATTGGAAGACAAAGGCTGTTGAAGCCTTAATTTTCTGCAGGGGAAAGAACAAGGGTGATATCACCTTGTCTCTACTTTCATATCATCTATTTTCCTTCTTTCTTCTTGGTAAGTTCTTGAGTTAAGTGAAATCCTGGTTGTTTGAGTGGGAATCTCGGATTGTGGGTTGAGGAGAAGTTGTTCATCACCCTAAGATCTATCTTTCAAGGTAAATATCTTTAGAGTTGGTGGAGGTTGAGTTTTGAAGCTTGGAGAAAGAAAGAGAGGTGGAAGAAGCTTGGTTGATGCCTTAGTTCGTGAGTCTCTTGCTTAAGATCAATATATTTCTGACTTCTTCATTTCACGAGCATCCTAAAATAATTACTTTTTGTGATTTATGATTTTGGGTTGCAAAGTTTAGGTTTTAGAAGCTTTAACCCCCCTTTAATGACAAGTCAAGAATCATGTGTTAATAATGTGTAAAATTGGTAGAAAACCACCTATCATACCTTAAATAACATGTAGGAACATTTTAGGGCTTAACCTTTTAGGTTAGTGGCTGGGATTGTGAAATCCTGAGCTTCAAGTTTTGAAATTTGGGCTCGCATACTGGCACGGGATGGCCCGTATCAGTACGCCTTTGTATAAAGAGATGCGTGTTGTGAGGGGGCGTACCAGTACAGTTGATCGCGTATCGGTATCCCATGTTTGGTAGAAATTCCAGTGACATTTTCGTGTATCGGTACGCTAGAGGCATATCGGTACCACTGTTCCATTGCCTGATGGAGGCTTTTGTGTAATTGTATGTAAGGTAAGAGTACTGGTACAGATGGATTACGTATCGATACTGAGTATCGATACGGGGGTAAGCATATCAATACGGCTTGAGGCACCAAATCTTTTGAACCTAATTTGAGTATCGATACTCAGACAGGAGTGACGGTACCTAAAAGGGTGTACCGATACCCATGTAGGTGTATCGATACTCGCTGGGCAATCTGCCTAAGAATTTTGAGGTTGCGTTCGAGGGTTCTATAATTTGTGGTAAAGGGTTTAATGTGTCCCTAAAAGTATAAAACAAATTTTAAAAGTGAGAAATCAAGGTTTATAACCCGCATGTGGAATAAATGGCTTGGTAATTGTTGAGCCGATTTCTTATATTGATAATCCATAAGGATCCATGGTGGACCGGTTGATGCCGTATAGGGGTTGGGGTCATTGTTGTGTGCTGAAAGGACGCCCATATGGTCTAGTTGCTGGGAATGATGAGATAACCTAATGAGAAAGTCATGGATGAACTTAAAAAACATATACTAATTATTGCAACAAATGAAATATGCCTTGAGGCATTTGTAGTAGTTGGCTTGACGTTTCATATCTCTTGGTGAGATGTATGGATGCTCGGGGAGCATATGTTATCTTATGTGTCTTGGTTAGGAATCTGGATATCCTATAGTCAGTGCAAGGGCACTTGTGTAAGGGGATGTGTACTTCAGGCTGTGTGATCGAGTACGTTTGATGTATTCACGAGCTATGTGATCTGGATGCGGTCAAAAATCTATCATTGGGCTATGTGATTAGGATAAGGAAACATAACTCGGGAGCTTTGTAAGCTCAAGTAACTCGATGAGCTATGTGAACTCGAGTAACTTGATTGGCTGAGTGGCCTCAGCTAAAGACTGCTTGTGGCTATTGTGATCCAAGTATGTCTAGGACATATATATGGCTATGGTGATCTGGATATGGTCCATTAACCTGACGACTATGTGATTATGGATAACCCAACAGCTGTGTGAGCACGGGTATCGTAGGGCTTCGTTGGCCATTGTAGAGAATGCATGTTATTTACGTTGTTGTGTGATTAATGGATGTTCGCTATTTTTACCCTTGGGCTATGTGATTAGGGTATGGAATGCTTAACTCGGTGGGCTGTGTGACCTCGAGTATGGTAAGCATGGGATGACATGTGAGACTCATTATATTATTGTTGTATCTTGAGACATGGTTGTGAGCTCTAGCTAGGGTAGGCTGGAAGATGATCCTTAGAGTTAAGAAGCCTTCTGTGCACTCTTGATCATATTATCATGCATGCTTGTTTTATGATATTCATGAATTGCGGTAGAGTAAAAACGTACCACTGAGCTTTGTTAGCTCAGCGTGCGGAATTTGTGGTTTTTTCGTGCGTAGGTTGACAGGCTTCTCTTGGAGGAGCAAATCGAAGAGGATTTCCCAGCACCGTACCAACTTTAAAGTACAATACTTGATGTTTTAGTTTGCACTGATTGTATTCATAGGACCTTATCACAATCGAGTCTGTAACTTTATTTGATTTACTACTTATATGTTCAAACCGCGTATTTTAATTGGAACTCCTATTTTGTAAAATCTTTTAATGTTATCCATTTGCATGGATTTATAAAAATGGATGCTCTTAACAAATATTTATTTGTGTTTTAAAATGAGAATTTTTGATGAGTCGATTTTAGGATACCCGAATGTCATGCTTCGGATCCGAATCTGGATCAGGGTGTTACAGGTTTTTTGTAATAATGCCTTAAACCGTTTTAAGCTTTTATGTTTTTAATCTTATGTTTAAAGCAACCATTAAGGATGAGAGTTTTATTAATTGGCATTTAAAGCGTAAAACCATTTTAAACGGTTTGTTAATAGAGATTGTCTGCATCTTTCAATTTTGAGACAAACGTTTAGAATCTAAGCTTTTCGGTACTGTGAATTAAGGTGGTGTTAACCGCATAAGATTTAAATTATGGAAGAAGTTTTAATAAAAAGATGAAAAGATTTTTATTAAAATGTTGTTGGTTGAGTTAACCATATGTATTGATAATTGGTATTTACTCAAATCTCAAAATTTATAACATTGGTATGTTGGTTAAGAAATCAGTGATGAAGACACATGTGATAATATAGATATTTATTATCACTATGAAACACTGATTAAGCTCCTGAATCAAGGTGGTAATAATTGTTGATTACGTCTTTGTCATACTAACAATTTCTTTTGAGAAATTTGTAAAGGCAACATGAGTATAATTTTAGAGAAGCATGATGGAGCTGGTGAAGCTAAAATAGAAAATTATCCAAATCAAATGTTCTTATTCAATGGTTGTTTTGATTATCGAAAGCTACTAAAGATAAGAACTCAATTACTATCAGTTAATTATGCTAAATTTTACCGTTAGTAAATTATTTTGAAGACTAATTATGTGTAATCTTCATTTGAGTTTAGAAGATTCAAAGGAGGTTGTTGATGATGTGATCATCTTGGTAGATTCTGAGATCATTCTAATTAAAATATAATGATGAGAAGAGCGAATATCATATGCATGGTGAGAATAAGCAAGTCTAATATGATATTATGGTATACCTACGATGTCAGATTATTTAGACTTGTTGCCTATTAATTCATGCTTTTATATACATGAATTTATATTGAGCCTTTAAGTTAATCTTTAAAACTTAGTGGATATATTATGGACTGAGATAAACCACTAGTATAAGGACTAAGACTAAGGTAGTAGTAAGCCAAAATGTGTATGCTTAATAAGATACTATTGTGAGTAAAAGTATCAAGTATAATTCTTTAAAATGCCTTAATTAAAGAAATAGAAAGTTCATAAATGACTTATCAGAAAGCATTATGAAAATGCATGTCCAGGATTGGTTCTATGAAAGACCTAGTTTTAAGTGTGCCTAGTGTACCACCTCTCTTTCATGGTAACCTACATGATGCATTGTTCTTTAATGAGCTCACTTTTATAAAAATACCATGACAAATAAAATCTCTTTAAGCTTAGTGTAGAAGTTAAAAGAGTTTAGATTAATTTGGTTGAGTAGAATACCAAATTTAGTCATAGTAAATAAAATATGTGATGATCTCTTTGGGGCCAATATGTTGAATAATATGAATGAGAATATGATAGACATTACTGCTACTAAAAGATTGCTTGTAGTTTTTAATTCTCTCTGAGTTATTTTCCTAAGTAGAGGAAAGAAAAGAGATGGTTTATCTTAGGAGTTGTGTTGAAATTGCTTGTAACAAACTTGAGATAATTTTTATGTTGTTAGGAAAATTTGAAAACTCCTCAATATTTACATAATATTCCTAATGTCTAGAATTAGGAAAAAATTGAAATTCTCTTCGAACGAGATAAAAGAAATTTCATAATCGTTTGAGATTATGCATACTAATATTAATGATTAGTAACTTCTCAATACTTTGAAAATATAATCACGTGTAAACAAGATTTAAGTTTGTTAAAACATAGTTTTATGGTTAAAACTCATAGCAAACTTTACTCTAGTATGATTGAGTATTTGTTTACACTTTGTCTAAGAAACTTATGGATTTTTTCCTATCTTAAAAATGTTAGAAATGTGGGGGCGTTTTAAAATGATGATTAAAGTTAGAGAGGAACCTAGTTGATCCGCTTACCAAAGGTTAAAGTCGAAAGTTGATTCTAGATACGTCGAGGGGGATGGGTCTAAAGTCTATTGGTTGAGGAATTCATGGTGGATACCCAACTTAGTTATCTAAGTTCAATGTGGTCAAACGTAACTATGGAAAGACTTATAGTGTATATTTCTACCTACCTATCCCTATGACGAATAATGTACATGCACAGGATGAGCTTTATTGCTCTTAATAAATCCATAGCCCAGGCTTTGGGTGGTCTTAGTGAGAAAGACTTGATGAATTTACTGATTTTGAATGAATATATACTCTTAATACGTTCATAACCCAGTGTTGAGTGGGTGGTCCTATCACAAAGGACTAGATGAACTTGCTGCTAGAGAGGATGAGTTTTCTTAAACTCTTAATGAATTCAATCCCAAGAGTTTGGGTGATCCTAAGTGAGAATGACTCATTGAATTCATTGGTTAAAGAGGTTGAGTATTTATTCTTAATGATTTCTTATCTCAGAGTTTCAGTGGTTTTTTTAAGATGAACTTGAACAAATTCAGCTTATTTATTATGAGGATAAACTGTTGAAAAAGCTCTTATAGCCCAGATTCGGGTGGTTTATGTTGGGATAAACCTGATGAAATAACCTGCGTAAGTGAGAAGAACTAGTCACCTTCTATGAAAAAGTTTGGCCGTTTTTCTAGTACACTTACTAGAATCCTGAGGAAAGAAAGCTATATATACATTCGTATATATACTTTGTAGACACATCGAAGACTTCGGTGGATGAAGGGGTTAGTTGTGTATTATGAGTTCACCCTAATCTTAGAAAGTTCAAGATTCGTTCACTTATCTAAGAGAATAATTACTCATCATCACTATGTTCTAGTTCTATATACGTTCACTAGTACTTAAGCAACTAATCTCGCTATTGCTCTTCTTGTGTTTTAACTTCAATGCTCTCATTTTTACGAAGGGTATTCTTTCGCATTAGTGGGGAATGATGTTAATGCTCAAATATTTTTTTATTTTATGGTCATTTAATTCTATTATTAATAGAATTAAATTGTGCTTTGGAAATGATGATTTTGCCATCACTATTTAGCCTATAAATAGTGGGCAATTTTACTCATTTGTGATTTCCTTAAGCAAATGTCATTTGCTTTGAAACACCCTTTGGTTTTCATAAACCTTTACTGAGTGTTGTTTTGAGTTAAGAGAAGAGCAGTACCATCAAAGTCCACTCAATCTTTCGGGTGTACGAAATTTGAAAGCTGTGCAAACCTCGAGGGATTGTTCGTCCATTGTAGCGATTACACACAGTGGAGCAAATTCTCTTCTAAGGCAGTGGTTAATACCACGACACGATTATGGTTATATTTAGTTATTTTATTATTTTCCAGTCAGTGCTAATGCTTCCTTTTACAGTAGTCGATTTTTCCAATAGAGTCGAGCAACGAGATTTTTTAACAAGTCGAGCACTACTCAGCTCGTGACCGACTCGCTCGATAAGTACCCCTAGACTTGCACACCCGACAGAGAAATTTTTTTTACCTTTAACTCTTTATAATTTTTTTTAAAAATTAAAATGATTATGAATTTGCCCCCCACACCTTTTAAATTTTATGTTTTGCCTCCACCCTAAATCCTGGCTCTATCCCTGATCTCAACATACTTTTCTTTTTTATACATATGATATAAAACGTGAAAAAATAACATGAAAACAATACGAATATATATATATATATATCAAAAATAATATTGATGTAAACTACACCATTAATCGTTTAACTTTAATACTATACAAAAATTTAACTACATTACATTTTTTTTAACAGAACTACATTACATTTTTTGAACTAGTGTTTTATCCATCGGGACATTTCAATCACTGATGAGATGGTGACATTACTCCACGCTCTTTTTATTTTTTTTCACAAAAAAAATTCCAAAACTTAGCCATCAACATGCGGGTAGTGGTGGATCCAAAAATATTTTTTTTGGTTGACACATATATATTAACATCATATTCTAATTTGGTTGATTTATTATTTAGTGTATTTGTACTCGATTTTTTAGTTTTCACGAATATTTTCGCTTAGCGTTTGCGAAAATATTTGTTTAACGTTTACGAACATAAACGATTAGGTATAAATAATTTAACAATGCTTATCTGCAACCATGTAAATAAGTTATCAATGCACATATTAGTGAATCGAAAAACAACTGTGTAAATAACTTGACAACCCAGTCTATATGGTGGATCCGTCATTGTGGTTAAAATATATATAATTTAAGGTTTGTTTAAAAAGTAAAAAATAATGTATTATGTTACAACTAACAGAAACAAACCTATATAACATCTCTATGACGTTGACAATTTATGCAAACATTTGCTTTCTCTCATGTCGTGGAAATTGAGTACAATCCTGCATAATAAAGGGAGGAAAGCATACAATTCATGCTAGCCATAAAAAATATATTAGTGAATCAGAAATCTCTAAATTACAATTTACAAAGCAATGTTATATATATATATATATAATATCTACAAAACTACAATAAATTCGAAACAACTCAATTTGTGCCTATTACCAATTTATATTCAATCAATAAAAAGCAAGAAAAAAAATGAATGCCTTTATTAAATTAATTCAATAAAATTAGTATAAAGATTCATTAAATCATAAGTCATATTTTTACTTATACTCTCAAATAAGTTAAGGATTTAATCTCTAACTCAAAATCTAAAGTTAAAAAAGGAAAAGATACACATAAACTAACTAAATCTTTATTTGTTTTATCCCTGTTTGTATTGGTACAATTGTAAGATAGATAACAAAAGGTCGTGAACTCAAGAGATTTGAGAGTCTTGAATTTTGAAAACTATGAATTTTGTGTTTGAGGAAGAAAAAACGTCAAAAGTAGGAGCATAACCCAAATAATTTTATTTTTTATGAGCTTCCATTTCTCTTATAATTGTTTATTATTTTTTGGACTTTTATGTAGGGTTGTAAATGAACTGGGCTCAAATAAATTATTTGTGGACTCTTATGAAAGAATAAGTTACTACTTATATACATCTTTGGTTGATATTTTATTATAATTTATATGTGGATGAAGACAAATAAAAGTTCAGAGTGAGTACAAATTTTTTTTCATAAAATTTAAGTATGGGCACAAATAAAATTTCAGGGTGAGCGCCATCAATAAAATAAACAACTAATATAAGAAAATTCGAATTTTAGGGTGGGCACATGCCTACCCTAGACATAGTGTGGATCCGCCATGATTCGCGATCGTTGTCTATGACAAAATTGATACAAAAACTGAAAAACATTTTATATTTTTCATTTATTTATTTTTTTAATTTGGTTTTTTGACATAAGCTCACTTAAATTGACGAAAATCTATCCAAAGTTTTGACATTCTAGTGTTTCAATCTTCGTAAACGCTCGCCTAATGAGGTTAGTTTTGCGATATGTTATACTCCTTAAAAAAATTTCTCTCACCATTTTCGAATGGACATCTCAAACCATTTAATTGTCTTTTAAAACTTAACCACAAATACTAAAAACTTAGCACTAAACCGTAAAACCTTACCTCTAAACCTTCAAAATTAGACATTTGTAGAGAACACTTGTTCTACCGCCAATGAATATAATATTTTTTTAAAATGGATAATTATTTAATGTATTGCCAATGATTTTTTTTCACAAGCGGACTTATAAAATTATCACATGTCCCTTTTAAGGGTCATAATTCCTAACCATGAAATTCTAAACTAAAACCATAAAATCTATCATTAAACATTAAAACATAACCACAAACACTAAAACCCTAAAAACTAGGTGGTTGTGGAAAACAAGTGTTTCATCGCCAATCATATAATATTTTTCCCTAAATGGATGATTATTTGACCACCCGTAGAAATTTTTTTTTCATAAGTGTACTTTTAAAGCTATCACATGTCCCCTTTTAGGGGCCCTAAACCTTAATTTTTAAACTTTAAATCATAAAATCTATTCTCAAACATTAAAACATAACCATACACATTAAATTAATAAACAAACTTATAATTAGAATTAAGTTTAGTCAAATTTAAATAACTAATCTTATCCAAAAATTTAAATTGAATACCCTAGCCGTTCTCCATCTTTTCCCTATTCTTTTTCTAGCCGCTCGGCAATTTTTCCCTCTAGCGTCTTAAGTTTTGTTTTGTAGCCGGCAGCAACACCGATTTTACTGCCGGTTGTCGACCGTCAGATCTATTTTTATTTTTTTAGTTTTTTAATAAAATAATTATGTCTTTGTGACACGTTTTTTTGCCTTTATAACACGTTTATCTCTGTCTATTGGCATGTTTATCTCTGTCTTTTGGCATGTTTTCTTCTACTCTTTCGGTCGTTTTGGCCGTTCTTTATTTTATGTTTTTATCAGGGTTGGATTTGACGACGCCACGCCACGACTGATCAAGATGGTGCTTATTTGTAATCCTGCTGATCTTTCCTGCTTTGTACCTTCGGTTTAAATTTGGATACGCAGTTTGCACTTGTGAAAAGTTTCTCACGGTGCTCGGTTCTGATTTGCGTTTTCTCGGTGGTCTATCAGTAGCTTCATCCCCTTTTGTGGCTCGTTTTGCTTATGCAGCCAGGTTCGTATCTATTTTTCGATCGAGTATTTGGATGGGTTTATAACTTTTTCATGTATGATCTAAAGTGGCTAGTTGTAGGAGAATGTCCAAATTATATATTTAGTTTACAATGATAGTTTGTAAACTCTTATTATAATTTTGAGTATTTTTTTGTTAATAAAACTAGTAGCTTATTTAAAAAAAAACTAATCTTAAATTTTCAAATAATAATCCAATCCAACCCGATTCGATCACTGTAAAATTGTGCCCATAATTTTTGTCTTGAGTTTGGAGGGAAACCCTCCAAAATTTAAAAATATTTCAGACAAATGTCCTGCAAATTAAGGCCAAAACCCACCAACCAACGAAATAATATATTTTATTTATATATTATTTCTTTCCCATTTGAAATATTTTCCTTTTCCCAACAAACGATAGCGACGGAAGAAGAGACACCATCTACGATGTCTCAGGGCGGCGTCAGCGACTGTGGCAGCGGCGGCGGCGGCGGCGGCGGAGGCATGGAGTTTAATCTGCCGGAAGAGATTCTTGCGGTGATGCCGACGGATCCTTACGAGCAGTTAAATCTGGCGCGTAAGATAACGTCGATGGCAATCGCATCGAGAGTATCGAAGATGGAAGCGGAGATGGGGAGGATGAGGGCAAAGGTTTACGAGAAAGAACGTATTATTTATGAATTGGAAGAGAAAGTGTCAAGATTGCAGCAAGCGAATCACGATGCCGAGTCTCGATTAAAGATGGTTTTTGACGAAAATGTATGTTTCTTTTCTCGTGTTTTAATTTCCTGAAATCTATTATGGCCTTTTTTGTTGTTTTTTAATTCGAAATGCATTTTTTAATATTGATTAGCTTAGTATTTTGTGCCTTTTCCCCCTTCCTTTAGTACTAATTATACTGTTATATCTTCGGAACAAACAACACAAAGTAGAAATTATGGTAATTTTGAGGGATTTATATAATTTTGTTTCTGAATTTCTGTGGTTGCTGACTACTTTACAGTGTATTTATATAAAATTTTAGGGTTTTATTGTTCATGATCTTTATATATATACTTTTAATTACAGATGAAGCTTTCAAAGGAGCGTGATTCATTGGCAATGACTACAAAGAAACTTAGACGTGATTTAACTAAGGTGAGACTGAAATTCTAACTGTATTTTCACTCATTTCACCTATGCAAGTAAGTTCAGTGTTATTTATTTTATAGAGATGAATTACATGTTACAATACTACTTATTATGGAAGTTTGGTGAGTGGATGACTTCATTAAGGTTCATAGGGTTTAATAGCATTAACAACTTTGAGTTTCACAAATGGAGTTATGGTGAACAAAGTACCTCTGATTGAGAAAGAACCACTGTTAAATTTGTTGGTTTTCTTAATTGCTTATAACAAAATAGTTTGCTGATAAAGCAGCTTAAGTTAGTGTTTTAGCATTAATCTATGCTTTTGGTCTTTTCTTATACATTCATGGTTGTTCATTATTCTCTTTATTCATTTGTTTCTTGATTTTTGTAATTGAGATTTTCTGGCACGTAATCATATTACATTCGTATGTATTCTAATTTTAAATATGAAGAATAAAGCATGAAATGTTATAATATTTGACAGTTGGAGACTTTCAAGCGGCAACTGATGCAATCTCTGAATGATGATAATTCCTCTGTAAGATTTATGTATTTAGCCTTTATTTTTGTTTATGCTTTTTATGATTCAAGTATGTTTCTGTTGTTTGAAATGGAAATTTGGTTTTCTTTATCTGCACTTATATTTTCACTGTTCAGTTTCTGTTGTTTAGATACTTGAAGAAACCCATTTCTTTTAACCGATTTTCAATCCTTTTTTAATAGCAGGCTGAAACAGTTGACATTGGGACCTGTGACCAGTCAGTCCCTAAAGCCTACCCTGATAACGGTATCTTAAAGCTTCACTTATTGTTCTTTTTTCTTCTGTATTTTCTTCCTTATTCATTTGTAATTTCCCACTTTAGAAATTCAATAGTAGCCTATTCCACCTCCTTTATTTTCACTACCAGCTTCTATCTTGTTGCCAATATTCTGATCAATGTTATATATCTCTTGCCACAGATGAGGGGATGAAGGACTACATGTCACTTCGTTCTTCCAATGGTTCAATGGACTTGGGAAGCGGCACAACTGATGAAGGTAATTGGATAAATTTCTTTCCCATTTTTTGCTTTGTTTTGAGTACTTTTGTACCTACGTCTTGTAGAAGCTTAAAGGATCAGCATTTCATGCTGGAAATGTACTAACATCCTTTTATAAAATTGGAGGCAAAACAAAACAGATATACTGACACATTTTTTTAATGAATAATGATTATAGTTATTGCAAATACATATTGTGTTATTTCATTTTAGATTGTTAATATTTTAAATATTTTATTGACTTGTTCCTTTTAAAAAAAATATTGAAAACATTTTGATTAAAAGCTCTAGGCCTGCTTTTAGATCTCTAAAATTGCCAGACAATGAAAAAGTTTGAGAGCTAGAATTCAGTGGACTGACTTTATGGATTCATATTTTCTTCAATACTCGCACAAAGAAAAGCATTTGAATGTGTTGCATGAAAAGTTGTTTTTTGCAAATAATTATGAGTTTTAGTAACAATGTGGTATATTTATCAAATAGTCATCACAGCATGAAAGCATTTCTCCAAACCTAGGCCTGAGAAATTAAAACCTTAATAATGTAAAGGACATAAATGATTGTTGTGTATTTACAAATTATAATTTGACAAAATATGCGACTGTTTTAAGTTATTTGACAATTTTGTTACTTTTGTCCGAATAATTTGTGGCAAGCCTCTTATACAATTGTAAGATTATACAAATATGGATGTTATAAAGGAAAACGACAATATGAATAGATGTTGTAAAGGGAGGTAGAAATATTGATTTTCTTCTCAAGTTGTACTCTTTTTTCCTGAACTGGTAAATGAAGGAATTAATAGTTTGGAAAATCCTTCTTCCCAACAGCTTCAAGATATGCTGGACAAAGATTTTCTATAACTCCATATATCACACCACGGCTTACTCCTACCGGGACTCCTAAAATTACATCCACAAATGGATCCCCCAGGGGCTATTCTGCTGCTGTGTCTCCCCAGAGAACCTCTGGCGCAACCTCTCCTACAAAGTCTCAATCTGATGGGCGGACTTCGTTCTCCTCGTGGTACCCGTCAAGCCAGCAGTCATCTGCAGCTAACTCTCCTCCTCATGGCCGTCCACTGCCAGCTTTTACAAGTGTTGTTATTCTGATAGATCAAACTCATTTTGTTTTTCTACATCATACTCTTTTTATCTAACTCAGTTTTTCTTGTATTTTAAAATATGTTCAGGAAGGACTCCTCGAATTGATGGAAAGGAATTCTTTCGTCAAGCCAGGTAAATTCTTTATTCTCTTTCTCCCTCTCTCTCCATTTGTCATACTTACGGGAGACTGCATATATATACATATATATTGAATTATGATCCCTAAACAGTTGCTGACTTTTCACAAACCAATCTGAAATGTTGGGATTCCAGGAGTCGCCTTTCGTACGAACAGTTCAGTGCCTTTTTGGCTAACATCAAGGAACTGAATGCTCAAAAGCAATCCCGAGCGGTAAAGAGTTGTGTTTATCAGACACTACCAGTTTACTATATAACATTTCTGTGTTTACTGAGCCCTCCCCCCTTTTTCAGGAAACTTTGAGGAAGGCAGAAGAGATTTTCGGGACAGATAACAAAGATTTGTTTCTGTTATTTCAAGGATTGCTAAATCGCAACATTCACTAGATCCTAAGTTCTCTCTTGGGATAGTTTACCATTACTGGTACGTTTTGTTGGCTATTTGTTATCCTCGTGTTCAATACAAGGTTCTGTGCCTTATAGCCTCGTTGTAACCTCAATATATATAGGACCTGATGTCGGTTTATGAATCATATGGATCCGTTGTCTTCATAGATTCACATGCTCGATCGATAACATTGTGCCTCTTTGTAGAAATGAGATTGCATCATCTGATGATTAGTTGGCTAAGAATTTTCCATTTTACCTAATCTTCAGTTTCTCTTTTATAACTAATGTCGGACACATTCCGGCGACACTCTGTAAACATAGCATGTTTCTTCTCTGTAGTAAGGCTTTAACTCAAATCCTTTAAGATGAACAACGAGATGCTTTCCGTATCATTTATAAAAACACTGTTTTTGGCTTTGGCTAGCATCAACATTCAAGCATGGATTGTGTGTAAATATATTTTTCTATATAGAATATTTTTTTTACTTGTATCATGAGTGCAGTAAAATCCAATATTTATTAGTTTTAAACTCGTGCGAAGGACATAACAAATGAACCAATTTTAAGTTTAATAACATACAGTGATATTTAAAGATAAAAATACTTTTATCAAGATAAATAAAAATAAAAGAATATTACAATATAATTTATAATTTTGTTATTTATAATCTATTTTTTTAGGTTTATTTTTTTTATTTTAGTTACATTATTCGTATTTTATAACATTCAAGTAATAAGAATAGGATAATGTAAAACTAACTTACACATTCAAATAAAATTATAAATTAAAAGTAAAGGGAAACTCTATCCGTGTCATTTAAATTTTTTTGCCACATCAGTAAAAATGTTGAATCATTCAACATTCATAAGAATATGATACTATAAAGGATTTATTTCATAAAAAGTTGAAACTTCAAAATTTAAATTTCCAAAAAATAACTTTATAAGCGCACTTGAAAAAAAATTGACATCGAAGGTTTTTTCCCTCTATGTCATGTTTAACTATTAGTCCATGTACTATGTAAAAAGAAGTTACGAATTTAGTTTGTATAAATTTGGTCATTTACATTTCCTATACTTATCAAAATTTAAAGATTCAGCTATAACCAAATAGGCTTAAGTGAAAAATAAGTGCTCAAAGTATGTCATTTTTAAACTTTAGATGCCTAAAGTATTTTTTTTTTGTAAAAATAGGTGCTTAAAGTTTCAAAAGTTATAATTTTAGGTGTCCGGCTGTTAAAAAAATCATTATCCATTTAAAACGCGACACATCGCATGAATATTGATTTTTTTAAAATTATTTATGAAAAAAAACTTTAAAATTTATATATTTTTTAAAATCTCGAAATTTACAAAAATGTTCAAACCAGTCCCTAAATCTCTAAAAATCCCTAAATCCTCAAATCCTCACCGCTGCTGCCGCCGCCGCCCGCCATCACCAACCACACTCGTTTGGTCGTCGGACTTAGCCAGCCATTTCCCCCAACTCGCCGTCGTCGAAAATCGACAACATTGTGCCAATCGAACGATTATTTCACGTTCGACGTTCAATATTCAGTTGGCACACCGTTCGCCGATTTTTGGCGAATGAGGGGATATGGTCGGCTGGGTCCGACGATCGAAAGGGTGAGGCCGTCGACATCGGTGAGGATTTGGGGATTTGGGGACTATTTAAAAAAAATTAGAATTTCAAGATTTTTTGTAAAATTTTAAATTATTAAAAAATAATTTAAAGAAATGACACGTGTCAATTTTGTATTGGTTAACGATTTTTTTAACGGTAGTTAGCATCCAGACACCTAAAATTATAACTTTTAAAACTTTATTTTTACAAAAAATACTTTAGGCACCTAAAGTTCGAAAATGATATACTTTGGACACTTATTTTTATTTAAGTCAATCCAAATCCTGTTAGATTTGTTAAGTTTTTTTATTTATAAAATGTTAAATATATTCAGTTTATCTAAGATTAATTTTTGTAATATGCATAACTTGTAGATTTAATCTCATTCTTAGTCTGATCGTTTTAGATCATTCTAATTTAATCATGTTATAATCGTATTATTTAAATTAAAATTGAAATAAAAAAGCAATACATGAACTAAATTCATAACAAATGCATAGTACATGGACTAATGACAAATTCGACCCAAAAAAAGAACTGTGCTTGTAAACTAGCTGTAGCCTGTATCATCTCTTCTAAGCCCAAATCTAACGAAGCATGTTCCATGATGAACATCTTCCATTGGCAACGAAAGAATCTGGCATTTTGCTGCTGTTTTCCCGAGAAAATTCAATCTTCCCTAATCCTCTTTCGTTGCTCTCAGTCACAGTTTTAGCCATTTCAGCTTTCAGTAACTCCCTAGCTTCGATCAATCAAAGGCGAGAACTTTATTTTTCCCTAAATTGGGAAGTGTAAATTTTGTTGCTTGATCTTTGATGCGTATTTATTTCTTTTAATTTTTGTTTGGTTCCATGAATTGGGTTTTGTTTTGTTTGTCTTTTAATGAATTGTAAATGGAATGTAGGATTGCACGTGATAGAAGGGATTACTTTATTTTTCTTTTATTTTTCCAGATTTGATTAGAGTTTAGACATACAATTAAGTTCTGAAAATTGAAACATTTTTTAATGTTCTCAAATTCATTATGAGATTTATCCTGCAAATTGGTATGAAAAATAACTTGGATTATTGTAGCTGCAATGGTGGAAATCTATGTTAATTTAGTTTCCATTTGTTATTCACTATGAAATTTCGAAATAAGTAAAGCATTTTCATGCTCTAATTCATCTTCTGTCCGCGAGCGGATACTTTGTCCTTGACTGTTTTTGTTTCCTCAGCCTACTTGTAGGAAGCAAATGGAGTCGATAACCTAGTTTCAGCCGGTGTTGGAACTTGTTATATGTGATTTTTTGAATCATTGTGCTTGTTCACTTCGGAAAATGTTTATAGGACAGCTTATTTTCATCCTTTGTAGGACTTTGAATCCACAATGTTTTTTCGATTTAATGGGGCATGCAGGTCTAAGAAATGCTTTTAGTTGATTATTATTGCCAATGCCGAAATGTCTGGAATAACTTTTGGTTCTTCTAATTGTTTGTGTTGCCTTAGCTTTCTCTATAGTCTATAAATGTTTGGTTTTATGGTAGTTAAATTTGTCTTATTCATGTTCTATTTCGTGTGTGACGGATGATAGTTGATGTCTTAAGGCCTTTGACTTATGCTGATTTCAATTTTTATTGTCGATAGGTCATAACTATTTGTTGAAACTTACGTAACTGGTGAACTGAAAGATTTTAATGGCAGGCAATGGGCTGCCATCTCTGGGTCGTGTGAAGCTTACTGATATCGTACCTTCTGAAGGCCTTCCTTCAGACTCTTACAAGCTATCAGTCTCCACTTTATCACAATCGTTTGCTCAATATTCAGCTTCCATCATTCAGTTTCGGGCAAGTGATGGAGCTCTTTTGAGATCCGGTTTAGATTCTGCCCGCCTTTACTTCCAACAAAAGGCAGCATACCCATCCTCGGAGTTGATTCACACAAATGATTCTCGTGAGTGGTGCAAAACATCTGGTTACTATGCTGATCCCCAACTTTGGCTAGAAACATACGATTACCGACCTGGTCTAACTCCCGCGGAGCCCAGCAATGGAATGGAGTTTCCTCCAGGTGGTTTGCCTGACATATTTGGCTTGCTTGGTAAGGCAGCTCGAGACGTACTGGATGCGATCAGCTATTACTTGAACTTGCGTAGCTCTCCTTTTACAGAAATACTCGATACTGTACCCTTAAGAAGCCGGGAAATATCTTCTTCAGTATTATCTGTATGCTGTCATGGAAGGCCTTCTTTTCCGGGGGCACAACACCACAATTTAACAACACAGGATGATAGTCAATTGATCATGTTTCCCGACCATGAGCACCAGGTCGATAAAAGCTTAATATCCAATTTTTAAGCCCGATAAGGCAGGTTTTCATGTACGAGATTTTCATGGGCGGTGGATTCTCGTAGATGGGGACCTTGGTCCTCAAGAAGCTGTTGTATATCCTGGACTTGCACTTTACCAAGCAACTGCAGGCTACATAAATCCTGGACTCCATAGGTCCGAGATTAATAATACGCCGAGTAACATATATGGAAGATGCTCATTGGTTTTCAAACTCATGCCAAAATCTACGACAAGTCTCAGTTGTTCAGAGATGAGAGCCGCTGGTCATGGGGTTGAAGTTCAGTTCCAGCTTCCTATACCGGTGGATGACTTCATGCAGAGATCTCACCCAACAGATCATCTCTTTAATCGAAACGCTTTCCAGAGTTTCAGTTTCCCCACAGCCCAAGACGGTCAGCAGTATTTCTTAATACATACAGCATTTTCTTATGTGCTTATTTTGGTTTGCGAAGCTATCTTGATGTTTGCTTATCAATGTTATTCTTTTTGTCTGAATAGCCTTAGTGAGAAGCTTTTAACAACTGGTCCTTGGATCAATGAAAAGCTGGTACAGGATCTCCGAAGCCCTTGATGAGAAGAGGGAAGAATACTACAAGATGCAAACTTCTGCCTCCTTCCAAAAGATTACGGCTCGAGGCACAAAGAGTGCAGGAAAGGGCTCAGGAGATTGCGGATAAGAAGGGAATCAAACTACGGTTTTGTAGCCTGAAAGAGTGTGAGAACCACATTCATGGAATTGATAGTCCTTGTGCCAATATCAGAATGGAAATCGGGTGGCCTCATGGGGTGCCGTTTGTTCATCCCCACGATCTACCTAATAAGGCAAAGATTGGTTTTCTCGAAGCGTATGAACCCGGTTGGACAGCAACTCATGATATGGAATTAAGCCTAACGGAACCGGGACAGGCCAGTCAACATTCAGCAAATTGTAACTGTACGTCTCGGTTATGTTTCATTGCTCTTACACAAGCATCCATCAAAGTGCAATTTAGTTTTCATGTTCTTAGCATCTATTGTGCACTCATTTCTAACACCATGAGTGCCGGATATGGATATTGCTTTGGTCATATTTTTTCTAAAATTTCCATGTATTTGGAGAATCATTGAAAGTCATATTCTCATACCTAGGGGTGTGCAAAACCGGATTCGGTTAACCATTAGTAAATTATTTCGGTTAACCGATAAGTTCGGGTCACTCAATTCTCGACCCTAAACCATAACCATTCAACTGGTTAACCGTTTATTCGGTTAACCGAAAAATTCGGTTCGGTTCGGATAATGGTTTTTTTATTTTGTTTATTAAAAATATAAATTTTAATAATATTTTAGAAAATATGTATACTTTTAAAAACTGGCACATGGTATTAATATCTTTTTTAATACTAGCAAGTTAACCTCTTAAACTTTATAAAATAAAATTATAGTTTTACTTTTGGGTAATGAGAAAATAAAATAAAATCTGATTTTTTTTAATATAAACTATTAAAATGGCATATAATATAATAATATATGTTATATAACCGGTCGGTTCGGTTACACGATTTGTCCTAAAATCATAAATCGTAACCGAACTGATTTATTTTTTAAAAACAAAAACCCAAACCGAAACTGAATTTTTCGTTCGATTAACCAATTTTTAAGTTCATTTTTTCGGGTTTCGAAATGAGTTTCGGTTATTTTGCACACCCCTAATCATACCTATTGGTCGGAAACGAATGCTTGAAGAAAAATGAAATGTAAGAGCAATATAGACTTTAACCCTTCTTGAGAGCAAAGTTATTCTAATTTCTTCTTTTTCCCTGGCTGTCTTTCGACTTCTGATATGTTTTCGTGTCCGCAGGAATGACTGTTGTAATTTCATTTGCCCATTATCCTCAATTGTGCTGATCCTGATCGGTTTGCAAGATCTTGACTTGGTGGTTTATAGTCTTTTTCTGAATCCCAGTCCCTCAGAAATTCCATTGAGTTTTCATTTTGCGGAGAACAAATGGAGAAATAGCAGGGATGATTTTGATGACTTGAGTGAAGTTTTCTTATTTATGATTTAGTCTTGGTTAATCCATCAAATTCAACAGTTTTGAGGTTTAGGGTTGAATCGGAACAAAAATCATTTCCTTAGCTGTTGATTCGAGCATAGGGAACTCCACTAATCTTGATGCTCAATTGAAGTAGCTAGCAAGAGTGTAAATGAATCTAATCAAGTTTTACTCGAAAGATCTTAAATGAAGAGTTGAAATAACATAGTCAAATACACATATGTGAATTGGTCGACGAAAATTCATCCAACATTATGTATTTTGTATTTACATTATGTATTTAGCAACATCTGAGCTCGCCTAAGGAACAAACATAACAACTACCAACCGAAATTTGAACCTACCATCACAGAAACACGAGAAAACTACATTGCAATTTGCATCATCCCTCAAAACACAGGAATTGAAGACTTTAAACAACCCTCTCCCAGACCTTGCCGTATACCACACGAGAAAAGTATTATTTACTCAATATTGAACCCAGCAGTGCGCCATCACTTCACTTACTCAAACAAACCGGAGATGACCCTGTAGAGCCTGTACAGCCTTGATGCCACAGATGCACCCTCGCCACTACTGTTACCGTTACTGTCTCCTCCATTACTGTCACCGTTACCCCCTCCTCCGTTAATGGCTCCGTCGTTATCACCACCGTCATTACCTCCACTATTACCACCACCGTCGTTACTTCCGCCGCCGAAAGGGCCAGTGCCAAAAGGGACACCTTTGAAGTTCATGTTAACCGAAAGAAACGTCGGTACACCTCATTACGCAGCGGAAAAATTATCCGATGAATTTCACCAGTGATCCATGTACGAGGAACGAATCCGAGATGAAAAATGATGAAACTTACCTTAAATAAATTTGATAATCACGGGGACGTAGGAGAATCCAATTCCTTCGATACAATGTCGAATTTGTGACCTCTACGCAGTCCATCCGAATGAATCGAACAATATTTTACTTCTCTAATAACCGTTAGAGAGGTTTTTAGCCGTAGGCATATCTTTGACTGCTAGACCTTATGCTTTTATATAGCATTCATAACTCTAATCCTAATTAAATTTAAATTTATTAAATATACAATATATTTAACCGAATATAATTAAATATGTAGAATCTAATTTTACTTCAATTTTGTTTCTTTAGGGATACATATTTTAATAGTGTCTAATAATTATCTAGTATTAATATATATATATATATATAAACGAAATTATATAATTACAATAAATTCAGATTTATTAAATATACAATATATTTAAACGAAATTAATAGTGTTTTTTAGTAAAATCAAATATATATACATATATATTTATTTATTTTAACTAATTTCGTGTACAACAAGTTTGTACAAATACTATCTAGTCTATATATGTTCGTTTCAATCATAGGTTGTTAACCTTGTAGGTTCGTGTAACGTTATCAGTAATATCTAGGATAAATCTAATATTACAAGCAATGAGTGACATCTAGCAATACATCATTGCTACCTAAGTTATAGGAAGTCGTGGTTCGACATAATCTCTACGTGATTAACTCTTTTCATGTATTACATCCTTTTGTCCTTATATCCAGATTAGACACAAATTATGGAATAGTCACACTTGTATAGTCCATCTAATATTTCTTGATATCTAGAGTAGACTATTATAAACGAATAACTATGATATCTCATATCAATTTATTCGAGCATGACCATACATTTCTAGTCTCACTCAATCAAGTGGCCTATGATATTACTCATATTATGTAGGAGAGACAAATCCTATCTTGATCAACCATATCCCACTACATAGATTGTGACATATCCAATATCAGCTTTATAGTGTAGTCAGTTACGACACACGTTTGACTGTATCAAAATATGTCACTCACAATGTTGAAATAATGATGATCTCAAGTCTGAGGATCAATCATGTAGTTATCACTATCAGCAATGTTGTGACTGTCACATAATAATCCAAGAAACATGCTCATAGCAAGTCAGTCCAGTATGTCACTCTCTAACATATACTTATGTATTGATTTTGACATCTTCATGTCAATGACAACACTTTGTCATCAATCAACTACATATTAGTCTTAATGTATTATTGTTGTTCATGCTCACTATAATACTCGACTAATGACATTTAAAATAATATGGTTATTCTAAGGACTTTATTATAATTCAATTTAATTATATATGTGCAGAATAATAGCTGAAATAATAATAATGACTTTATATTAATAAACAAGATAAATTAGTATGTATTTTATAATCATCTTATGATTGATATTTGGCATACTCTAATACATTTTTATCAGAGTGTTGTACATCAAAGCAAGCTCTCCACGCATAACTTCAACCTCCCTCTGCTCCAGGAGCCGATGTTGGTGGGCAATGTTTTGATTTTCAATGATTCGGTTGCCCAGTTTCTTAAACCCTCCAATCCCCTTGCTAATGAAGACTAGTGAACGCAGAATCTTCTCCATTTTGTCGGCCATTTTTTTCTCTCTCTCACTCGATGGATTCAGTAATAAGGTATGTTGACGGTAAGGCTAGGGGATATAATATAAGCCAGTGCCCCTAAAAACTTTAACTTCTACTTTGGCTAAACTACAACATTAGTCACTAACCTATTACCTATTTCTTGCCATCAAACTATTTGTTTTGGCTAAATCATCGCTATTGGCACGTTTTTTTTTCTTTTTATCGCCGACCATTATAAAATTAACCGTGATTCTGATGACGAAGAGAGAGAAAAATACATGAAAAATTAAAATAATAAAAACTAAATTCACATCAATATCATCGTTAATTTTTTTAACAATCAGCGACCAAAATAGAAAAAAAAAACATATGTGACAA
The DNA here is from genome assembly GCA_019671005.1 of Hibiscus mutabilis. Lineage (NCBI taxonomy): Eukaryota > Viridiplantae > Streptophyta > Magnoliopsida > Malvales > Malvaceae > Hibiscus > Hibiscus mutabilis. The sequence goes on from CM033720.1 coordinate 58,324,593, forward strand.
TTTTTCTAAAAAAATTAGTTTAGTGACCAAAATAAGAAATGTGTTATAGGTTGATAACTAATGGAGTAGTTTACTCTTTTCTTTTTCGAGTAAACTACATTGGAGGTCACTTGTAAATCTTGTAACCCCTTAAACCCGACCTAAACCGAATCACGACACTTTAGTTACCGAAGTCACCCTTGAAAACAAGCATGTATTTTAACATGTTTAAAATCCTTAATAAATAAAGGGTAAAGTACACCAATGGACATTGAACTTTTAGGTTGCTTTCATTGTGGTCACCGAACTTTTAAAATTTTTATTGGAGTCACCTAACTTTTATTTCACTTTCATTTTGGTTCCTCACGTTACCTTCCATTAGAAAATGATGACGTGGTCCGTTAGTTTTCCTTTTCTTCAAGGGTAAACTATATAAATGATAGCCGAACTTTTAAAACGCTTTCATTTTGGTCACCAAAATTTTAAAACTTTCACTGGAGTCACCCAACACAAAAGGCATCTATCAAAACAACACCGAACATGATGGCGAACAAGGACGAAGGGATGTATGGGTTGCCTCTCCTGATTTTTGTTATAATAGTATTTTAGGTCCTTATTAGTTTAAATACTAATCAAATAAGATTTTTGTCCCTCCCGATTTTTATATTTTAAGGTTTAATGGACTCTTTCCCCTCCTAATGTTTGATCCTAACTCCGTCTCTAATGGCAAAGTAAATTAATGTTTGAACTTAAACATGGGGTGCATCAATTCTGCTTGCATATTCTAGGAAATTTGTGGAACAACTTTGAGATACAACTTTTAGAAGTAAACTAAAATCGTATACTCTTGGTCAATAATTAACCTCAATGTTTTTTTATCTCCCTTGTACTTATTAACCTTGAAGTAGCTTGAAAATGGGGTTGCATACAATGTGATCAATAGATCAAAATTACAAAATAATGAGTTTACATTACAGACAATATTCAAGAACACGATATATAAAAAAATATTTTATGTTGGTAAATGCATCAATGTACACAACTTTAAATATTATTCATCGATAATCATAAGGTAAAATCTACTTCTTACTTTTTTTATATACATTGAAAAAGTTTTTTTCTTAAACCAATGAGGTTGCTTTAAAGCAAAACAGAAGCTGAGTGACTCCAATGAAAGTTTTAAAATTTTGGTGACCAAAATGAAAGTGTTTCAAAAGTTCAGAATGGAAGATAACGGGAGGGACAAAAATAAAAGCAAAATAAAAGTTGGGTGACCCTAATGAAAATTTTAAAAGTTTGGTGACTGAAATGAAAACGTCCTAAAAGTTCAGTGACCATTGGTGTACTTTACCCATAAATAAATTAACAAAAACAAACTCATGCCACAATCATAAATAAATTGAAAAGTCGATATTTAATCACATTTCATTAAAAAAAATCAAAACCAAACCTCCGAATGCTAAATCAGTCCTACGCCCTGATAATCCGAAAAGGAAACACAAAAGATGAGTGAGCTGCAGAGATTCATAGACTAAATATTAAGATTAGTATATATTGTATTTAATGTGAGATATTACATAATTAATGAAGGATACTACTTTTCATATTAGAGGACTTTGTACTTGTATATATACTCATAACGTTGAATAAAATACAAAAGTATTCTTAAGAGTCAAAAAATGTTAGGATACTACTTTTCATATCAGATGTTCTAAAAAAATTTGAGTCAAAAATTTGGTTTTTGTGGGCTGTTTGGGTGTCAAAAGAAGACGAGTCGTTCTTCATCGGCAATTTTTGGAGGCTTGTACATCAACACTGCCGACACAGAGAGGATGAAAACATACTTGGTTAATATGGATGAAAATTTGTTTTCAAAAATGAAAAATATGTTTGGTATCTAACTAGGGGTGTAAATGAACCAAGCTTGACATAACATAATCATTTCCTTAGCTGTTGATTCGAGCTTAAGGAACTCGACTTATCTTAATGCTCAATTGTAGTAGCTTCGCAAGAGTAAATGAATCTAATCAAGTTTTACTCGAAAGATCTCAAATGAAGAGTTGAAATAACATAATCAAATACACAAATGTGAATTGGTTGATGAATATTCATCCAACATTATGTATTTACAGGCGTAATCTCTTAAAGATAACATGTTGGCCACCAAATTTCCATTCTTACATGCCATATTCTTTTGCTTCTCAATCTCAAAAGTTTGAGGTCAGCTTCTCAATCCAATTTGATGAGCTTGATTATGTTCATTTTGCATTGTCTCCTAGAGAAGCATAATGTCTCAGATTCATACCATATTTACCCGGACAACAGTTCAGATGGGCTACGGTGTTCCAAGTATAACTGCAAACCCAGAGGTTCACTGTTCATCGACTTGATCGGAGTTATTAACGGAGGTTGTTGCCACTGTTTGGTGTCAGTTGGAATCCACATCTCTGCATCCTTGCTTGCACTAACCTGAGGGAGTGCGCGGAAGTAACCCGTGATCTCCCACCTGCAATCTGTAAAATAGCAACACAGATAGCCCCTACCGGATAACAGGAATCTATAAATTATTGCATAGATCGAATAAGCATGTTAAAATTCGAATGCTATGCTTAGTTAAACTTACTGCGGGGAAGAACCGTTGTGAGAGGTTGGGAAACCGAAAGTTTGATCAAGAACGATCGAAGAGAGAATTCTAGATCGCTTTCTTCCACATTTGAGCCGAAAGTTTGATTAACTGTTAGTTTGAAAAAAACCTCTCGATGGGAATGTTGTCCGTGCTGTAAAAAATAACAGCAACTCTCTCCACCAAACCCTAGATTACAAAGAAGAGCATTTCACGTTTCACATATTAATGTAAAAGCAATATTTCATCAGAAAGCATTTCCAAAACTGCACAGAGAATTGGATATGATCGATGACAGCAACAAATAAACTGCCTCTGATGATGTAAAGCAGAAATTGGAGAAAATTATCTCCATCTCAATAAATTCTATCCAAGTAATAAAGATTAATGCTAGTCCTTAGTTTTCTAGCTATAAACTTATGTTAATTGGACTTAGGTGCATGTGCCAGATACGAATATATATTTGACATGTATACTTCAAGAAAAATGAAGAGTTGAAGGAACATAGCTACAAAGAAATTTCATAAAGAAACTTCCCTATCCGAGTTCATATGATAAAATGGAGATTTCCTTCCTACAAAACATATTTGTAGAATTTCAACAGCAAAATTATATGTTCATGCATCTTTAGCATTGAGTTGAACAAGTTGCGGTTTTATTCATATAGGTGACGTTGGCTTTTGAATCATCGAGTTAAATAATCTACTCTCACATCTCTTTATTGATGTTCGTTTGGTACAGATAGCTGCAATATTTCGGGTTTGTTTTGGCCCTCACAAAGATAATAAGACCTAATCAATCATCCCTGTTAAAGTAGTAAATCTCTCTTCGTTTAAGCAATACAAGGTACACTGCAAAGAACATCATCGCAACACTAGAATGTAATATGCAGCATAGAACACACATGAGCGCATCGCATCCGAGGAAACCCTAGATAGATCGGAGCATCTAAATAGAACACACTATAAACACTACTCAAACATGTAATGAATGAAACCAACCTTTTGGATGAAAGGAAGAAGTCCTGAAACAGCGGAATGGACGTATTCTCTTAGCTGAGGATGTCGTGCCCTCTGTACGACCACATTCATATACTTCCTCCTCTCAAAAGCACCTTCAACAATGAATCCAACACGATTTACAGACATGAAATTAATGTAAAAATAAACCTAGACACCAAATATGTGTATTTTAACGAGTTAACACCATCGAGGCTTGTTTCAAATTTAACCATTATAATGCTATACAGTTCCTCCAAGCGTAAATTTCAAAACATACAATACAAGTAATGGATAAAGCACATAACATTAACTCGATAAAAAACAACAGAGTTTTGCAAAAAGTGCTTTTACGACATCGTTTTAGGTTAATTAATATACTAAAGTACTAAACCATGTTGCTCCAACTCTTCTTTTCTCTTTAAGTACTCGTGTCCAGCACTTTTGTTTAAGACATTTTTGGACATGTTTACGGAGCTATGACTCTAAAGATCCTCCAAATTCATAGAAAAAACTTACATCGAATATATCCATGATTATGAAACTATTCGACACCCGCACTCAAATCCGAGTAACATAGGTATTAAACAACGTAAATGTTAACTTTATTCTATTATTCCCAATGCATTTGCTAAAGATAACAGAACTTAAAAGAGCAACTTTGAGCATGGAAAGCAAAAGTCATAATAACATAAATATCAAATTTTTGATAAATGGTAACAGTCCCAAATGCACCAACTCTCGTTCTTTTACTAATTAATTAAATACCCATTCACCCTAATCTTCAACAACAGAATTCCCAATTTTCTAAATATAATTTTAACACAAAATTTTCAGTGGAATTTGGTGAAGGGTAAAATTCATATGAAAACCCATAAATTCCAAAAGAAATAAAAGAAACGTACTACACTATACCGGGTGGATAAAATCCTAGCAATTTCAACTTTGAGGGAAACTACTGAAGTGATAGCTACCTCCAAGAATTCAACCAAAATCCTAGCAATTTCACCTATAATTAAAAATTAACAAAATAAAACTTTCTTAAAAATAGTAATAAGATTTTTAAAAAATTGAAATCAAAGCGGGAAATTGAGTACCCTGAGGAGTTTGATTATCTTTGCGCTCCATTTTCCCAGAAAATGTACTCATCGGCTTGCTCTTGGGCATTTTAAATTCTGGGTTTTTGACGCCTTTTCTTAATAGAAAGGGAAAATTACGTAAGATACCTTGAACTTATAATATTTTACATTTTGAGGATAAAAATTAAATTTTGAGCACTTCAGTCCCTCCATCAGTGATACTAGTTTAGCAGTTGTATCTACTCTTCCAATAATTGAAGTAAAAAAAAGGGTGTATAAGCTTTCAAACTTCTTTTTGGAAAAATTAATTAAGGTTTTTTACGAAAAACGCACCCAATTAAACCCGTAAACTTAAAAATTGCGTCAATTAATAGTCATGTTAGCACAATAATAATACTTTTCTATTATATTTATATATTTTTTGAAAAAAAATACTTATATTATATAGATTTTCACATTTTATATATTAATGTGGTGTTTGTATTATTTTCGTATCAGTTTAATATTATATTTTTAATTATTTTCTATATCATATTTGTTTTATATAATTGTATCAAATCTAGAAACCAAAATTACTAAGCTCAACTTCGATTCAAGACTCGAGCTTTGTTTTAACCTGATCGCAACTTCGGTTCAAGGCTCAAAAGGTGTTCGAACTTAATCGGATTATTTTTTAAAAATTCAAATAAAGTGTTTGTTCCAATTTAATTATATTTTACTTTTAAAATTCTAATTTAATTAGACTTTGGTCGAAGCCATTTAGGAGACATCTAATGTAATTAGTTTTCTTGAGGGTTAAGTCTTCTAAAACTTCATTCACAATCAAGTCTAGTAACTTAGCCTGCAAGAATAAATCCAAATTCGAAATTAATTATACTTATTATTTTCATTAAATTAGTACCTAAAGCTTTCTTTGGATTGTTGCTGTTTTCTCTCTCGCTATACCACGACAGAAGACTCGTTCTTTTCTTTTCCCTGGATTTTGTTGTAGGTTTTAAGACAATTCTAGATGGTGAGTTGATCGAACATGTTTTGTTCTTTTATTAACTGCTGCTATGTTTTTTGTTTCTCGTTTAGTTGTCTTGATTTGTTTCATGCCGGATACGATTACAGGTGAAGTTTACGGCGAAGGAGCTCCGTTCGATTATGGATCAGAAGCACAACATCCGTAACACATCTGTTATTACCCATGTCAATCACGGTATGCTTCTTCTCGATCATGTTTTGAGTACGATTACATGTCTTGATGGTCCTGTTGCCATTCATTTAGTTCTGATTTTGTTTTTCGATATGCAGGGAAATCGTCTCTTACTGATTCTCTTGTGGCAGTGCCGGTATCGTTGCATGAGAAGCTGCTGGCAATGATGCCGAGCGTGGTATCACGATCAAGTCTACTGGTGTCTCCTTGTATTACCAAATGTCTGATGATTCTTTGAAGAACTGCAAAGGAGAGAAGCAGGGGAATGAGTACCTCATCAATCTTGTTGATACTCCTGTGCATGTCGAGTTTTCATCCGAGGTTACTGCTGCTCTTCGTATCACTGATGGTGCCCTTGTCGTTGTTGATTGCGTCGAAGGTGTTTGTCTGCAAACCAAGACTGTCCTTCGTCAGGCGCTCGGAGAAAGGATCAGGCCTGTCTTGGCTGTTAACAAGATTGACCGTTGCTTCCTCGAGCTCCAGGTTGATGGTGAGGAGGCTTATCAGACATTCCGGAGAGTGATTGAAGATGCGAATGTCGTTATGGCCACCTACGAAGATCCTCTTCTCGGCGACCTTCAAGTGTACCCCGAGAAGGGTACCGTTGCCTTCTCTGCTGGTTTGCACCGTTGGGCATTTACCCTGACCAAATTTGCTAAAATGTATGCCTAGAGGTTTAACTTCGACGACCCAAAGATGACCAAATTTGAACATGAGAAGCATATGCCTCGAAGTCTACGATGTGGTTCTCCCTGCCGATGCTATCCACCGAGGTGGCGGTCAGTTCATTCCAGCTGCACGTACAGTTTTCTATGCAGCGCAGCTCACGGCCAAGTCGAGGCTTCTTGAGCCTGTTTACTTCGTCGAGATTCAAGCCCCGGTCGAAGCACTTGCCGATGTGTACGGTGTTCTGAACGACAGACGTGGAGATGTCTTCCAGGAAATGCAGACGTCCGGTACACCACTATACAACATAAAAGCTTACCTTCCGGTACTCGAGTCCTTCGGATTCTCTTCGACTCTAAGGAATGCAAAATCAGGACAGGCTTTCACGCAATGCGTTTTCGATCACTGGGATATGATGCCCTCGGATTCATTAGAACCCGGTTCATCGGCAGCCCTCTAGGTTGCCAATATCCGGAGGAGGAAGGGGCTGAAGGAGCAAATTACCCCACCTTCCGTGTACGAGGACTCGGTGCCGGATGCTTTAAAAGACTGGTAAAGGTCATGTCTTAAAAAAATAAACGGATACAATAATAAAATTATTTTTGTCTCCCAAATATATAATTTTATTATTAATCCCTCGTAGATTAGTATTGAGCTTCGCTACTACGAAAACATGTAAGCTAAAGAACAATTATGAAGGTATGATTTCTGCTGCATATATAGTTTGCTGCTAAGCTAAATTTAGATATTTTTCACTTGCAATGAAACTGGATAACTGTAAACGTTATGTTACGTTTTTTCATATTTTCTAATTATACAAAGTAAATTCCAATCACATTGGTCGCTTTAAATTTCTTTTTCAATTTTTATATCCTACGTTTCATTATTAAAATATGTATTATTTCATATTTAAAAAAATATGTGTATTATTCACACGCATATGTATTTTTTTCGAATATTAATTTTTAATAACCTTAAGGAGTGATACGGTGGGTTGATGTTTGCCTCTTTTATGGACTTTTCATGAGGAACATGACTTTAGCTATGGAGTTCAAAAATAAATTCGATCGGAATTTAATGATTGGTTTTAGTGAAAAAGGTGACGTTCATCCTAAAATATTTGGGTTTAAGTAGTTTTGTCTGCAAGATATATATCTTTATCTTATAAAAAAATTAAAAAATATATAAATAAATATTATGTTGTAATCACCTTAAGACTTTTAAAAGAATAGATGCGATCGGTCGGTCAAATTAACAAGTGGCAAGCCCATAAATCATCATCATCATCATGGAAAGAAAAGGGCATATAGTTTCAAATCCTCTAAAATTTGGCCTTTATTAAATTTACAAACTCCAATCACTCTTGTTTTAATGTATTTCGAAACCCATAAAATCTTGAATTATAAAATCGAATTCAAAATAATTAAAATTAAAATAATCAAATTCAAGATGAGGTAATAGTTTAAATCAAACGAGTTCATTTAGATTTTATAAAATATTGAATACAAAAATAATTTGGTTCCAACATGTAGCACCCTTGACCCGGATGTCACATTTGGGCCCTAAGCCCAAAACTCATACCGTTAAAAATTTTCCTTTTTCAAGCCCAAAAGAATAAGTCCAATAAAATATAAGTTCATACATTGAAAACATAGTTAAACTCAGATGGTTAAAACAGTATTTACGGAGCTCCATTTACAAACAATAAAACATTCGACTTTTGACCGAATAATACAAATAAGAGTTACAAAATACATATAGGGTCCTACGAATTACATAGCTCACTACATCTAGTAGTTGTACTCAACCACTAGAGTCGATGCTGAAATCCAACCTTGATGATGCTCCTTCAAGCCTCACGATAGCCTACTAACCTACGAACGGAAACAACGATTCCAAACACTGAGCTAACAAGCTCAGTGGATACACCGCCACTCAACCATGCTTCATGCAAATCATAAATAAAGCAATGCAACAAGAATGATATCATGGCAAGATAACAATGGCGCTACCATAACCGCCTAAACACATGGCATTATGAATGTATGATCACACACATAGCTCATACTAGAACCTCATACATTTACCTAGCATCACACAAATAACGCCATCAACAACTAAGTGAGGTCCGCGTTCACAAAGCATCGGAATCTTACACTTGAGTGAGGCCCGCGTCCACATCCTACACTACGATTCAGGCACGCGTCCACATAGCATCAAGTTCATATACTCAAGGGGATGATGTCCGCGTCCACATAGCATCGGGATCCTACATCCATGCTTGGAATCCCTCATCAAGCATCTTCGAATGAGGCCCGTGTCCACATAACATCGAGATCCAGCACTCGGCAATCTTCAAGGTGTTGCAACACACTTAGGGTATCCAATCCCAACAACAATGAGTGACTCGTTTACATAGGCATCCCTCAGCACACAACAAGGACCCTAATTTACCATACAACCTCGATTGATCCACCTAGGATCCCTATGGGTTACTACCTCACACAGTTTACCCAATATTACCAAGTCATTAGCCAATTAATTCTTATACGGGGTTAAAATCTTAGTTTCTCAATTTTAGTATTTATTTTACACCTTAAGGGACCCATAGGGCCCTTTGCCTCGAATTATAGCACCCCCGAACGCAAAGCCAAATTTCTTGGGTAGAATGCCCAATGAGTACCGATACTCCTATATGGGTATCGGTACTCCCCTCTACGTATTGATACTCAACCATGCGTACCGATACACATTTTAGGTTTGGAAGAACTGAATTCATAAGCCGTACAATACACTCCGTACCATACCGGTACGTACCATCGGTACTAGGATAGCCTTGTACCAATCCACACCCGTACAGGTACTCCCCCATATGCGTACTGGTACGCTAAGCTTTTCCCAGGCAATGTAACAGTGCATACCAATACGCCCTATGTGTACCGATATGCGAAAGAGTTACTGGAATTTCTGACTTGCAAGGGGTATCGATACACAGGAAGGCGTACCGGTACTCCCCTCACAATTTCTTCCCTTGTTTCACTAAGGCGTACCGATACGCTATGCCCCGTACCGGTACGCAAGCCTAATTTTTGAACTTTGGGTGTGGGTTTTACCCAAAAACCCTATTTAACCCCATGGTTAAACCCTAAACCTCTCTTACAAATTATTGTGATAGCATTAAGTATATTTTTACTGATTTTAGGCCATTACAACAACACTACCAAGATTTACCATTAACAACCACCCAAGCCAAAATCAAGCCAAACACATCAATACATGCATCAAAGCCTAATTTTATGATTTCCAGGAAACTATAGGAGTTAGTAGTGTACTAACCTTTACTTAGTTGATAACACAAGACCTTCATCTAAAGCTTAAAGCTTTCCTCCATTCTTGAGCCTTGGATGAGCTCCTAACCTCTTTCACTACAAGAGATGTTACCAAACGCGTCACTACTATGAAGGTAGAATTAGGGGAGTTAAAACTCAAACCTTTACAAGAATAAAGCTCCTAAACACCCATTCTCATTCTCCCTTTACAACCCTCACCAAAACACACTCTTCCACCAAAACTAGTCATCATCACCTTGAAATGTAGATCCTTACAAGCTAGTAAAACTTCCCTCAATAAGCCAAACAGGATTCTTACTCCAAACTCTCAAAATACTATCTTTAGATAGTGTGTTGTGGGAGAAAGAGCAAATGGAAAGAAGAAGATGAAGACTTTAAGACATGATGATCTCATTTTCTGCCCTTGTGCAGAAAATAACCTTACCCCCCATTACTCTTCCATTTAGGTATTTACCATGATACCCTTCCTTCTCTCTTCATAACCCAACAACCACTTGGGCCAACAAGGACATGCTAGTCCAAGAGGCTCCTAAAAGCCCAAAACCTGACCCTCAAATCCCGAAATCTGGGTCGTTATAATTCTCCCATCCTTAAAGAAAATTTTGTCCTCGAAATTTACCTGTTGGGAACAAATGCGGATAGAAAACTCTCATGTCGTCCTCGACCTCCTACGTTGCTTCCTCAACACCGTGGTTCCTCCATAACATTTTTACCAAAGATATGCACTTGTTGCGAAGCTCTTTAACTATTGTGTCAAGGACTCCAATCAGAACTTCCTTATATGTCAAGTCGGCGTTTACCTCAATTTCTTCAAGCGGAACCACATGTGAAGGATCCGAACGATAACACCTCAACATAGACACATGAAAAATATCATGGATATGAGCCAAATCTGGTGGCAAGGCTAACCGATAAGCCACTGGTCCCACTCTCTCAAGAACTTCATACGGCGTGATGTACCTCGGGCTTAACTTCCCCTTGCGCCCAGAACGAATGATTCCTTTCCATGGAGATACCTTGAGAAATACTTTTTCACCGACATCATACTCAATATGTTTGCGTTTTTTATCTGCATAGGCCTTTTGATGGTCAAAAGCCGCTTGCAACTTTTCTTTGATGATCTGAACTTTCTCTTCGGTTTGACTAACCAAATCGGATCCCATGATCCTCCTTTTATTGAGCTCGGTCCAACACAAGGGTGTCATGCACTTACGCCTATATAACGCCTCAAAAGGGGCCATGTTTACGCTTGACTGGTAACTGTTGTTGTAAGCAAACTCTACAAGGGGTAACTGGTCCTCACAACTCTTTGCAAAATCCACAATGCAACATATGAGCATATCCTCAAGGATCTGAATGACACACTCAGACTGACCATCGGTCTGAGGGTGAAAAGCTGTACTGAAATGTAGCTTGGTGTCCAAGGCGCTATAGATCATCTTCCATAGCCTAGCTGTGAAACGCGGGTCTCTATCTGAGATGACCGATGATGGCACACCATGCAACCTTACTATCTCCTTTATGTATAGTTGAGCTAACCTTTCCAAGGTAAGATCTATACGTACCGGTAAGAAGTGAGCATACTTGGTCAAACGGTCAACAATAACCCAAATGGCATCATGCTTCCTTTGGGACATCGGTAACCCAGTGACAAAATCCATGGTGATCCAATCCCACTTCCATTACGGAATTTGAATCGGCTGGAGTAACCCTGATGGAACCTGATGTTCTGCATTCACTTGCTGACAGACTAAGCGTTTCGTCACGAACTCAGAGACATCTTTTTTTATACTTGGCCACCAATAAAAAGAACGAAGATCTTGGTACATTTTGTTGCTTCCCGGATGCACAACAAAAGGACTACGGTGTGCCTATCGTAGGATGCGGTTTCTCAAATCTTCCAAGGCCGGAACACACAGCCGCCCCTTGAAGTACAAGTACCCACAATCTCGTACCTCAAAATCTGAAGCTTCACCTCTCTGAACCGCTTCAATTTGTTCTGCTAATTCTTCATCCAAAGCTTGAGTCATCTTTATCTCTTGTACCAGCGTAGGTTCAATCCGAAGCTCGGCTAAAAGGAATCCATCCTCGGTCATCCTCAATCGGGCAAACATAGCTCTCAGGTCCGACATAGATTTCCTACTTAAGGCATTAGCTACCACATTCGCATTACCAGGGTGATACTCAATAATGCAATCATAATCTTTCAACAGTTCAATCCATCGTCACTGCCTCAGATTCAACTCCTTTTGTGTAAGCAGGTACTCCAAGCTCTTATGATCCGTATAGATATAACACTTCTCCCCGTAGACATAATGCCTCCAAATCTTTAGTGAAAAGATGACTGCAACAAGCTCCAAATCGTGGGTAGGGTAATTCTATTTGTGCGGCTTAAGCTGCCTTGAAGCGTAAGCAACCATCTTACCCTCTTGCATAAGGACACAACCAAGCCCATTCAAAGACGCATCACTAAATACAACATACTCTTTTCCAGGCTCGGGTTGGGTTAAGATCGGAGCCTCCGTGAGATAAGCTTTTAGTTGCTCAAAACTTTGTTGTCTTGTCTCATTCCATTCAAAATGAACCCTTTTTTGCAACAGCTTGGTCAACGGTGCGGCTATAATGGAGAAACCTTTAACAAACCTCCTATAATACCCGGCAAGTCCTAGAAAACTACAGACTTCTGAAACATTCCGTAGAGGTTTCCACTCCACCACAGCCTGAATCTTCTGAGGGTCCATGCAGGTACCGTATGCAACAACAATGTGACCAAGAAATGCCACTTCCGAAAGCCAAAATTTGTACTTGCTAAACTTAGCGTAAAGACATCTATCTCGGAGGGTCTGCAAAACAACACACAGATGGTAGTCATGTTATTCTCCTGAACAGGAATACACCAAGATATCATCAATAAAGACCACAACAAACTGATCTAGGTACGGTTGAAATATTCGATTCATTAGATCCATAAAAGCTGCAGGTGCGTTGGTAAGCCCAAACGACATTACCAAGAATTCATAGTGTCCATACCGCGTCCTAAAAGCAATTTTCTAGACATCTCCATCCACCACCTTCAACTGGTAGTACCCTGACCTCAAGTCTATCTTAGAAAACACACGAGCACCTATCAACTGGTCGAACAAATCATCAATCCTCGAAAGAGGATAACGATTCTTTATCGTTACCTTATTAAGCTGCCGATAATCAATACACATCCTTATAGACTCATCTTTCTTTTTGACGAACAGGACCGGTGCTCCCCAAGGTGAGACACTTGGTCAGATAAAGCCTCTCTCTAGTAACTCTTGAATTTGCTTCTTTAACTCTTTCATTTCTGTGGGTGTCATCCGATATGGTACAATGGACACTGGTGCAGTACCCGACATTACATTAATTCGAAACTCTAATTTACGGTCAGGTGGTAGCCCGTGTAACTCCTCTAGAAACACATCGATGAACTCATTAACTGTCCGAAGATTTTCAAGCATTGAACCCTCAACCCTTACATCCACCACATGGGCAGAAAAGGCTTCACAACCTTGTTGCAATAACTTCTGAGCTGACAAGTTTGACACTACACTAGGTAGACACGAATTTCTCTCACCTCGTACAATCAGCTTGGAACCATCCGCAACACGAAGCTTCAAACTCTTTGTTCTACATCCTAGACTAGCATCATGCTCAAAGAGCCAATCTATCCCCAAATGGCATCAAACTCTTGAAATGGTAAAACTATTAAATCTGCTAAAAATGACCCCTGAACCTCGATCGGGCATTTTTGATACACCTTGTCCAGTAACACATCATGTCCTAAGGGACTAGTTACACAGACTCCTACCTCGAGATTCTCGGCAGGAATACCCCATTGCTGAGATATCCCACTATGAATATAGAAGTGGGTAGACCCCAAATCCACAAGATTAACAATTGGAACCGAAAATAAGGTGAACATACCTGAAATAACATCTGTAGCTGCGCAATCCTCCTGATCCCTGACTGCATATTGCCTAGCTGGTGCTCTCGCGGTAGACTAGAAGGTGCCCCGATACATGGCTTGCTCCTTCCCGAGTAAGGCCTCGACCCCTCTGGGCCGGATATGTTGTCTTCTGAACCTGGTTTGGAGAAGTCACAACCGCCATTGGACAATCTTTCACAAAGTGATCCGGCGACCCACACTGGTAGCAAACTCTCATAGCTCCCCAACACTCGCCTCTGTGTTTGCGCCCACACTGATTGCAAATGGGTGCACCTACACTCATCTGTGAACCCTCCGGGCTCATCATGGATGAAGAAGAATATGACCTTCTACGACCAGCTGACTCAGATCTCCGATCTAACCTTGAACTTCAATTCGACGCTCCTCTATTACGATTCCACCAGTTTATGCTCCTCCCTGAGAAGACATGTGAGTTGTTGTTTGAGGGGTTCTGGGTCCTCCCACCTAAACCCACTTGTCCACCAGACGGGCCATATGTTAAGCCTTGCACTTGCTCAAGAGACTTGGCACTTCGAAGTCAACTCCGAGAACACCTTCGGTGGTGCAGCAGTTAGGTAAGTCTTGATTTTTTTCCTCAAACCCTTCAAGAACCTCTTGCACTTCATCTTTTCGGTGACAACCAATTCAGGGGCATACCTACTCAACTGAAGAAACTCTTACTCATATTCGAATAGTGACCGGTTTCCTTGCATAAGATGATTGAACCGATCTCTCAAGGTATCGATGTGGGCCTCGCCCACATACTTCTTCTTGAACTCCTCGAGCACTTGTGCAGAAAATAACCTTACTCCCCCCTTACTCTTCCATTTAGGTATTTACCATGATACCCTTCCTTCTCTCTTCATAACCCAACAACCACTTGGGACCAACAAGGACATGCTAGCCCAAGAGGCTCCTAAAAGCCCAAAACACGATCCAAATACGAGGCCCATGCCTCGATCAAACCCAACCCTCAGATCCCGAAATCCGGGTCGTTACAGAACATATAAAGTTTAAGTTCAAGTCTTCATTGGATTTTGTTATGGTTTAAATCCTACTATATGTATTTTCGGTTCGAATTTATTTATTTTAATAGTTAACGTTGGTGATGAACAATAAACGACAGTATATTTGTGATTTTAAAATGTCCGAGTTCAATTTTTATTGTTCATTTTGAAAAAGATAGAGCATGAATTCGACTTCTTAAAAGTTAAACTTGAATATTTTTATATTTTTTTACTGGATAAATCAAATATATTATGTCTAAATGAATAAACTCGAACAATTTATTTTATTTTATCTCACATCATATTTATACCAATTTTTTAGTGTAGAAGATATATTTGTGATTATAAGATATTTGATTTCGATTAGAAAAAGTTTGAATAAAAAATATAAAATTATACATATAGAAAATATAAACACGATGCGATTATTTGGTATATGTATATTTATATGTATTATATTTATATTTATTTTACATTTCATAATCATATTTAAGATATTATATGATCAATAAAATTCGATCTGTTTATTCGCATTATTTTATTTTGTTTTAATTATTCTTTTTATGTTATATTTGTACAATATAAATTATAATCATATATGGAAGAAAATATAATAAAAAAAATCTAACTAACATCCTAGGGATATGCACACTATGATAAGAGTATAGGAGATTTTAATGTGACAAATAATATAAATATGAATTAGTAATAGAAAATAAATAGTGAAGGACAAGCAAAGCTTGAGGAAAAAGACAAATGATTCTCACTTCTCAATGTCACCAAATCTTTTTCAATTGTTTATTCAAGTCTAAGTATATTTTATTTTTAAAAATTGGTGTTTTTTACTATTTTTTGTTTGAAAATATTAATTTCTTGTTAACTTATGTTTAATTTTAACGTTGTTTGCTAACCTAACAAGTATATAAAAGAAAATAATTAGACTTTTATGTTTATAATTTTTATCAATTTGATCTCTAAAAATGTAAACATAAATAATTAAAAATTGTATTATTCACTAATAGTGGTTTTTGGCTTAAGAGTGGTTTTGCCCTTATAGTAATCTTAAATCAATAATTTTATCATATTTTTTAATTCCATCAATTCACTATCGTAGTCTTTTAAAATTAACAATGTTGCCTTTTATTTTTAATTTCATCAATTTAATCATCGAATTCTCTAACATCAAACTCACCCTTTGACTAGGGATAAGCATGAGACCCAAACCTAACAGATATAGATCCGACCCGACCCTATAAATTTATTTAAAAATTGAGTTCGTCTCGAATTGAGTTTAGGGTAAAAAAAGTACCTTACCTGACCCAAGATATTGTATGATTTTTACATATTTATATGTATTATTATAATATCCATCTCTTCGTATATTTTCCCAACAACATCCTTAATTTTATTGAATAAAAAAGAAAGAGAATATGATAATTACTAAAAATACTTCTCTTTATAATTTTTACTATTATCTCCCTTTATTTTTAATAAAAATGAAAAAAAATATTCTATTTGTTTTGGGTTGAGGACGGATTTTAATTCTAAAATTAGATTTGAGTTCGGGTTAAGTGAAAATTAATCACGTGTCAGTCAAATTCGGATTGACCAAAAATACAACTCGACCAACCTATGCTCATCCATACTTTTGACATTTTTTGTCTGATAGAGCAGTTAAATTCTCCACATGCAGTTACTATTTATTTTTGTATAGTCGTTATCGTCAACTATTTTGTAATGTCGATGACGAGTGTATTTTAATGATATGATAGTACGAATTGAAGGATTTTAAAATTATAGTTTTTAAAAAAATTTAAGTCAATTATATTATTGATTTTTTAATAATAAAGTGTCTGATATAATAAAAAACAACAAATAATAATTTTATTAGTTAATGATAATTAATTTTAATATAAATTATTTAAATTATAATTATAATAGTTGTTTTTAAGAAGTTTTAAAATTAAATAATTAAATAAATTAATTTTAAAAGCTTAACAAACCTCAAAAGGAAGCCGTTATAAATGATGATATAATATCTAAAATAACATATTTTTATCTAAAATAAAATATTTTTAAAAAATAAAAACAAAACAAAAAGCCTTAGGTCACGCTTACGTTTTAACGCCTTTCACTTTATTAATATTATTTTGATATAATCATGAATATTTAACTTAGCGTTTGATCTGTCAACAAATTTTAAAGTAAATAATTAAAAAAAATTAATTGACATTTTTTCTATTAAATTATAAGTTTAGTAAGAACAATTTTTTTAATTAAAAAATATTCAAAAAATCTTAGCGATCGATCTATTTAAAAACATTTAACGGTCGATTAAAAAATATTTTATTATTATTATTATTTCTTAGTATGTCTACCAAATTCTTTTATTTATTTATTAAAAGATTAAATTAAATTTAAAAAATACCAACAAAAAGGAAGAAGAGAAACTGTTGTTCCTTCCTCCTCCTTTCTCTTTCTTTGATCATCCATTTCAGACTTTCAGTTGCTTCAAAACCCTAATTCTTCTTTTTAATTTCTTGGATTGATTTTAGTAATTTTTAATTTCAAATAAGGAAAATCTGCATTCTCACTTTATTTCCATTCTAGACATTTTTTTCGTTCAAAAGGGTTCTATTAATTAGGCATCCAAAAAGAAAAGAAGGTTTTTTTTTATTTTATTTTAAAGTTCTTAACTTTCTTGCTCCTCAGAAAGGAGAAATAGAAAGAGAATAAATTTACAAAAGCAAAATCACATTTTCATTTGATCATTTGGGTTTCTTTCTTCTTTTGCTTGCTTTTCTTATTCTCTGTGGGGGTGTTTGGGGTTTTGATTCTATGGCTGCAGTTGCTGATAAGCCAGGTGAGGCAGCGGTAGCTAATGGAAACAACAATTTGGTTGTTGAAACATCCAAATCAGAATCAAAGGAATTCAGTGTTCAAAAACTTGTTGATATGTTCTCAAAGTTGAATCCTTTGGCCAAAGAATTCTTCCCATCATATTATTATTATCACAATCCCACCAAAACTGGTGATTCTAATCAGGTCCCTGTTAATAAACAGGGGAATGAGAATTACTCCAATAGAAGGGTATATTTCTTTTTTCTTTTCCACTGACTATTTACTCTTTTCAATTGCATTTTTCTTTTCTTTTTCTCTGGTTTTGACTGATGAGTGTTTGATAGTTTTTAGTTATATAGTATTTGTTTTTTTGGGTTGTTCTTGTCTTGTGTGAAACTGGTGTTTTTATTGAGTGGATATGAATTTTATTGCATAGCTAAATTGGGGTTTTAGGATTTGCTTTGTTTTCTCATCCTAATGTATTTGAAGTTTGAACTGGCAAGTTGGTTCTTGTGTCTTGGATAATTCAATTCTGCATTTTAAACTAGTTTTTGATTGATTCTCCTGAGTTTTGTTGGAATTAATGATTTTAAGGTCTTCAATTGGCCTATAATTATTGTCTAATTATGAATTTGATTGACTTATTGGGACTTTGATGCTATTGGAGTTAGCTTTTCTCCATCTACATGTCGTATAAAGCCGGATATCGGCACCTAACAGTCTCGTATTTGTTCGTTTTTCTTTTCCTTTGGTAAATTGGTAAATGGTTGTTTTCTTTCCAGAGAAGAAACAACTACAGCCAGGGAAATAGAAAGCTTAATGGTAAAGCTTTTCGAGCTCAAAGTGACGATAGCATTAGGCGAACCCTGTATGTTTCGGATATTGATCAGACTGTAAATGTAAACAGTGATGTCATTTAGTGGTTTTTTATTGTTTCATTATGATCACGAGAAGTCACTTGTGGAAATAATTTCTTTGTTCTAGATCACTGAAGAACAACTTGCTGGCTTATTTAGTAATTGTGGACAAGTAAGTTCAAAATGTTGACTTTAAAGCTTTTGTTGTAATTTGCTTGTTCCTGGTTATTGCTGTATTTTGATGTAGAGTAATTTACAATAATGTTTGAGCTATCATTTCCATCTTTAGAGTTTTGTGAGTGCATAATAGAGCCCCGTAAAATGCCAAAAGAATTTTCATAATTTTGAGTGTTCGGATGTTGAGCCTTTGGTTGATACTAAAGATTACTGTATATATGATATTTCTGATGTTTTTTGGGAATCATTATTGAAGGTTGTTGATTGCCGAATTTGTGGTGATCCACGTTCAGTTCTTCGCTTTGCATTTGTGGAATTTGCCGATGAAGGTAAGCAGCTGATGCAGATTGAACTTAAAAACTTTTTTTCATTCATATGTACATTGATTAACATGTTGCATTCTTTATGTACTTTCTTTTAACAGAAGGTGCGAGAGCTGCTTTGAACCTTGGTGGTACGATGCTCGGGTTTTATCCAGTTAGGGTCTTGCCTTCAAAAACCACCATCCTTCCTGTGAACCCTACATTTCTACCTAGGGTATGGATTAATAACTTTCTGCTCTTAGTTGTTCCGGTTTTGCATAAGGCTTCATTTTACTCTATGCCATTTCTCCGTTACTGAATACCTCTTGTAGTTTCTTTATATAGTTTACTTTTGAGCCGCACTCTTGATAATCAAGTTCGCTACAATTGCAGTCCGAAGATGAAAGGGAAATGTGTACCAGAACAGTTTATTGTACAAATATTGACAAGAAGGTAACCCCTTAATTGCTATCACAAATATTCTTGTCTTGTATCCCAAGTTACTCCAACTCTTTATTTTTCTTGAGGCATCCAAGTCTGGCCGACATCTGGATCTGGGTGTTGGTATGTGACCCTCTAAGATCCCTCAAATATACGGTAAAAGAACTTTGAAAATATGGACATACCCGTGTCCCAAAATCACTCTCGGGTCTAAGTTTTTAGCTTATCATTGCAGTAATTGATGGAACATAGTTGATCTAATTCTCACAATCATTTTATCTTTGACGGAAGGTTTCTCAAGCTGAACTGAAGAATTTCTTTGAATCTGCATGCGGTGAGGTTAGTACGATATTAATATCACAATTCAGTCATGCCTTTTTTTTTTCTAACTGTTTTCAGAAAGAAGCTCGACATGATTTGCTTTTAATTCTCAGGTCACTTGCTTGAGGCTTTTAGGGGACAATGTGCATTCAACTCGTATTGCTTTTGTTGAATTTGCCATGGTAAGTTCCTGCTTATTGGATTGATGTTGAAAAATATTTGGTTCATAAATATATTTTCCATGTATGCTTTAAGTTAGATGATATTAGCTTATTTTGTTATCCTTTTTGAATCTTGGTGCAACCATTGCTTACAGGGAGTATTATTCGATTTTAGAGTATGGGGAATCAGTTGGTTAGGATATTAATTTTTCTAGATGATTCGAAATGCTGAATTTAACAGAAGTTTCTTATTCCAAAACTTTTAATTAATGTATTTTCACATTTTCTCTTCTATTGGCTTGCTTGTATGTGAAAGCCAGCCCGATTAAGTGAGTTTGCAGCCATAATGGCAAATGGTTTATACCGAGGTCATATTCTCTCCGCCCAACTTATGTATGTAATTGTGTGACATTCAATAATAGGTCTGTCCAATTAATGTGATTCATAAGCCTCTTCGATTTTCTAAAGATCAGCTAAATGCAGGAAAAAGTTTATAATCTTCTTTTCATTTTATACTCCTTTGTCATTTATGGAATCCTACAAGATCGGGTTGCAAGATCAGGCTAATTGTTTGTTTATCTCGGAGTTCTTTTCCAACACTATGGCTTACTTTTGCCATGACATGCAACTTCATGTGCTTTTCCATTAACTCGATTGTACAGGCATGTGTGTGCACCAAATCAATCATCATCCGGAGTTTGTTGTGCATGCGTTTTTTTACTTATATGACCATAGAAAAGATTTTTGACATTGATGAATTGATAAAACGAATAACATGATACCTTTACTAGTTTCCGATTTCATTTTTTTCCGGCAGATTCTTTGTGCCTTGACTCAGCTCCTGTTTTTGGACAGGCGGAAAGTGCCATTGTTGCACTGAATTGTAGTGGGATGGTGCTAGGAACTCAGCCGATCAGGTGTGTTCCCAAGCGCTCTAAATTCCGCGCCTGTCAAATTTGTCATTGCTTAAGCTAATCACGTGTCCTTCCTAACTTCCAGGGTAAGTCCTTCAAAGACACCGGTGAGGCCACGAGTTACCCAACCAACATCGTGTTAACCGATCGGCCTAGCCTTTTATGATCAATGGATGCAATTTGAGTGACTTCCCAACGGCGAGAGAAACTTTGTTGTGTTGAAGGGATGGTAAATACTTTCTGGTGTTTCGTTCCCCATCCATCTTTTCTGTCGCAACTGCCGCGTTTTGTTTTTTCTTTTTATCTATGCTGGAAGATATCGGCACCGTGTTTCGGATTCAGACATGACCTTGAGAATTTTTTTACCTTATTCCATCCCTTTTGTTTTAAGCATGATCGTTTAGTACAATCGGACTCCCGAGTTAGAGTAGTTGGTTTATATTATACCATAAGTCAGCATTTCAATAAGTTTGAGATATGAATCTTAGCATCTACAGCCCCTCCCCCCCCCTCCCTTTATATAATTTTCGTGTTAATTGCACAATGTATCCTGAAACTATGATTCTCATTATAAGTTTTTCCCTGAGCTTTTAAACATTCCAACTTAATCATTGAACTTTTGAACGTTTTAATTTTATCCTCAAATTACCTCCCATTCTAAATTGATCCTGAACTTTTAAACATTCTAATTTTATTTTCCAAATTATCATTATATGCTAATAATATTTCATGCTAATAAAATTGTTAATTGTTATATAAATACTGTTGTGTATTATCGCTTAGTGTCAAAAAATGCCTCTAACGTTTGACTGTATAGTTATTTTAGCTGCAATTCTTTTCTGAAACACTTTAACATTTAACTTTTATTGACAAGTCAACAAAAAATAATATATTTAATAAAATTTTATAAATTTAATTTTTTGACGGATGTATTTTGTCAAATGAATACATTTGTCTAAATAAATAACTAATAGTTAAAGTGCTTTAAAAAGAATATTGGCCAAAATATCTATCTTGGCCAGTTAAATGTTAGTCATTTTTTAACATTATGCCTATCAAATAATATAATGTTGCATAAATGATAATTTGAGGATGAAATTTAAGCTTTAAACATTATGTCTATCAGATAATATAATGTTGCATAGTTCTTTTGCTGCATTATTCCTCATAAGACATCTTTGGCGCTGTCTGAATCAACATAGAGTGGAAGATGACGATGATGATTTTGTTTGTGCTTTAGTCTTTGTTAAATTTGATGACTGCTGTGGCTCCGGTTCATTACCGGTTGTTTCTTTGTTTGTCCCTCTTTATTCGTGCTCTTATCTTCCTGCTTTTTTTTTTCTATTTGTCTCTTGTTCGAATTTTAGTGTGAGATTGTCTTATGTATTTTCTTTATTTTTTTGTATTTGTTGTTGTTTTTTTTTGTATGTGTCCTTATTTGAATGTTGTTTGTGTCTATTTTGTTTAATAAATTATTGACATTCTGTTAAAAAAAAACCTTGACGTGCAGTCAAAATGTTTACTTCAATACACTAATTATTCACATTCCATTCCAAAATTGAAAATTTCCTTTTTAAATGTTAGTCATTTTTTAACATTATGCCTATCAAATAATATAATGTTGCATAAATGATAATTTGAGGATGAAATTTAAGCTTTAAACATTATGTCTATCAGATAATATAATGTTGCATAGTTCTTTTGCTGCATTATTCCTCATAAGACATCTTTGGTGCTGTCTGAATCAACATAGAGTGGAAGATGACGATGATGATTTTGTTTGTGCTTTAGTCTTTGTTAAATTTGATGACTGCTGTGGCTCCGGTTCATTAGCGGTTGTTTCTTTGTTTGTCCCTCTTTATTCATGCTCTTATCTTCCTGCTTTTTTTTTTCTATTTGTCTCTTGTTCGAATTTTAGTGTGAGATTGTCTTTTGTATTTTCTTTATTTTTCTGAATTTGTTGTAGTTTTCTTTGTATATGTCTTTATTTGAATGTTGTTTGTCTCTATTTTGTTTAATACAATTATTGACATTCTGTTAAAAAAAACCTTGACCTGCAGTCAAAATGTTTACTTCAATACCCTAATTATTCACATTCCATTCCAAAATTGAAAATTTCCTTTTTATCCCACAATTCCAACGGCTGAAAACAAACCAGAAATTAAAAAGATTTGCAGAATTCTTAAAAAAGTGGTAAGAGTAAGAGAGAAAGAGACAAAAGCTGTTGTCTTTAGTCTCTTACCATTTGAAGACAAAGAATTTTAATTTATTTTTCTCAAGCAAATTAAAAAGAAGCAGCTTTGAACAAGAAAGAAAAAACACTGTTTCTGTTTTTTTAGATTTTTGGTTTTAGATTTCTGCTTCAGCTTGCACGAGAGACCAACAACGGGTATGAAAGATTCAAGCTTTATTCAAACTTTTACCATCTTTTTCAATTAAAGTTGCAGTGTTTATTTAGTTTTCTGGGTTTTTGAATATGAGATTGTTGAAATGCTTGGTTTCATTTGAGTTTGCTATTCTGTTGAAGATTTTTTTTTTTGTTCTTTTAATGCCGGATTTAGTTTGTGTTTTGTTGGCCATTTTGGGTATACTGTAGATTTGTTAATGGATATTTTCAAATGGGAAAGATTTTAAATCTTGTTCTCTTGGGATTTTTTTCTTTAAAATAATATTTTATCTTGTGTGCTTGATTCAAGTAACTCTAAAATGCTGGTGCTTTGGAGGAATATACATATACGTGTGTGTGTATAACTTGGTGTGCTTGATTAGGGTAACTATAGTTGAAATAATTGGTGCATTTGAGAAGGGATCGAATAGCGATAGTAAACTTATTAGGCCAGTCATTTTGTGTTGAAAAGGAACTTTATAAATTTATAAATCCATATAGAAATAAGATGTATGAGAGAGGGAGATGAGTATGATTTATCTTCATATAATTGTAGACTCACGACGACTAGAATAAAGTCGGCTGAAGCATGCTTTGGTTTCTATTGTTTAGTACGCGGTGGTGGTGGAGCAATTCCGCGAACCTGTATGTGCAAGACTACTGCGGTAGTGTTAAGTTTGATTAAAGTTCCTCTCTGGCATCGTATGGGAGTGACATGTGATTGTCATTGTTGTGCATTCTTATCTTTGTTGATAACTCGAACAGGAAATCTGGTCAAATTTTCGTGCTAATTTTATTTTGAAATCAATTTATTATCTCTTCTTTGGTAGGCTTATATAAGAAGTAAGAAAAGGTTTTCCCTGACTTGAATCATCCTCTACGGACCAATCTTTTTCCCCACCGTACAGCTGGGTTTGACCGCACTGCGGAAAAGGAACTGTTTGGTGCACATAGGAATTTAAGTGCCATATTTTTCATATTGAGAACTAGTTGCTGTGGCATGTAGTACTTTAAGAATACCTTCTGGATAGTGAATTTGGTTGTGTATTGGATATGAGAATGCTTGCGAAGACATGCTTGAGCCAAGGGAAGCTGATATACCCGCGTAGTCTCTGGTTTTGGTGGTGCTTCCTGTTGTCGCTTACTACTTACTCGGGAAATGGAGTGAGGCTTCAAAGAAACAAGAACGGGTAAGTTTACTTGCTCAGCTTGCCCCTGAAGAAGCTCTCGGAGCCGAAACAATGGCCGCTGCCAGTGTTATTCCACTTGTTCCTTCTTCAAAGAGAGCTGAAACAATGGCTGCTGCCGGTGTTATTCCGCTTGTCCCTTCTTCGAAGAGAGCCGAAAGAATGGCCATTGCCAGTGTTATTCCATTCGTTCCTTCTTCAAAGAGAGCCGAAACAATGGTCACTCCCAGTGTTATTCCATTTGTTCCTTCTTCAAAGAACAAATTACATGTGTGTGCTTGGTGCTTCGGTCCTGCGACAACACGCTTCTCTAGATGCAAGGCTGTCAAATATTGGTATATTCTATACCTTAACCGCCACAATGTACTTTCAATAGTTCTATACCGCATTATTGTTTTATGTTCTTTAAATATGGAATTAAATGCTGTATAGCAGCATTTTGAAATAAAAATTCTTGAATAAGCTAGATTTCACCAATGATAAAATATTCTGTTTATTATCACTCCGAACACGTAGGTTTGCCTTGCCTTGTGGTTGCCTCTTGTAAAATGTACATTGAACAATACATTATGGCTCGATTTATTTATTACTGATTTGATTGTTGATTTTTTTTTGGATGCTTGAGATTGTTACGGTTGAACCCTGATCATCAGAACAAAAGTCTAGCACTCTACCAACAAATTGCATGATTGTTGAAACTTTTGCGGAAGTTTCTTCTTGGTTTCATTTCATCCCCTTTTCATTCTAACTTCCATAAACATTTTATTCCAGCTTTCTCCCGAGAATTTCTTGGTTTTCTGCTTTTCATTAACATTCTTTGTCTTTTTGGATTAATAACCTGGCCTATTATTAGTGCTTCATAAATGGAGGGAGGGAGGGAAGAGTTCCAGATCATGACATTGAAGTTTTAAGAAAATAAGCATGTAATGTATATGTTTGAAGATGCGATAGATCAACAAAGGACCGTTGAAATCTTTGGCTCTTTGCTGCCCAACTCCATGTCATAATGTATAAAATGAAATGTTTCCAGTAGAAAGACATTTGTAAATATAATGCACCCTTCATCTTCACACTGTTTCCCGAATTCTTGTTTCATGTTTTTTTTTTTTTTTAACTTTCAAACACGTTATATGTTCTACTTGTTGGATTTTTCTCGAGTTCTCATCAAGGTGACCTCTCGGCTTTCGCTTTTTCCATACATATATGTATCACCTTGACCTGCATTCTGTCCCTGTCGGCATGATGATTCTTTCTTTTAAATTTATGAGTTTTATGCAGTTCCGGGAGGTTTCAAATTATTCATTGGAGGCAAGTGCATAAGGAAGAATGCCTGCAGTTGGAGAGTGCAAGCTCAAGTGCGTCTCCCAGTGTTGCCTCGTTTGAAGAATCTGCACCGCTTGGTGACAACATGAACTTGCAGGTTGGGTACGGTAATAAGTAGGCTATCATTGAACTAGAACCTTTAGATCATATAAATTTTGTCTGATAACCACTGTTGTATTTGCTAATAGGGATTGTTCTATGGTTGGTACCTCTCAAGTCCATCCACCGGATATAAAAAGTACAGACAAGAGAATTTCTCGTAAATCCAACAGAGAAATGTTACGAAGAGATGATGTAACTATGTTTGGTTCTTGTGAGGAAACCTGGAGGACTAGAGCTAGTAGTTTGACGTCTAATAATATTTCTTCGAAAGAGGCTTTTTTAAGGCATAAGGTTCTTATCTTTAAATATTTTTATGTGGGACGTGTTATCTCTTATGTAATCGTGTAGTTTATAATACAGTTGAACTATCGCTGCAGTCAAGAACTACTGGCTTTGTTGTATTGGAAGAGGGTATAAAGCTGCAAAATGCCAATGACTCGAACATGTATATTCATGGGCAAAATGCAAGTACTGTCATGCACGAAAGTTATAAGCGTCAAGGCCAATGTGGCAACAATTCTGAATCAAGAAACAATTATGAATTTTCTGGCCCACCGTATTCTGCAAAAGGTGGGACGAGTGTACTTGGAGCTGAAAATGCCTTTTTCCGGAGTTCGGAGAATTTAGTCAATGGGGAAAATGGTTTTGGTGGTGAATCAGTAGAATTAGACTGTTCTGGGATGACAGCAGCTAAGAAATGCACGCAAGCTAGAATTTCTTTGCATTCCTTAGGATCAAGAATCTCCGAATCACCTAAATTAGCCGTGGAAGTGTCTGGAGAACAATCATGTCCGGAAATGGGGAGGAAGGGAAAAATCCCAGATGAATTAAGTAAAATCTCAGCACTTTATTGATATTTAAGGCCTTTCTTCTTGCAGTTTTTCATATTTCATGGTTATTCATTCAGAAGTTTCTGGAACAACAGGTGCCATGTCGGCACCAGGGATCAGTGGGGCGGCTAGCATTGGAATTATGGAGATGATGGGTTTAAAGAAGTCATCAAAACTTGTGAAGAACAATTTTTCTGCACTTTGTGGTGAGAGACGTAAGAAAATAAAGGTCAGCTTTGTACTCTCTTCACATTTATGATCAATATGTATTGCATCCCTTTAAGTTAAATTATTTCATTTGGCTCTGATTGTGAATGGAAAATTCTGACCATGATCTGTTATCCTGTTATCTCAGATGTTGTTTCCTTACGAAGAATTCGTAAATTTCTTCCAGTGTGAAGTCTTTGACTTATGACCTAGGGGCCTTCTAAATTGTGGGAACAGGTATCACTGTTGTTACTTTACAGTCCTATTTTCCACCATACCTGTGACATTACCTGGAGTATGGTCTTCATTTTTCTTGAAGTATTGTGTCTAATGCATATTTGGACATGAGTATTGAGTATGTGGATATGAGCTTCTTAGGTCTCGCTAACACATGTAGAAACTTAGGAAAAACTTGAAGATATTTGTGTCGGTCTATTACTCGTGTCTGGTACCTGTAGAAAAGCAATTTTCTAGCTTTAGGAAAAACTAATTAACGCATAAAAATAAAGCAGAATTTAAGTTTCTGCAGAAAAGAAGAAGAAAACAGAATTGATTTTCTGTTATTGAATATTTTCAAAAAATTACATCCCTTTACAGTGAATTTATAGACTCAAGTATTGGACTTTAGTTACAATTAGGAGTCCTAAGTACACAAGACATCTAACTCTATCTTTTAGGAAGTAAACTTTAATTTAAACTACTATTTACATGAGGACTCTAACTCTATCTTTAAACTTTAATTTAAACTACTATTTACATAAGGACTCTAACTCTATCGGATAATCTAACAGTACCCACACCTGAGTCCAAGAAACATGTTGTAGCAGTATGTGTTCCTATAAACCAAGGAAAGAAAGAAATTCTGAAGATTGACTTATAGTTTAACTATGCTATACATATGCCTGATTGTTAAATTGCAAATTAAAAATGCATTTCACTAGATAAACTTTGTGATTCAATAGTTCAACTTGTGCCGGGAATGCATTTTTGGAGTTTCATTAGATGGATGACTTGTTCTTAAGCATATAAAGATAGTTATAGGAGCTTATGTTTTACTGACTGATTATTGTTTTTATTTTGCAGTTGCTATGCCAATGCGGTTCTGCAGTGTTTGATCTGCACGAAGCAAGCCTCTTAGCATCTATTTGCTGCACCAATCACATTCAAGAGCATGTACTTGTTTTTTCAATTCACTTGTTTTGTTTGTTATTTGTACAGAGAATAGTGTTATTGTTCGACCACATGCATACCTTAACTTTTTAATTCATTGTAGGTTACAGGAAAGATTGGTGTCTTATGCGTGAGCTCTAACAACACGTGTTGTTGTTAAGAGAGAGGGGAGGCCCATTGACATCTAGTAGGATCCTTTTGTACATCCGAAGTATTAATTGCCAAATGGGAGATGGAAGTCAGGAAGATGCACACGAGTTCTTGAGGTCTACAGCATTCACTTGTCGATATCCCTTCAAACCCTTATTTTCCCCTCATTTATGTGTCTAGATTTGTCAGTTTTGCTTTATGCTTTTACATGTTTACCGTACATGCTTACCGCAAGAATGGAAATTTCACCCCCTTGCACCTCTGAAATTTCAATTTTTTGACCTTTCAGACTCCTAGTTGCCTCAATGCAATCGATATGCTTGGAAAGATTAGGTGGGGAACACAAGGTTGACCCGAGGTTGCAAGAGACGACGTTTATACAACATACTTTTGGAGGGCGCCTTCGATCAAAGGTGTTTATAGCTATTTTACTCTGTTTTCCTTTGCCCCCTGTTATCGTACGATATGTATGATCGATCTCCATGTAATCAGGTTAAGTGTCTAAGATGTTTTCACGAGTCAGAAATATACGAAAACATTATGGATCTCATGTTAGAGATATTTGTTTGGGTCGAATCACTGGAAGATGCTCTAACTCAGTTTACGAGACCTGAAGATTTGGATGGAGAAAACATGTACCGATGCAGAAGGTGCGAAAACCTTGTTTTATTGTGTTATCATATTTCCCTTTATTAGGCTTATCAACTAACTTGATCTCAACCTTTTTTATTTATCGCCTTTGCAAAAAATTTTGTTTAAAGGTGTGCCGGTTATGTTTGAGCTCAGAAGCAGTTGTGCATACACGAGGCTCCTAATATACTGACAATTGTCGGTTTCAGGTATCACTCCACTCTACACTGCACTGGCCTCTGTAGATATCATGTTATAAATGCTATTTATTCCAATGTTTGTGTCCAACATGGGTATGTGAATATGATCCTCCAAGGACTCTACAAACACATGAAACAACTTGGGAAAAATGAACATACCCATGTTTGACACAGACTCGCATCCGATGTTCATAATGAGTCCGATTAACATAGAAACAAGCTATTTTGGTCTATAGACGATAATGTTTTGAGTTTTGGTCTTGTGGTTTATGACCCGCTTCATTATTTATTTACTGACTTACTGACCTTAAGCAACATATGTATACCCGACAAAATAGTGGACAATTTGACCTCAACGTGCCAGAGCCTAAAATTGGTTAGCTTCTCATTAGGTGCTTGTGAACTAATTTGTGGATGTTTCTCAGAGAAGAAACATGGGGATGATCGAATTTTATATCTACCTTTCCGTCCTGTGTTCCTGTCAGTGTATCTGTTGGCTTGTTCATCGTTTGACTTGATTATTTCTTGATGTGGCTGTCACTTAATCAGGGGGGAAAATATGGGAAAATAAACAAGTGTATCACTTTCCCCGACATGCTGGATATGGTTCCTTTTATGACTGGAGCAGGTGACATCCCTCCACTTTACATGCTTTATGCAGTCGTGTTGCATTTAGATACACTGAATGCATCGTTTTCTGGACATTACGTGTCATATGTAAAAGATTTGCGAGGCAACTGGTTCAGGATAGATGATACCGAGGTAAATCTTATCTCCTCCTTAGTTTTGGTGAAAGGTGATTGGTTATATACACGAGTATAGATCTTTAGTGAATGTTTATTCAAAATACAGCTTTAATTCCGTAATTCCCTGAACATCTGTTTGCATGTAGATGGACGGTTTTTCCATATGTTTCTGGTCTAGTTTTTGTCATTTTATCGTTTTCTTTTCTCCTGTTAATGTTATCGGAAGTACTCTCTTAATTCATATTTGTATATTTCATGAGTTCTGATAGCTGATGTAAAGAATCACATTATTGTTTGTTTGTTTTTTCCTGATACACATTTGTTATAAGTTCTAACAGTTTAGTCCGGATTCTCTTTTGTTGCAAATGATATTGAAATGCGGTTTCGTATTCACCCTTTCACTTACAGGTGCATTCAGTCTCATTGAACCAGGTGGTGTCCGAGGGAGCATACATCTTATTTTACATGAGGTAGACACCTAGCTTCCTTTTTATGCTTTTTCCCTTAATTTTATTCCCGTTTCCATTTCTAGATCTTCTACCCCATGTAACTGGCTAGATTTTGTTGAAATTACCTTACAATGTTACTTCTTAATTAGGATCAATTGTTTATATTTCTCCCAGGAGAGAACATGTTAGGCTTAGTTTGTTGTGGCATTAAATGCTGAAACTCGAGTAAATTTTGTTGTTGTAATGCTTTTGTGGATGTTCCTTTGTTGTGTTGAATGCTACTTTTGGCTTCCGTATTGATGCTGTCTTCAATATCTGAGATTATATACTTTTTTCCCAAAGGTCATGTCCTCGTCCACAAAGAGAATTAACCGAAAAGAGCCTACGGAAGCAAGGTTCTGCTATGCTGGAGAGGCCTTCAGGAGCAGCAAAAACTAAAGCCAGCAGCCACTCTGTTGGCCCCAAGCGTGCCCCACATTTCAGGCCTGAAATTGCTGCTGTTTCAACCGCAATGGTAACGACTTTCTTAGGCAGGGCGCAAATGGTAACATTGCCGAACCTATCAACACTGAGTTCTCTGATGCTACATCAAGCGATCACTTTTCACGAGCTCAGACGAGGCTTCCTTCACGACGGAGAGTGCTAGAGATTCATTCAGTACAGTGGACCATGCTGACACGAGCAATGGAGATCCGTTCTCGATCTTCAATAACTTGCCAGCTCCAGAATCCTCTTACAATACGGTTTCATGTAGAAGGTTTTCGAATAGTAGACCCCATACACGGTTTGCGTTAGAGGAGACGAGTTATGTTTTTGATCCGTACTTATCTACACAACCCGAGAATAGATTTCAAGAGGACCTAAAACAGGTTGGTGATTCTTTGTCCGAATTTTCTTTAGCTAGACCGTGACATGTTTGTAAAATACGGGAATAACCCGGAAAATAGTCTTGATAGAACTGCACATCATTAACCATAGTTCATGGAAATCTCAGCTGATTAATGCTTCTTCCATTTTTGTTTTCAATGCTTTGTTGATTAAGGTATTTGGATCATATTAAAAGATGCAAGGAAAGGAAAATTTCTTATTTTCTGAACATGTTTATTATTGTTATATAGTGCAAGTGTTATTTTTTCTATGTTACTCGGCTCTCGGACTACAGTGTTCGTATACGAGTAATGGGTATGTATTCGGTATAGATATATTCATCTTTTTTCCCAGGTGGACTTCGGAGAACTATGTATTCATACATGTGTTGGTATAGAATTTTTGTTGACATATTAACCAGACAGCTTTATTGATAAACAAAAGTATAATCAGAGCATAGCTAACAAAAGTTTTAAAACAACCAAAAAAAGAAAAAGAAAGATGTTTTTTTAAGGAAGATAAGATAAATGTTACACCAATTGGATCGGATATTTTCTTTTAATATAAAAAATCTCTATTGTCTATTATAGGAAAGATCATAAGAGTTGTCAAAAGACAATTTAGATGAAATTCTAAAATTGGCAACCATCGCCTATTTCTAAAAAGGACTATCCGTTACAGATTATGTAACGACCTAAAATTTTAAGTCAAAATGTTAGTGTTGATTCGGGCCTTGGGCTTTAGGTTGGAGGTGAGTAATAATTGTTTGAGCCTTTGAGAGATTGTGGGGCTAATTTTAAGACTTGGTCTAAAAGGGGAAGAAAGGGAGGACCATGTGGGTAATTTTCCCCATGGATAAAAAAAATGACAGACAGTTCTCTTAGTTTCACGTTTGAAAAGGCTGCCCATGATTTCATCACCCTCGTAACTCTCTTTTTCTTTCTCTTACCACTCATATTCTCTCCCTTAAAAATTATAGCCATTGAAGAGTGAAAGATTCAAGCTTTATCTTTCTATTCTTCCATCCTCAGCCTAAGTTTTAAATATGTTTATCTCCTCGTCATGATCTACATTTCAAGGTAAGAATTTTTGGTTTGGTGAAAGATGAAAAAAATGAGGATTTTAGTTGGGGAGTGTTTTAGGACAGATTTTATGTTTCAGGTTCTTCTAAAGTTCATATCAACTCTATTGGGAGTGTAACCGTAACACCCTGAAAATTGGTCTAGTCAGAATAAGGTTTCGGTGATCGAAAATTTCATACCGAAAAGGTCCAAACACTGCATTGACTTAAATCGCGGAGTCAATTACACCATATCGGACTCTAATTGAGTCACTTTATAGAACTTAGACCTAATTGAACTCTTTGGAAACAAGTTAGTGACTAAATTGTGAAAATTGAAGGTTTGAGATCAAAAGTGTAAACTTTGAATAGTTGAAGGACAACTCTTATAATTATCCCATTTTGGGATGAGTCACCACCCTTCACGTTAAGATGATCACATTGATAGAAAAATATGGGATAAAAGATGATGGAATTGATGGTAATAATATTTGATGGATTCAAAATATTATATGAAGAAATATTATTAAAATGAGCTTACCCTCTAGTAAAGGAAAGCTACATCGGTTCCCACTTTATGGGATAAAGTGTTTTAAAACACTTAAAAGAATCTCCTTTGATTCATAGTTCATCAAGTCTCTATTTTGTTTCTTCATCATCTTTTCCACAATAAGCTAACACCACCATTTTTATCTTCTACCTCAAGCTTAAGCAAGCACCTTTCTTGTTGTTGCAAGCTTCACTTGATTTTTCTACAACGTTAAATAGCCTTCGATTTGGTAAGCTAAAGCCCCAAACAATTTTGAGAATCCATGGATATTTGAAGGTTAATTTCAAGATTTAGTTCTTGAAAATTATAGTAGAACCCATGCTTTTAAAGCATGAATCCATGGAGATTTTATTGGCTAAAAGCTATGCTAAGTTTAAATATTAATTTTGAATTCATAGTATTGAATTCTAATATTTCCCTTTTTGTTTCCTAGCTCAAGTGTTGGATAAAGAAGGACCACCGTCTCCTTCGAAAGCTAAGGACAAAGGGATTGTAATCTGGGAGCGTTGAAAGCTTCGGATTTTGAGGTAAGTATAGTCGGAGTATCGGGAATAGGCTAGGTGCTTTTCCTGAACCTTTGAATATTGATTATTGCATTGCTAACCTTGTGTATTAAGGATGTTGCATAAAACATTGTTGATGGCTATATGGGTAAGTATTGTTAAGTACTACATCGATTCATTGTTCGCAGCATCTTTGTTATTGTCACCGAAATCACTGAGGCATTGGCATATGGAGTCATTGGTCGTTGAGCATTGAATATTGCTATTGGAATTTTGGTATTGATTTGTTATCATAGGATATTGTATTAAATCATTGTTATTGCTTCTTGGCATTAAAACATTGCTATTGATCCATTGTTATGGAAATAATGTTACTGAATCATTGCTATTGAAAGTATTGCTATCGGACTATTGTTATCCTGGATTCGAGTGGAATTGGATACAATTGGCATGCTATAGAATTCATGAGCTTATTGGTATGGGTGGACTACAGTCCTTAGGCTACGATCATTATTGTGGTGCGGTGGAGGTATGATGTATCTTGGTCATATTAATACGACGGAGGGACTAGACCACTATTGATTTTGGTGCGGCGTAGGAATTCGTGTATCCATACTCTTTACATCGATCCAAGAAAACCTATTGTTATGCAATATAAATTGCCATTGATTATTGTTATCGCATCGATTATTGTTGTTGCATTGATCATTGATAATGTGTAAAATTACCATTGAATTACATGTTCATGTTATTATTGTCATTGTTAATATTGAAGGATACTATAATGCATTCCAGATTAATCCATTGTTTATGACTACCTCACTAGGCAAAGTATGACTAACTCAAATTTTTTTGACTCGACTCAACTCGATTGAACGCTTAACCCTACAATTAACCTAAATATATGGAAGAATTATACAGATATTTTAAGTCAAGTATTTTCACCTTAAATCCAAACTCGACCCGACCGATATTGATTAGTGCTTAAATTATGCATTATTCTATCTCTAATTACTCATTGATTGATTGTTTTAAGTTGCTAATGTGGGCATTTTTGTTCATTTTCCATGCAGGGCAGTAGATTCCAGGAATATTGCTTAAACTGCTGAAATTGTGCAATTTTTGATTTTTTGGATTCATGGCTGGATTATTGGGCATGAATCTGGGCATGAAAGTCTGACTGGACGCCACGTCAGCAGCTTCTAGAATACGCCACGTCAGCAGCAACGATAGCTTATCAGCCGCATATCAGATAACTTATAAGGCGGATTTTAAATTCAAACTTTGGAATTATCTTTTGTAATTAATTTAAATAATTTGGGATTTATCTATTATCTCTTTAGGGTTATTTTTAGGGTTTTAGGCTGCTATAAATACCCCATTTGGGGCAAACTCAAGAATGATCTCACATTCTCATTCTTAGCTTTGTTTTTACTTTAAAGTTTTATAAAGTTCTTTCTTTTCTTTAGTTCTTGCTTTAAGTTTTTTTTATCTATTTTTCTTTATAATGCTAAGTATGATTTTTACCATAACCATACTTAGCTAAGTTTTCCATAGCCTAGGGCTAAAGCAATGACTCAATTCCAACGTAAGGATTGAAAAACACTTAAACAATTTCGGGTATCTCTCTTAGTTTTCTAAACTTAATTTCAAAATCAAAATGATTTCAAAACCAAAGATTGGCGTTGGTCAGGATGTTGTTTTGGTTAAATGTGTGGGAGGAATGATCGGCTATTGAAGCACATTCGACTTCTTGGGAACACACTTAGAAAAATTGTTTGCTAAGAGGAAACTGAGATCGGAATCAGTTATTATTGAAACAACGTAGTCCGAGTCGGCTTACTTATTTATTTTTTATCTACAACATTATTGTTGATTACATCAATTTCCAAAATCGTTATCAAAGATGACACTTGGGTATTCGGTATACAAGGCAAAGTCACAAGGATTGATCATTGTAGGCGAGTAACCACGTAAACCCCGAAGTGAAAAATCTTTATTCCAATGATCCGAGGAAGCTGATCAAAGCAAAAGCCCGAGGCTAATCTTTACCATATTGAATCCACTTCTTAATCTTCTTTACAATCTCTTATTATTTCTACTCAATTCCACAAATCCCCACCATATTTAAATATTATTCAACTCTCTTCTCGGCTAACCGATTGAATAAATATATATCACGAAGTTCTCTTAGTCCCTGTGGGATCGACCCTTACTTCTCTTTTACTACGTTTGAATTCCTTTATTTATTATTTGAGAAGAATGAATTATTTTGACGCGAAAAAGACGCGTGTCAAATTGGCACTGTTGTCGGGGACTACGACGAAGTTACTGATTATTTTTGTTTGATTTATGACCAGGAGGAATCCGGGAGAACAAGCAGATTATAACCCAGAGATCGAAGCATACGCCCGAAGACTACACGCCCAAACACTTCGGGAGAAGAAGCAAAGACAACGACAACAACAACTAGAACAAGATTTAGAAAAAGCATCTGAAGCAGAATCACACTTCGACCACACAACCAAAGAACCAGTTCCGATGGGAGATAACGACCAAACTATTCGACAACTGACTGCGGCCCATGATGATAACCAACCGATGTGCATAACATTCCCGAATGGCGAGACACCATTCGCTCTCAAGACAGGCTTAATACACCTTTTACGAACCTATCACGATTTGCCAAGTGAAAATCCACATAAACATCTAAAGGAATTTTGCATGGTCTATTTAAGCACAAAACCCCAGGGAGTTTCTGAAGATCAAATAAAACTTCGCGTCTTTCCTTTTTCTCTAGCTGATATTGCTAAGGATTGGCTATTTGATTTACCCTCCAACTTGGTTTCAACTAGGACTGAATCTTTATATGACTACTGGAGAGTTTCAAAAAGCTATGCGCAAACTGTCCACAACACGGATTGTCTGAACAAATGCTTCTCCAGTATTTTCATGAAGGATTAACACCCATGGACATGAAAGTGGTAGACGCAACAAGTGAAGAAAATCTTGTTAACATGACTCCGACGGTGGCAAGAACATTAATATCTACTATGGCCGCTAACTCGCAACGATTTCACCCTTCAAGTGAACCATCTCGACCGGTTCACGAGGTAAGTACAGTTTCGCTAGAAAACAAAATTGATAAATTAGCTTATATTGTTCAATCTCTTGTTGCAGATAAAAGAATTGCAGCCAGGCTTTGCGGGATATATACGAGTCTAGAGCATCCGACGGACTACTGTTCGATTATACAAGAAGACCTCCACAAAGACAATACAACTCCAACACCAGCTCGTATAATTCAGGTTGGAAAAATCATCCGAACTTTAGTTATGCTCAAAATCAAAGGCAAAGTCAACCATATCAGCAGATACAACCCACTCAACAACAATATCAACAACCGAAGTCGTCATTGGAATCCATCGTTGAACGGTTGGCAATATCCCAAGGGAAGTTCCAAACCCGCACTGAGGCCCACCTACAAGATTTGGACAAACAAATGACCCAATTGGCTCAAACCGTAGGGAGACTGGAGTCACGGGGAAGACTTCCTTCTCAAACGGAGTCAAATCCGAGAGAGAATGTTAGTGCTATCACCCTCTGAAGTGGAACCGTTATCACACCTGAAGTCCCAAAAGAGAATGTTGCACGGTCCAAGAAAGGGAAGAAAAAGCCACCCTCCGACGTCCAAGGTACATCTTCATCTCCACCACCACTTCCTCTTTCTTCTCATGAAATTGCACCACCCTTCCCATCAAGATTGATGAGGCGTGACAAGAGAGCCGAAGAGAAAGAAATCTTAGAGGTGTTCCAAAAAATACAAGTCAAGATACCTCTCCTAGAAGTAATCCGACAAGTGCCAAGGTATGCCTGATTTCTAAAGGAGCTTTGCACCACAAAGAGGAGACTGACTGGTCACGAGAAGGTAAATCTGGGAGAACATGTCTCAGCAGTATTTCAGCGAAATCTTCCACCAAAGATGAAAGACCAAGGTATGTTCGTTATACCTTGCAAAATAGGAAATGTTTTAATTAAACGTGCAATGTGCGACTTAGGAGCTTCAATTACGTTATGCCACTTTCTGTTTATAAAATGATTACCAACAAACCTTTGAAGGAAACAAGAGTAACCATCCAGTTGGTTGATCGTTCTATTATCTATCCGGGGGGAGTGCTTGAAAATGTCTTAGTGAAAGTCGATGTTCTGATTTTTCCTACCGACTTCTATGTCATCGAGATGGAAAACTATATGATGAACACTTGCTCTGAGGTACTTTTAGGCCTACCCTTCCTAAGCACAGCGCATACAAAGATTGATATGAGAAGCGGTATATTAACAATGGAATTTGATGGTGAGGTCGTAGAATTTGACGTTTATAAAGCAATGAAATACCCAGATCAAGTTGAAAGAATTAATTATGTAGATATTATTGATCCCTTAGTTGATGAATTTGTTGAAACTAATTTTTTTGATAATTTTTATAGGGATCTTAAACTTTGCAGCAGAGAGGAAGAAATGAAGTTTGAACATATTTTATCTATCAATTCTGATTTATTTTTATCTCCCTCTAAAACTAAAATGTTACCTTTTGTTTTGCATGCGCCAGAGATAGAATTAAAACAGTTGTCGGAGCACTTGAAATATGCCTTTTTGGGAGAAAATAAAACCTTACCGGTGATAATATCAAACAAGTTGTCCGAAGAAGAAGAGAATGCACTAGTGAAGGTATTGTGCACGCACAATGAAGCCATAGGATGGACTATTACCGATATTAAGGGACTTAGTCCCTTGACTTGTATGCATAAGATTAAAATGGAAGAATGAGCGAAACCCTCTAAACAAGGACAACACCGTTTGAACCAACCAATGATGGAGGTAGTAAAAAAAGAGATACAGAAACTCCTTGATGCAGATGTAATCTATCATATTTCTGACAGTGACTGGGTAAGTCCAATTCACCTGGTACCTAAAAAGACCGGAGTGACAGTGGTCTAAAATTCCGAAGGAGAGTTAGTTCCAACGAGTGTACAAAAATAGATGGAGAGTCTGTATCGACTACAGGAAGTTGAACTCTCTCACTAGAAAAGATCATTTTCCTCTTCCATTTATAGATCAAATGATTGAAAAATTAGCCAGTAAAACTTATTATTGTTGCCTTGATGGTTTTTGCAGTTTTTTTCCAAATTCTAGTTGCGCCAGAAGACCAAGAGAAAACAAATTTTACTTGCTCGTTCGGTACATTTGCATATCGACGGATGCCCTTTGGCTTTTGTAATGCACCGACCATTTTCCAGAGATGTATGCTGAGTATTTTTTTTGACTATGTGGAGAAGGGCATCAAAGTCTTCATGGATGACTTTACAGTATACAGTAGTTCTTTTAATGAGTGTCTTAATAATTTAACTAATGTGCTTAGTAGATGCCTAGAATTTAATCTTGTTTTGAATTATGAAAAATGTCATTTTATGGTTGATAAGGGATTAATTTTAGGACATATTGTGTCATCTAATGGAATTGTTGTTGATAAGGCCAAGACCGATATTATACGCTCACTACTTTACCCCGCAGCTGTGAGGGAGGTTCGTTCTTTTCTTGGCCATGCAGGTTTCTACCGAAGATTTATTAAAGATTTTTCAAAGTTGGTGCGACAGTTGTGTGAGCTGTTACAAAAAGATAAAATCTTCGACTTTAATCTTAAGTGCAAAGAATCGTTCGATGTACTTAAAGAAAAGTTAACCACGACACCGATCGTCAAAGCACCAAATTGGGAATATGATTTTAAGCTTATGTGTGACGCATCCGATACGAGCGTTGGAGCTGTTCTTGGACAAAGAATGGGCAAAGAACCACATGTTATCGCCTATGCTTCAAGGACTCTGGACTCGGCTTAGAGAAATTACTCCACAATAGAAAAATAATTACTTTATATTGTGTTTACTTTAGAAAAATTTAGATCTTATTTGCTTGGAACTAAAGTGATTGTTTTTTCTGACCATGCAGCTTTGAAGTACCTTATAAGCAAAAAAGAGGCGAAGCCAAGGCTTATCCAATGGATCATGCTTTTACAAGAATTTAATTTGGAAATTAAAGACAAGAAGGAAAGCGAGAATCTCGTAGTTGATCATTTAAGTCGTATTCCTATTTCTACAGCCGACTTGCCAATTAACGATAAGTTCTCGGAAGAACATTTGATGTTGGCGCAGAAAGTGGTTCCATGGTTTGTAGACATGGTAAATTACTTGGTCACAGGTAAATTACCCTTAGACTTGCCTAAATATGGAATTAATCGACTAAAGTGGGAGTCCCGATATTATATTTGGATGATCCTTATTTATGGAAGCACTGTTCGGATCAAGTAATTAGGCGATGCGTTGCTGAGGAAGAGGTAAATTCTATCCTAGACTTTTGCCATTCTTATTCATGTGGTGGTCACTTTGGACCAAAGCGAACTGCCCATAAAATTTTAGAATGTGGTTTCTTTTGGCCTACTATATTCCATGACGCTTACTTATATTGTAAACCATGTGATAAGTGTCAACGTGTAGGGAATTTAAGCCGAAGGAATGAATTACCTCAAAATCCGATTCATGTCTGTGAGATTTTTGATGTGCAGGGAGTCGATTACATGGGTCCCTTTACTTCTTCATTTGGAAATTTTTATATCATTCTTGCAGTTGATTATGTTTCTAAATGGGTGGAAGCTAAGGCTACCTAAAATAATGATGCTAGAACCACTGTTAATTTTTTGAAAATTCTATCTTTTCCAGGTTTTGCACACCACGAGCGATAATTAGCGACCGAGGAACCCATTTCATCAACAAGGTAATTGACACACTCATGAAAAAGTTCGGAGTGACTCAAAGATTGTCATTGCTTACCATCCGCAGACCAACGGACAAGCGGAAGTGTCGAACCGCGAGATTAAAGTAATTCTTAAAAATATTGTAAAACCGGATCATAAAGATTGGAGTCTCAAGTTGTCCGGCGCGTTGTGGGCATACCGAACGGCTTATAAAGGTCCTATTGGGATATCACAGTATCGACTCATTTTCGGTAAGCATGCCATTTGTCGGTTGAATTGGAGCATCGAGCCTTTTGGGCAGTCAAGCAATGTAATATGGAGATGGAAGCAATTGGAGAAGCGCGGAAGCTACACATCCAAGAATTAGAGGAAATCCGACGAAACGCTTACGACAGCGCTCAAATATTTAAAGAGAAGACGAAAAAATTCCACGATCGAAGAATATCCTTTAAATTATTTACAATTAACCAAAAAGTTTTGTTGTTTAATTCAAAACTTAAACTTTTTGCAGGCAAACTTCGATCGAAATGGCTCGGCCCATTTACGGTAACTCAGATTTTTCCTCATAGCGCAGTGGAGATAGAAGACAATTTTGAAGCTCGATTTAAAGTAAACGGCCAGAGGTTGAAACTGTATTATGAGAACGCTCCGGTAGGATTAGTTGAGGAGATCGAATTAGAAGAACCTACGCTTTAAAAAATTGGGTCGTCAAGCTAACGACGTTAAATAAGCGTTGGATAGGAGGCAACCAATTTTAATTTATTTTGTTTATTTCTTTTTGTTACAATTTTTCTTAATTTATTTTCTTTTTTTTCGATTTTATTTTTTCATTAAATCATCTGCCATCCCTTGTTGCTGATTGTATTTTGCATCGATTATGTACATGATTTTGCGAGCATGGAGCACGTTAGCATCTCCATTTTAATTGGTGCACTATAGCCGACCCCTATTCAAATATTAGAATCAAAATTTGAAATTTCCCTATCATAATCGGTCAAATTTTGACCCAATCTTGTTGCTTTGTGAGATTCTGTGGGCCCCAATTGTGATAAGATATCACAATCCCTCTCAAATTCAATTTTTACGTTTCCCAGACCTAAACTATTACCCTTCTTTCTCAGCCGCTTCATCAACGATCACCATCTCCTTCAAACCTCAACCACCTTCCCTTGCTTCGTTTGTTTCTTTTCCAATCGGCAATGGTGTGCACAAGAGATCAAGCCCGTCGGATCTCGCCGGTGGTGGTCGCCGCTGTTTCATGGTGCCTCCGATGATCGACATCTCGAGCAGCTCAGACTCGCTGCCACAGCCCGTCTCCGTGCCTCAAATAGCCGCGCGCTCGCTCGCCACCCCCAAGCCGACACCAACGGCGTCCGACTTTATGATGCCGCCAGAACCAAGCCCCGTGACCGACATTAATCGGGGAATATTTTCACCCTCTCTCTCTTGCACTTTATTTTTCCATAATGGGACATTATGATTAAGTGAGAGGGTGGAATTAGAAATCAAATTGACTCTCACTTATGCTTTGCGATTGAAATTAAGTTGTTTCTTGATTAGAATTGTTGATGACCTTGGTTGCTAGTCTATTGTTTGATTTAATTTCTTTGCATTTCTTTGTGAATTCAATCTTGTTCTTGTTGAATTTAGGATGCATGATAGCATGGAACGACTAATTTATGTAATTTTTTCTTGGTTGTTTCATGAATTTGTTGATTGAATTGGATGCATGACTTAGTTTAATAGACTTTTCGCGTGAGTTTTGAGCCAAATGAGCATATGTTTTTATTCTTGCTCTTTGTTTCAATTGAGTGTGTCAAACTAATTGATTGCGTTCGAG
This sequence comes from Hibiscus mutabilis, assembly GCA_019671005.1. Lineage (NCBI taxonomy): Eukaryota > Viridiplantae > Streptophyta > Magnoliopsida > Malvales > Malvaceae > Hibiscus > Hibiscus mutabilis. The sequence continues at coordinate 58,366,488 of CM033720.1, forward strand.
AACTTGTAACTCGATGCTTGTTGAGACTACACATTTTGATTATGATGCTCTAATATGATAGATGCATTAGGATTAAACCAACTTCTCTTACCAAACAAAATAGCCTACCCTTTTATTTATTTTCCACTCAGTGAACCATTTTTGAGTCTTTAATCATTTTCTTTGTTTACGTATCATTAAGCCAAGCATATTTTATTTTTGTTTTCCTTTCAATTATTTTTGTCATCCTTTTTCAGGACAAGTTGAGGTTATTCCAAAGCGAAAAAAGAGAAAAAAAAATCAGATTCAAATCAGTTCGAAAAAAAACAATGCGCAAAAAAATAAACAGTGCAGTGCAGAAAAAAATTGTGCAAAAAAAAACATTGTGCAGAAAAATAAATTAGTGTAGTTTGGTTCGAACATTGCAGGAAAATACAGCATAGAAAAATTGCAGAACCGTGCAGTGCACTTCAAATATACTGTGTTGTTTGAACAGTGAAAAAAAGCAAAAAAAAAGGACAGTTCGAATGAAAAAAAATGATTGATTTCTTCTCCTCTCTTTTTAAACCTCATTTTCGGCCTTTGATTCTACCTGAACCTTAACCCCGTTACAACCTATTTTAAGCCCTCTTGATTTTTGCATCATTTTTATATTAAGTAGTGGAGATTAGATCTAGTTACAAGCCTATGCTAATGAGTTGATTAGTTTAGGCTTGAGCGATTCTCTTACCCGAAACATTTGAGCGAAATGAGATAACCAATGTGAGGAGCAAAGTCTTGTATTCTTTGAAATTGGTAGACGATTGAAATGCCTTGGTCGATTTACACTTCATTGATTATGCCATGATTGATTGATCTTGAATTTCAACATTTACTTGATTTAGTTTACTTTAGAAATCTTGGAAATTCTTTGAAATTGGAGTTGTCAACTTAAGGTTTTTAGCATGATAATTGAGAAATGCTTGAGGACAAGCATTAAATAAGTGAGGGGGAATTTGATTAGTGCTTAAATTATGCATTATTCTATCTCTAATTACTCATTGATTGATTGTTTTAAGTTGCTAATGTGGGCATTTTTGTTCATTTTCCATGCAGGACAGTAGATTCCAGGAATATTGCTTAAACTGCTGAAATTGTGCAATTTTTGATTTTATGGATTCATGGCTGGATTAGTGGGCATGAATCTGGGCATGAAAGTCCGACTGGACGCCACGTCAGCAACAACGATAGCTTATCAGCCGCATATCAGATAACTTATTAGCCAGATTTTAAAGTCAAACTTTAGAATTATCTTTTGTAATTAATTTAAATAATTTGAGATTTATCTTTTATCTCTTTAGGGTTTTAGGTTACTATAAATACCTCATTTGGGGCAAACTCAAGAATGATCCCACATTCTCATTCTTAGCTTTGTTTTTACTTTTAAAGTTTTATAAATTTCTTTTTTTTCTTTAGTTCTTGCTTTAAGTTTTTTTATCTATTTTTCTTTTATAATGCTAAGTATAATTTTTACCATAATCATACTTAGCTAAGTTTTCCATAGCCTAGGGCTAAAGCAATGACTCAATTCCAACGTGAGGATTGAAAAGCACTTAAACAATTTCGGGTATCTCTCTTAGTTTTCTAAACTTAATTTCAAAATCAAAATGATTTCAAAACCAAAGATTGACGTTGGTCAGGATGTTGTTTTGGTTAAATATGTGGGAGGAAGGATCGGCTATTGAAGCACATTCGACTTCCTGGGAACACACTTAGCAAAATTGTTTGCTAAGAGGAAACTGAGATCGAAATCAGTTATTATTGAAACAACGTAGTCCGAATCGGCTTACTTATTTATTTTTGATCTACAACATTGTTGTTGATTAGATCAATTTCCAAAATCGATATCAAAGATGACACTTGGGTATTCGGTATACAAAGCACAGTCACAAGGATTGATCCTTGTAGGTGAGTAACCGACGTGAACCCCGAAGTAAAAAAATCCTTATTCCAATGATCCGAGGAAGTTGAGTCAAAGCAAAAGCCCGAGGCTAATCTTTACCATATTGAATCCACTTCTTAATCTTCTTTACAATCTCTTACTATTTCTACTCAATTCCACAAATCCTCACCATATTTAAATATTATTCAATTTTCTTCTCGGTTCACCGATTGAACAAACATAAATCATGAAGTTCTCTTAGTCCCTGTGGGATCGACCCTTACTTCTCTTTTACTACATTTGAATTCCTTTATTTATTATTTGAGAAGAATGAATTGTTTTGACGCGAAAACGACGCGTGTTAGATATTTATTAATGTTCGCACGACCTGGCCCAATTCAAATCTGATTTTTATATATAAAAATTCGACTCTATAAGATTTGGTCGAAACTCGTTAGAATCGGATCCCTGCACATCCATACTGAGACATACTTCTCACAAAAATCACGTAAGTGAAAAATAGGTAACATGATCCCATGAGAACGTGCATTATTTGTTTTCTTCTTTTTTTCACTTAAATAAATAAATAAATAAATAAATAAATTATGAAAGTAAATAAATTAAAAAGTAAACAAAAGCTTTTTCTTATTCTATATAAAGCTGTTTGACCTTTAAATCCACTTCTTAATTATTTTACTTAATTATTCTGCATATTCCTTAGCTACATTGATATACTCCCACAGTTTCATTCAAATATCATACAAATACGATATAATTCATGAATATAAAAATAAATAATAAATATCACATTACATTAGGGATGACAGACGAGTATAGTTTTGCGGATTTCGCACCGCACCCGCCCCAGTTGGGGGATGGGTATGAGTTTGATGGGTAGTGGGCGGGCGTGGATGAAAAAAGTCATACCCGTCGTGGGTAGGTGGTGGGTTTGAGATCTTACCCGCACCGTATCCGCCCGCTCCGCTAACTACCCACCATATGAATTTTGGACCATTTATGTTTTTAGACTTTGATTATGCCTTTTATTATGGTATTTTATGTACTAAGATATTTGTTTGTTTTAAAATCTACGTTAATCCTTAAGTTTGTAAACTTTGAATCAATTAATTTAGTTTGAAAAAATGATGGTTTATAATCAAGCTTGTATTCATTGTTTAAGATCGAGCTTGAATTAATCAAGTTGTAATTTTGTAATATGTGTGATCAAATAGAATTTATATAAGTGTAAATATACTTTAGTTAAGTTAACTATAGTTAATTAGTTAGTTGTAGTTAAATATAATTTATACCGGCAAAAATATGCTTTAGTTAAGTTATCGATCGTTAGTTAGTTAGCTGTAGTTAAATTTATACCAGTGTAAATATTATATATATATATATATATACAGTTGATCAATCAATAAAGTATGTGAAGTTGTACTCTTTTTTACAAAAGTAAATGATTTATTTTTACATAATTCGATATTAGTGGTTGTTTGTAGGCAAATACGGGTTGGGTGGTGGATGTTCAATTGGGTAGTGAGTGTGAGGATGGATTTGAGAATGTGCCCAAATGGGCGGGTGTGGATTTGAAAATTGTATCCGCCGTGGATGGTGGGTAGGTGGTGGATATAAAAATTTTAGGTGGGCATGGGGATGGGAGAGGGGGTATCCGCACCCGCCCGCCCGTTTGTCATCCCTACATTACATGTTTAAAAATAATTGATATGGTAAATTTAAATAGGATCAATTCATCTTAATCAAAAAATATGAGCAATACATTATATTTATTATAAGTATTCTATTTTTACTTAGAATTCTACTATATCTATACACACACATTATTAAATCTATCAAATCTTTTTAACCATTTGAGGGACAAAGTCGGAATAAAACTTTAGGCGGGACAAATATAAATAGGAATAAAATAATAGTCGTAATCTAATTGTTAAGCGTCAATTTTAAAGTAAAACATAAGGGGTTAAGATTTAATTTTTTTAAAATTGAAAGGGACTTAAAAAAGTATGTAAACCCGGAAATGATTGGCCAAGATTTAATTGATCTAGTTTCAAAATTAAGAGACCTAAAAACAATTGTACCTAAAAGTAAGGGCTGAAATCTAATTTATTTAGTTTCAAGACTAAGAGAAGCTAAAAAACAAATGAATGCAAAATATTAGGAGATAAAATTTAATTTATCTAACTTCACAATTAGAAGAGACTTAAAAATAATAAATTCAAAATTTGAAGAGTTATAGCCTTTCTCGCATTACTCGTAATTTCGCCTCTGATTCTAATATATACACGAATTATTAGATGTATCTAATTCTTTTTAGCCATACGTAAAAAGATGTTGGAAACCAACTAGATAACTTGGGACTGATTGCAAGTAAATTAATTAATTAATGTAAAAAAAGAAAAAATTGGGCACCATAAAAAAAAAAGGGGCCCTCTAGAAAAGGCAAAAGCTACAAAGAAATCCATGAAGAACTCGTACGTGTCTTTTTTTCTCTTTCATTTTGTGTTGGTGTCTTTTTGTTCTTTTAATTTCTGTATTTCTTAATGTATAATCAAATTTTTATTTAGTGATTTGTTAAAGAAGAGATGTATTTATATTTTTAATGTAAATGACATAATTCGAATTATAAGATAAGATAAAATAATATAAATATTCATTCAATTAATTATTAGATCTCAACTTATTAGTTTTATTAGAATTTATATTTATTTATTTATTTATTTTATCGAGTCAAATCCAATTTAAATGACAAAAATTTTAATTTATAATTCAAATTTAACAGAGTTTTATATTAAAAGTTTGATTTTTATTCGAGATAAAAACTAAACCGCTTGTACTTGCGATTGCTTGCTCATTTACCATCTAAAGGAGGAGCTTGATTCTCATATTTGACTTCAATCTAAACTTTACTATTATTGTTACTTGAGCTTAAAGTTAAGTTTAAATTAAAATTTTTAAAACTAATTTAAAATACATATATTAGAAATAAAAACTTGATTGATTTGCTCGATTTATTAATGATCCAATTAAAGAAAGTTTTTAAAAAGTTTAATTAAAAAGAACATTTTAAGAAAAATAAAATAAGATTGGATCTTGTAAGTTGAAAAAAGAACATTTTAGAAAAATGGTGTTTTTTATTCTTAAAATAAGTGTTTTTAATTTTAACATGTTTTATTTTTATTATTTATTTTGATAAAAAATCGATGATATAAATGGATTTTTAAAAAAATTCCATCTATCTTAAAAAATAGTATAATTTGGACAAAGCCAAAAATAAAAAAGATTGAATCTTAAATTATGCTTCAATGTGTAATTTTTGGTGTTTTGTACTTTTTTTTCAGAAAATTAAATTTAAGTCTATAAACAAACCCTGAATTTTAGTAATTCATTTTTCATTAATGGGAGATATTTTTTAAAATTGAATTTTAGTAATCAATATTATCTCCCTCTCCCGGTTATCTTCTATAGTTTGCTTTTTCTTTTGCCAAAGAATTAAGAAAGCCAGCCATAGAAATAGACATCACACTCTCAAAAAAGATTACTGCTTCGTCTCTGTATCTTTCTCTACAAAAAAAAAAAAAAAACACTAAAGATTCAGAGAAAAAGCAAAAGCAGAGACAGAGGAAAAAGCTCAAACACCAAATCAAATATTCACAAGTAATCTTTCCATTTTCCCACCAAAAAAAGCCAAATCCCAAAGCAGAAAAACACACCTCATTAAGTAAACGATCAAAATGCAAAGCAAAACCATCCCACTCCCACTTCTTATATACCCTTTGTTCTCCTCGTTAAGCTTTCCCTTGCCACTGCTGCGGCAAAAATGTCGAATGAGATTATTCCTGTTGAGCCCATTGAAGAACCCAGACTCGACAAAAGACCAGTCGTTTACTGTGAAGATGAAGGTGAAGGGAGTAAGGGTGGTATGAGGTCACTTACTTATGGTGAAAGTAGTAGTAGTGGGAGTGGTGGGTATGTTCCTGAAGTGTTTAACAGTGAAAGCTTGCCTTCTAATTTGGCTTCTGAAATCCAAAGGTTTCTTAGAGTTGCTAACAT